>CM062290.1:388972867-389033675 GCA_031216915.1 Pictodentalium vernedei | reverse complement strand
TGACAGCTGCTCGCCGCTGCTCGGTGGTTCTCTCCGGCTTCCTCCACCCGTAAAACTGTCCGACATGAGGTGACCCTGACTGTCGAAAGTGTCGTTAAAACTCAATAAAAAAATATATAGTCACGTATGCCATCATCATCCCCATGATGCTCTTCCCTTAAGTGCTCTGGGTGTTCAGTAGAAATGAAAATTTTAAAATTTAACCTGGAGGAAAACACGAAAAAGACCTGTGGAAGATGAGTGGCTCTGGTATCCGCACAAGGCAAAATGAAGCGTTTGTGTGTGTGTGAATATATTTGGTACTGTATGTCCTGCCCACAAAGCAGAATCTATTTAGTAACGTGAAAATTACGAACTAGTGGATGGTAGAGCTGGATCGTTGAAATAGAAGTCGAAGACGAGTTCTTGGGGAATAAGCGTTTATTTACAACGACAGAACTGGAACTCCAAATACAGCAGTAACAAAGGTTCAAAACAATCGGGAGCCTCCGACTGGAAAGTGAAGAATGAACCTTCTGAGGCGCCTCCCTACCGGAATAGTTACCAAATAACACAAGAACTGCGTTTATATACATATAAATTACACAATAGACCATTTTTACATAGCGCCATCTTACATCCGGGACTCTATTTGCCCCCACAAACCGGCTTTATTTATCAACATTGTACACGCGTGTACTGAGCTGCTGATCGGCATTGAAAGCTTCATTTTTCGTCTACCTTTTATCACTTAAAATTCGACAATTTACCTTTTATACGTTTGTTCTCAACCCCGAAGAGAACAATGGTTTGGTGTTAGAAATGTCTGTATTTTGCGATGTTACTTCCATACTTATCATTTTCGTGTTACAATCATTCATGTACGTTCCGACGTTCATCACAACTCCCAACTACGATGTACCTTCGGCTGCTTTAAAGCAAAAATGTTTCGTTCGAAGAACGACAGGCAAGCACACAATCGAATTTTGTTTCAAACGAACGACAGCAATGACAAAAACTATTTATAAAGTGGAAAGAAACGATACCAATGCGGCGTTCAGTACAGAACAGCAGATGTGGGTGCCATTTTTAGTAACAAATCTGAATGGCTGGTTTCGAGGGGGCATATCGAGTCCCGGATGTAAGATGGCGCTATGTGAAAATGGTCAAAAGCTTAACAGAAGCCGTGATGATTGCTACCCCGACAAAATACGACGAATAATTAGCTCAGATTAAACAATGGATGATTAAGGGACGCTTGATGACAAGCTACCGTGAGATGTTCAGACTTGTCATAAATAAGGTTCTTTTGAAATTAACTTAACTCTTTGTTATGTGACATTTGATAGAATTAGAAAATAATGAAATACAGAAATGGAGGAAATAGTCTTTGAAATGAATAAATTATCGAAATTGAAATTGAACTCGTATGAAAATCATTGCTACGATATCTAACCCAAACCATTAACTCCCCAAAGTAGCTGTGATTTCCACGTTACTCCGATTCGGCCGGGCAGATAGACAGACAGACAGACAGAAGACGCGCCCGTGCAGCATGTTTGTCCGTGTGGTAATTACGCGTAGTATCTTATACGTGTCTCCAGGAGCCAATACAATAAAACAAATTTACAATTACAGTTTCTAGAATTGTATTTTCTACCTCTTTAAAAAACTGACTAAATGAATCATCAGCATTTTAAAAGATATGGCAGTTTGCCAACTGGCAAATTGTCAGATCCTTGAAAATGCTAATGGTTCATTTTAACCCATTTAAAGTCATAACTAGAAAATACAATTCTAGAAAATACAATTGTAAATGTTTTATAGTATTGGTCCCAGGTGATTAGTTAAAACTACAAGTCCTGTCATGAAATGCGCACAAATAGCACGTTGATATGCGCGTTAATGTACGCGTTATGGCCCAAGTAAAGCTATCAAATTATGTACATATGGCCTGTGCACAAGCAATGTTTCAGCCAATGGACCTCCGGGTAACCCGGAGGTCCATTGGCCGAAACATTGCATGTGTTTGCTCTGAGTAACCAGGAGAAGCTGCCGTGATTTGGATGCCATTCGATATGGCAATTGTGCGCAATTCCAACGCGCAATTAAGCCTAGATAAGCGCACTATTCGTGACAGGACTTCTAGTTTTAATTGTAAGATATAACTTTTGCAGAGAGTGCTTTAGGGTTAAGAAACTATTAATGGAATTTAGTCACTTAGTGCTCCTTGTACTGCTCATCTGACATCATTTTAGTGCACTTTGAATGAATATCATACATCATTGCTGTCCATAAAACGCAAAAGAAGAATTATCTCCTAATTATAATGGTTAATGCAAGGAACATTCATATTCTTCAGTACACATTCCATTCTATACGTACTCGTCAGTAGTGGCTTTGAATCACCTCTCATCCACTCTGCTCGATCTCTCTATTAAATTTGAACCTTTTAACGTAACGACAGGGGCGTAGGAATCATTTTGAAGTAGTTTTTTTTTTTGGGGGAGGGGGGGGGGGGTGAGGTAGATGGGGTGGGTAGATGTACTGTCAAAGAAAGGCCCCACACACTGATGTATATTTAGTGACATGGTATAGGAATACAATACACAAAGCAATGTCTGGGACTAGCGCATTTCTACATCGAGAAAAATGTACATTTTTGGCTCCAGATTAACAAATTTTGAAATATGAAGCCCAAAATATGCATTTTTCCCCACGTTGAAGGTCTGAAGGCAGGATCCCCGAGAGCAAGGACGGGCTCCGGGTCAATGTGTAATAGAATGAACGTTACGGGTCCTGCGAGCGATAGCGGGGTCCTGGGGTCGCCCCCCCCCCCCCCGAAATTTGGCTAAATTTATGGTAGGAGAAGCATTCTGCTGCATTTTCTTGACAATATCTACTCAATTACCTCCTTGCAATTTAGGTAATTTATTACCTGTATTTCTGTGTGTATGGTGCCTTTTTCTCCAAAGATAATCGTGACCATCACGATGCAGGAAAGACCGGTGGAAAACCAACAAACTGGAACAAGTGTTTTTTTATACGAATGGAACATGGTCAGTAATGCAACTACGTATTCTTGCCACCTCCACCGGCGTCGGAGACCAGATTCAAAAGCCTTCCCGCGTCTTTCAGCTTTTATATTTCTGCAAAACTTGGTGGGGGGGGGGGGGGGGGGGGGGGTACGTTCCCACGATACCTCAGTACTTGCGCCCCCGATACAACCATATTCACAAAAATCGCCATTCAAAATGGATTATTTTTTCAATGTTAGTCCCCAAAACAGTTCTTGAACCATCATCACAGAGCTAAAGTCATTGACATTTTATTTTTCAGAAAACCACCGGTATAACCCGGTGCTTCATTAATTAAAATTTTGCTACTGATGATTTTTATTACCCGGTAAAAGTATGCGCGAACACCAGTGTCCATGCGTGTATTGCGACCAGTCCATGGCGACTGTTATGCAGGTAGGGGGGAGTATCACAAAGCTGAATCCAGGGACATTTTATTTTTCTGAAAACCAGAGGACAATAAGACGCTAATTTGAAACAAGTGTGCGGACAATTTGACAAAACCATATTTGTTCCGTGTTTTTTATTGGATTCATAACTGTTCTTCACTTTAAATAATACGCAGTGTTTGATCTGATACTGTCTAGTCGTTGCTAAAATAGGCTGGTGATGAAATATTCGGAATACAGTTGAGGAATTCAGATATTTCCACGTGTAATAAACATTATAATACGCGGTTTTCTGTTAGCTTCCGATCACTTCGGGAAAATTCGTTTATATCTTCGCAATGTCGTATAGCTTCTGCAAATTCGTCGGCATGAGAGTTTTTTAATCACGGATTTAAGTACTTTCTTGTTGCTTCTGACGCCCAACACGTTGCATACACCAGTTTTATAACATACTCCTTCACAGCTGAGCAAAATCTGAGAGTCGACATTTTTCAAATTAGCGGATTATAATAGTCCCTTTAAAAATTTTAGAACGATGAGTTTATCAGGTATTCAAATTAGTTATCCGCCACGCAGATCAAACGATACTGAATTGATTAAATTCCTTGCCAGGCCTGGCATTCTTAAAAAATTCAGGAGGGCTAAAACTCGCCTCCCGCATGGCCTTGGGGAGCGATTAGCTTTCCCCAAGCTTACAAAAGCTAAAAGTGGCAAAATGAAATTTTACTATCAATGAATTCTGCCTAGTGGGTTTTGTACATTTGATTTGGGGATGCTAACAAGGTAGTCTCTTTGAGACGGTTACACTGCCCCTTCCACACCTCCGGGCCTAACCTAGATCTCTAACACAGCCGAGATCTGAAAAGATGCGTTTTTAGGACAAGGTTGTTATGGTAATCATTATTTTCTAAGGCCAGGAGGGCTAGTTTTCGCCCTCTTTATTTTTTTTAAAGCGAGCAGTAGGCGATCGAATAAATCGCTCTCCTGAAAATGCCAGGCCTGCCTCGCAGCATTATGATAAAATTGTTCCCGATGAAATTTCGATATTTGGACCTCGGTGTCAGGGGCAGACTGGGCCAAAAAGTTGCCGGGAAAGGTACCAAGGGGGGGGGGGGGGGGCGGACCCGGACCCAGACAAAATTCTGATTTTTGGAAGCAAATAAACGCTCATTCCTTGCATCTGAGGGATCAATGACTGTCCACATAGAGGGTATTCTCGACGGCATTTTATATCATCTTTGTCATTTGGCAAAAATGGTTGCACTCTTTAAAGGGGTCCCCGGACTCATCAGGCCGACCATAGTTCGGCTCAATGAAAGAAAATCTTGATTTTTCCAAGTACCTGACCGATCAATAGCAGACTTGACTGCTGGTAGTAGTATGTAATGTGGTTTTGGGGCACATGTTGCAGGATCTCATGCAGGATCTCATGTGACGTCAGAGTCACGTGACCCAGTGGCGCCGTGTTGTGTTGTCATGGTAACCCGCGTGATCGGCCATCTTGTGACGTCATCTCCATAGTGATACGTGGTGTTAGTGCGCATGCGCAGCGCGTGTTGTTAGGGTGATACGTGTTTCCGCCGTCCATTTTGTATACTGGAGGCCGCCATCTCGGTTTCTATGGTAGCACGTGGTTGCTATGTGACCTAAAACCCTCTTCTAGGATAGGGGTATGTTCGGAGGGTGTGTTCGATTCGTATCACTATGGAGATGACGTCACAAGATGGCCGCTCACGCGGGTTACCATGACAACACAAATGGCGCCACTGGGTCACGTGACTATGACGTCTCATGAGATCCTGCAACCTATGCCCCCAAACCGCATTACATACTACTGCTGGTATATCGAAATATCCTCTTTGTGTACAGCCATCGACACGTACAGGGCATTTCGATAAACCGGCAAGTCTATGCAATCAGATCCATTTCGCCTTTTTCATTTTCACGACATTTCATGCACCAGCAGGTGTTGGGCTGCATAAATTTGGGGGCGGGGGGCACCAGGAAATTTCGTGGGTGGAACCTTCGGTATGTCCGCCAATGCTCGGTGTGCAGAGGATTAATTGACAACTAGAAATTGTTTTTAGCGTGGATGGATCATGGTGTGAATGAAAGGTTCCGACAAAACTCTAAATTTCCAATAAATTTCTCCCAAATCTGTAACTGTGTTACCAATTACGAAGCCATCGAATACAAATATGGCGACACAACAGTGCGGTACGCCACCAAATTACGAGATCATGATGATATCCCACTGATGAAAACACTTGCCTGTGTTTGTTTGTGCAAAAGTGAAAACCCACACCGGTAGTTGAATGATAGGAACGTATTCCCCAGCTGTTTATCAAATATTCAATATGTGCGCTATTTGAAGCGATATCTGGTACTTTATCGAGAATTTCACTCCTGATGCACAAGGTGATACCCGTACAACTGCTGGAGCATGTTTCTATATTCACGTGTATCTCAAATTGATATTATTAGAACATTTACCATATGTCGACAGTGTAGTGACGTGTACAAGGGGCAACACAAACTCACATTTTCTATACCATTCACCTGAGGTCTAACAAGTCTTAATGGTATGAAAACGTTTTGTTGGATGCATGCAAAGAAAGAAATCCGCGCGATTTTTAGCCTGGGGGATGGGAAACGGAATCAGTTTAAAATATGCGCTCACCAGAGGTGTGGTGTGTTTTTGTGTGTGGGGAGGGATGAAGCGGGGTCAAGTTCAGCACAGCCCAGCGCAGTGGCGGGGTGGGGGGGGGGGGCTTAAGTAAGATATGGGGGCCCAAGATCGAGGTGGCATGGGCCTGAGCTGGGGGAGAATATGGGGGCGGGGGTGTTCCCTTCCGTCGATGGAGGTCTGGGCAAAAACGTTCATATTTGGACACCCTGTGAGCGATATCTGAACGTTTCTACCGCACCTGACGTGGTATTCAAAGGCTCCCAGACTGTCAAATAGCGATTTTGTTGGAGGGGGGGGGGGGGGGGGGCGAGGGAAAAGTGTGGGGACGAAGGCACGCCTTGAAGATATAGCTTGGATATAAGTAAGTTGGGACTCGAGCCATCACAGCCGGCCTGAGCCGGGACAAAATTTGGTTCACCCTCCAACCCAATCGGTCATCTTTACGACATCCCTGCTCCACCCTGTACATCACCCCCATTTTATATTGATGTTTGTTGATAAGAGAGCTAAATACCATTATCCAATTGACAACCGTGTAAAACAAAAATGCCCTAACATGTACACTGCAAAAAATATAGTTTCTCTTTAGAACCAAAACTGGTTCTAATCTTGTCCCTGAGATGGAACCAGTTCTGTTTAAACAGTATTTATTTCAAATCAAATAAATTTACCAAGATTAGCATTCAATTTTAACAGAATATTACATGATCTGAAGTAGATTCAGCAGTAAACTTAGAGCTTATTCAACGCAGTCGCCAAACATTTTGTAACAAAGGAGATATGAACAGTTGGCATATCGAACCAGTTTTGGTTCTGTATAGAACCAAAACTGGTTTGATATGCCAACTGTTCATGTCTCCTTTGCTTAATAATGATTTGAGACAACCTCGTATGAGCTCTAAACTCAAGGCTGAAACCCCCTCAATTTATGTTTAATTCTGTTAATATTTAATGTTAAACTTTATGAATTTATTTGCTTCGAAATAAGTATTGTTTTAAACAGAAGTGGTTCCATCTCAGGGACAAGATTAGAACCAGTTTTGGTTCTAAAGAGAACCTATATTTTTTGCAGTGTAGGGTTCGGCGAACGTTCGAGACTTATTCGATATCGAATCTTGTCACTGATTCGATTTGATTCAAAAACATCTCGATTATTCGAAAAAAAAATCGAATACTGGAGAGATTTGAACTTCATTAATTCTTAATTATTCTTTATTGTCGACTTTCTGAAAATAACAACTCACCGTGCAGTTTTCTGATGAAAGAGATTGAACGTATCCAGAGTCTAACCAGATAGCACACAAATACAGTCGGAAAATTCATAAAAATGACATTTGAAAAGATAGTGGAGATTGCGTTCCGGTGTAAAAGGAATGGAAGTCCGTAGGACCGTTAGTCCCTCTGGACTATTATTCCGCGGAATTATAGTCCTAGGTCTAAAATTTCTAGGAATAGTAGTCCGGCGGACTACTATTCCTAGAAATGTTAGACCTAGGACTATAATTCCGCGGAATAATAGTCCAGAGGGACTAATTTTCCTACGGACTTCCATTCCTGTTACACCGGCTCGTTTGTTCAATAATATATCGTCCGTTCAGTGCACCAAGGCGCCATCTGCAATGCTTTGGCATTGCATATGGCCAGGGACGTGGCTAGAGGTTTCCGATTTGGGAGGGGGGGGGGGGTGTACGGTAGTGAACTTTCAACTAGGGGGAGGGACTGCGAGGGGGAAACCCCCTCCCGGTCCTTCCCCCAAGTTGGAAATTCACTATCGAGAAACATTTTGAAAATGAAGCCATGAAAGGGGGCATAAAATTGATTCCAGTAACTGAAATGCCAACACATTTATTTTTTTTAATTATGATAAGTAAACATACTTTAGAAATCCCATTCTGATTGACATCATGCATACTCATGAAGCTCGACATTGCTTACACTTTAGTTGTGAATAGTCACGGTTGGAATTTTTGCCGATTTGAAACCGAGTTGGAATTTTGGGAAGTGATGGAGACAGCATCAGCAAAGAAGCTCTTAAATCCAGATAGATGGAATTTCCAACTACTCCTGATTTGCCCTCTGAAATTCCAACTATAGGAAATATTAGCCAGGTTGGGGAGGTCACACCCCGCCCCACCCCCGTCGCCACGTTCCTGCATATGGCACCTTATTGCCCTCAAAGAACGATAAATGTTTTTTTTTTCTTCGACAACATTTGCGATACCTGTCAGTTTTCTAGTATATCGTATTGATCGTATTTATGGGAGCACGGTGGCTCAGTAGGTAGAGATGCAGGCCAGCCGAGAGGTCCTCGGTTCAAATCCCACCGGCGGCAACCGCGTTGTGTCATTGGGCAAGACACTTATTCCCAATTGCCCACGTGGGAGCACGGTGGCGTTGTGTACTAAGGCGTACTACACGTCGATGGAGCCCTTGTCTTAAACCAATGCTAACCCTGCTTGTGTGGAGTTAGTACATTGGGGAGTTTGACAATAGCTCGCCATTGCTCGGTGGTTCTCTCCAGGTACTCCGGCTTCCTCCACCCGTAAAACTGTTCGACACGGGGTGACCCTGGCTGTCGAAAGTGTCGTTAAACACCAATAAATGAATAAATAAATATACCCTATACTAATATTGGGTTCACGCGGAAGATAGACAGCACCAGTATAGGCTGTAGTATCGTAAGTTCGTAACAATTGAAAAGTGGATTCGGTTCGGTTTCGAAACATTTGCTTGATTCGATTCTAGAGAAACACCGTGATTCGCCCGGCCCTACTAACATGTGTGTATTTTGTTGGGAACTGGTTTTTGTTGCGGGATTATGTATACTTGCTCTATTCGTTTCTTGAGTGATGAATGTGTCATGACAGTCATCATCCGTGCTTTGTACACAGTCAAAATAGCAGAGGATAAATTTCGTTAATTATAGACCGTGTTTAAAAGTTTCATGCATATTAACCCTTTGATACTTTTGTACGTCTTATGACGTACGAAATCAAACAGCGCGTTGATACTTTGTGTTTATTTGTTTTGTTATTATTTTTCGATTTTTAAAGTTTTTACCTCAATTCCTATTTTCTCCCGAATAGTACTCAGTGACAACCGTTGAGCCAAATGTTATCGAAGCTAAAACTACTAATATAATCCTGCTGTCAAGACTTCTTAACTGGTTAAGTGCTAGAAGCCACTATTGGGGCTTTCAAAAATGAGGATGCCAGAGCAAAAGCCAACGTTTTCCTTGTTTATATTTCATATTCAGTCAAACACAAATAATATTTCGTTTATATAAATTTGTTTTATTACAAATTATTGGAGAGTGCCTGTGGGCACTCTCCAATAATTTGTAATAAAACAAGTTTTGAATAACATATTCAGACCACCAAAAATAATCTAGCCCTCAACCAGATAATCACTAATGTGAAAAAATATCTTGTTATTGGTACTTTCCGTCGTTTGACGTCGCATTTTGAAAAACGTTAAAGAAACTGAATTCCCAGTGACGTTTGAACGTCAGGGTAATTAAAGTCTCAACTTTTACCATTGACGGTAACACTTAAAAACGTATTTGAAGCCATAAATCTTAGTTAATTCTTCAAATATTTCTACCCAACTTCGGACTCGTTTTGTAAACGATATCCTGATTGATTGGTGATTTTATTCTGCGGTATACGAGTAGTGCAATAGATACCGATATCAGATGATAGTAAAATACATAAAACAGTATAAACTATTATAAACTATTATCCCATGAAAAAAGAATAAAAATGTGTACCGTGGGGAGGTGACATAGCCAGATTGGCTGTCTACCAGAAACTCCCCTAACTTCAGATAAAAATTACTGTGTGTCACGAGTTGGACCACACAAATTAAATCGTGCGTACTTTTCAACATGTATATAAGAGACCTGTCGACTGTTGAAAAAAGTACTTCCTCATTGGACTAAACCTCTTAAGTTGATCAGGAAATTCACTAACACATTTAGGAAGCCAAGGACAAGGAAGCTGAGGACTATTTATTTATTTATTGGTGTTTAAGGTCACATATTTCTGAACAATGGCTAATCATGACCATGACAGTTTTACGGGTATAGAGGAAGCCGGAGTACCCGGAGAGAACCACCGAGCAGCGGCGAGCAACTGTCAGCTCCCCAACATATTAACTCCACACAAGCAGGGTTAGCATTGGTTGAAGACAGGTGTACCATCGACGTGCAGTACGTCTTTGTACACAACGCCACCGTGCCCCCATGTGGGCAAGGGGGGGGGGGGGGGTGAAGTGTCTTGCCCAAGGACACAACGCGGTTGCCGCAGGTGGGATTCGAACCGAGGACCTCTCGGCTTGCAGCCTGCACCTCTACCTACTGAGCCACGGCGCCCCCAAGCTGAGGACTAGACACAAAGCTAAAGTCTTCTTATTGAGTAATGCATTTCGAATGCATTTTACTATTTTAGGCTTTGGTTGAATATGTGACAAAACTTCAAGGGTCAGATACTTGAAATCAGTGGTCGAGTATTATAAGTGATTATAGAAGTTCGGGATGCTATGTATTATACATGGAAATATTTGAAACAAAGAAATGACTGCAATAAACGAAACTTATCCCGAGGCGGTAGAAAACACCACTATTACACAACTCCTCATAATGATGACGTACATTCCCTATCAGTGACGTGGCCATGGAGGGAGAAAGAGAGAGAGAGAGAGAGAGGGGGGGGCGGGGTGGGGGGGGGGGGGGGGTGGGGGGGACATGCACCCGCCAACTTTTTCTGAAAATTGACAAGTTAAGCCGCACAAAGTAGATCTTCTGTTTCTCGGGCTATTTATTTTTAAAATTGCATGCGGGCGAGCGGTTTCTTATTTTATATTTTATTTCTGTAATTATTTCTTTGCCATCAAAAGTTCATGTTCTTAGTTTGTTTTTAGTCCCCATAATCTACAGAATAGCATGGGGGCTGGTGTATTTCATCCCTTGAGCGCAAGAAGGCTTTGCAATGCTAAAGCATTGCAAAGCCTTCTTGCACTCAAGGAATTTATCAATTTTATCAACATAGGTAAAATATCAGACATAAACCATTTAATTCTTATTTTTTAAGTTGAATTAGTTATAAAAAGAGAGCATGTGGCAGCCAAGAGGACCATGCGGGAGGGCCTGAGAAACAGATTTTTAACTTTTTAGGCCTAATATCTACATTTATGCGTGGAATCCCTAAAATTGATAATTCTTAATCAACTTTGCTACAGCTATTTCTTCACCTTTTGGATACTTGAGCCCTCAAATATTACTCAGGATACTCCAGCTTGCACGAAGAGTTATTTTTCTCCCCGGGGAAGACCTTGGAACTGTGCCATGTCGGGATACACACTCGTAACTCATCTGAATGTGAAACGAATTGGTGGAGGGGTGGGGGAATTGTAAACGGCAAAACATTTTTTTGTCACCCCCACTTCATTTAGCCTGGGTATGCATCTTTTCCCTACCATGAATTATGCCGTCACGCGTTGTACTAGGCCCTTGCAATTTAGAAATTAAAGTGCCCGGAAGAAGATTACTTAATCCTTTGAAAATGAGAGGCCAATTACCGGTCCAGGAACATGATACGTCATACTTTCACTTACATGTAGTAGGATGGCTGCTAAGTTAAAGTGTGGGCGTAAACTAATCAATATTTTAATTATTTTATTGATTGATCTACCCCCAAATAATAAATATGGACTCTTCCATTTGCTTACTTTGAACTGACATGGAAGATACCACCCAGTGTTCAAAAGGGTTAATTTGTTTAAGGATACTCATTTTTCAGAATCGGCATTTTTCAGAATCTCTGTGTATGGGAAATCGATAATTCTGGGTATACAGTACGTGGAGTGTGGATTGTAACTAAATCACCCCGCGGAGTGGAGTTATCACCCAAGCTATAACTATCAAATTTTGTACATATCGACAAAAAACACAAGCAATGTTTCAGCCAATGGACCTCCGGGTTTAGCCCGGAGGTCCATTGGCTGAAACTTTGCTTGTGCTGGTTATTCTTTGCAACAAATTTGCAATTAATGCTTGGATGAAATCTCCACTCTGTGGGGTGATTTAGTAATAATACACTCTCCACGTACTGTATTACAGTACAGTCGCTGTGGACTGGTCGTAATCCACGCGTGGGGGGCCCGTCGGCAAGTGATGTCCGCGCATGCGTTTACCAGGTAATAAAAAATCATCAGCAGCAAAATTTTAATGAAGCACTGGGTTGTACTGACAGGTTTTGATTTTTAGGAATTCGGTTTTGGGAAAGAAAAACTCTGTTTCGGTTCAGTATTTCTATGTGTTAAGTATGTCAGGCAATTCTGGGATTTGGGGTTAACATAATATGTTCATTTTGATAACTTTTCATTTAGTTATAGAACAGCGTAGTTTGTTATTGTAGTTGTTAAGGGGTTATCATTGTTAATGTCTTTTTTTCGGATATTTAGTTCCAATAGTTTTTCTCACTGGCAGTCTGGCATCATTTTAAGTGGGTAAATGAGTGAAAGAGTAATTCATTCTGACTTGGAGACCCAGTTCTCAGAGTCACAACCACCAATTTATTATCAAATAATGAAGCCAGTGGTTTACAACTATTGCACACTCTTAAAAATGCTGATAGCTAAAAAAAAATCCTGAATGACCACTGGTTAAAAAGTGCGACTTCCATCCAGGACCAATATAAAAAGGGTTTGTGTCCAAAAAAAAACCTTTGCGCGATTTGATAATTTTGAACTCTTTACAAGCAGCGTAGAAAAGCCGCTGCTGGGCAGAATGAATGCCCCGCGAACTGTAACGTGTGTAGGCTGTTGGCTCGAGTTTAATGAACACTTTGGTCCATTAACTGTGTACACGTGAGCCGTTATCAGTGCTGACTGTTATTATATAGAACTTAAGAAGATATTTTGTACGAGCAGGCTGTATTGCAAGGATCATTGGGACTTTGAAAGACATAGCAATGTACGTTATGTGTATCACGACAAGTAATGTTGAACCGGCCTGAACACCAGGAGAACTATATCTGTAGAACTTTAAGGAAGTTTTATATACCTGGTCAGTCAGCACAGCAACAATGACAGGGTGAATGAACTGTAACAATATCCGAGAGAACGTATCGAAATAACCACTGGGGCGTAGGAGAAAATCGTATGTCGTTGGAACGAGCGAAAACGTAGAACGATCCAAGGACGTCAGATAACTCGACATACTTGTGCTGTTGATAATCGAATGTCTTCAGTCAAATGTTGATTCAGGAAGTGTTCAGATATTGGAATATATCAGTCTAAATTCGATTAGTGTGTCATTCATAATTGGAGTCAATTGTGCACGGTACGTACCACGTAAAGAAAGCTAGCTATTTTTTTTTTATCATTCAAAGTTGGCCAACAATATCTTTTGGTGTGTTATGTAAATTTTGTTCATTCTTCCCGATAGATAAATACTGTTAATAAATCCATCAATATTTACTATTGTTCGATTTTGGAACCACAAGGCACTGCCACTTTCCTAACATGGCCTATTAGACAACTTGTCACTGCAGCTGGAGGTACGGGTACGAAATAGCAATTCGGAATTGGCGGGGAGGTTCGTCGGTTTTTTCGACCGTCCTATTTCTCACTCAATTCCGCATTCTATGTATGTACTTTGCATATGTACCCACGCTCTGACAAAGTACATATAGCAAAATAACACCTCGAATAGTTTGTTCACTTAACCCTTTACCCAACGTAACGGTCAAAACCGGCCAGCGCTATTCTAAAAAATCGCCAATTAATTTTCATGATTTTTTCATTTTTTGTCTCCAAAACATAGGTTATGATCCCTCATTGGAACGAGCTCGTCGAGCTCGTTCCAATGAGGGGTCATAACCTATTTTTTGGAGACAAAAAAAATGAAAAAAATTAGTTATTCAAGAATTTTTTTGCAAGTGTCGTCTGCTTTTCATGTTAGCTAAAGGGTTAAATCATTTGTCTGGTTGCTGTACCCAGTATTTATTATTTATTTATTGGTGTTTAAGGTCACATACTTATGCATAATGGCTAATCATGACCGTGACAGTTTTACGGGTGGAGGAAGACGGAGTACCCGGAGAGAACCACCGAGCAACGAGTAGCAGCTGCCAGCTTCCCAACATCGTAACTCCGCACTGCAACACAGGCAGGATTAGATTGGTTGAAGACATGCGTACCATCGACGTGCAGTACGCCTTAGTACACGGCGTCATCGTGCCCCCATGCATGTGGACAATCGGGGTTAAGTGCCTTGCTTTAACTTCGGTGATCTGACGAGAACCGGTTACCGCAACGCCACCGCGCCCCCGATTCACTAAAATCGTTTGTCCGGTTGCTGTACCCAGTTCTTCATTAATTAAAGTTTGCTGATGGTGGTTTTTATTACCTAGTAATCGGAAGTGGATTATGACCAGGCCACATCGGCTGTACTGTAACACCAGTCTGGTGGATATATTAACCCTTTAACCACCATAACGGAAAAAACGGCCACTACTATTCACAAAAATCGCCAATTAATTTTCATTTTTTTTGTCTCAAAAACATAGGTTATGACCCCTCTTTGGAACGAGCTCGTCCAGCTCGTTCCAATGAATGGTCATAACCTATGTTTTTGAGACACAAATGAAAAAAAATAGTTATTCCAGAATTTTGTTTGCAAGTGACGTCTGCTTTTCATGTTAGGAAAAGGGTTAAAATTCTTCTGTGTGACTGGGTGTCGTCTGTGTGTTTATAATGGTTTTGGTTAATAACATTCGGTATGTATAGTTGTGAAGTGAGATCGCTAATTCAGTGTTTCAGATCATGTTGTACTAACCATATCAAATACTCCATGCGTGGGGTTCTTAAGTACATTTTACGAATGCAGGAAAATATTCAACCCATTTGTACCTGATGTCAGCTTGTTATTGGGAATGGATTAACGTGACACGTCAGCATCAATAACGAGGAAGTCATCACTCTGCTGCCCAGGTACAATATTTCCACGTATTATCGTTATTAAAGTAAACACACTATTTGGCCTTCAGATATCGTCTTCGTTCTGTTTTGGTCTCCTTTGTTTGTTTTTCAGTTCAGAAAAACTGAATCTATTCAGAAATGCAATACTTTTATTAAGTTTGAGACGACACATGCCTTCGTGTAAACTGTTGTGACATTCAAAGCAAAAAATCACATTGACATTTCTTAAAAAGTTGTATAATTCCTGACATACCACTGGCCTTCCCGTTACATATTTATCCAACGCATATACGATATCAAAAATTTATTATTTGAGGCCTCAAAAAAGTTAAAAATCTGTTTCCCAGCCAATCCCAGGCCCTCCAACATGGTCCTTTTGTCTGTCGCATGCTCTCTTTTTATAACCAATGCAAACTTAAAAAATAAAAATTAAATGGTCGATGTCTGAAATATTACGTTAATAAAAGTGATAAATTTGTCCTTTGAGTGCAACAAGGCTTTGCAATGTTTTAGCATTGCAAAGCGTTCTTGCACTCAAGGGACCGAAATACACCACCACCAATGCCATTCTGTAGATGATGAGGCCTAAAACATGAAACAACCCAAGAGCATGAACTTTTGATAGAAAAGAAATAAAAAATAGAATAAAAAACACCGCCCGCACACATGCAATTTTACCAAAATGGCCTTAGAAACAGATGTACTTTGTGGGGCCTTAATTTTTAATTCTCTCAGAAATGTTCAACAAAATCATATGAATTTCAGTGGAATTTACAATAAATTATGGTTTTTAAAAATAACTGAAAAAGATGAACCACTTAACCCTTTACCCAACGTAACAGCAAAACCAGCCATCGCTATTCTCAAAAATCGCCAATTAATTTTCATTATTTTTTCATTTTTTGTCTCAAAAACATAGGTTATGACCCCTCGTTGGAACGAGCTCGTCGAGCTCGTTCCAACGAAGGGTCATAATCTATGTTTTTGAGACAAAAAAATGAAAAAAATTAGTTATTCAAGAAATTTTTTTGCAAGTGTCGTCTGCTTTTATTGTTAGGTAAAGGGTTAAACAATTTTCCTCATACCCTATGTCTTGTTGAGTAACATGACCCTCATGGAGCTTCTTGCCTAAATTTTATTATTTCCAAGCAAGTACCACTCCAGAATTAGCAAATGTGCGTTGTCATTTATTCTCTCCTCTTGGATTAGAATATTGGGCAAATACACCAAAAATCAAAGCATATTGAAAAAATACTAGAATCACAGGATAATTTTTAAAAAGTGAACAGCGTTTATTACCAAATATACATACACACATGCAGTCATGAGAACCCTAGGATATTATCGACTGGGAGGTTACAGCATTGGACTTCAAACCGGAAGGGCCACGGACCACGGTTCGATCCCCCGCCTAGGGTAGCAGAGTCCTGTCCATGGGCAAGGCACCTTATCCTGACTGCCCAAGTAGGACACGATGGCGCTGTGTACTAAGGCGTACTGCACGTCGATTGTACACTTGTCTTCAACCAATGATAACCCTACTTATGTGGAGTTAGTACGCTGGAGTCTGAGAGTTGCTCGCCGTTGTTCGTAAGTACCTCCACCCGTAAAAATATCTGACACGAGGTAACCCTTGCTAACGAAAGTGCCGTTAAACCCCAATAAATGAATAAATAAATAAATAACGACTAGGTAACAATTCTTTTGTTTGAAGTACTGCCGGAGCATATTACAGATAACATTGCATAATGATGATGTTTCGTTTTTCATAAGAAACACGAACAGATCCGAGCCAGGCACCTGGAGACAAGGGGTGGGGTGTGGCTGTGCGGGGCGGGGAGGGATGGGGGTGCTACACCCTCAATAACCATCCTAATTTTCAATAGCTGGAAATTCGAACGTATAAATTTCAGTGGTTGAAAATTCAAAGAAATCAATTTCCTTCATGTTTTCAACTTTTCAGACTTTTCCGAACAGTTGATTTGGATTTTCAAAGCGTGACCACAGTTTTTTCCGACAGCGATCGACGACCGGTTGCAGTTACCGACTTTAGTCATTCACCGCCCTCCGACTCCGGGTTCCGTTCAATTTCCGGATTCCAACATTTTAATTGACCGGCGACTGAAGTTGTAACGAGTTGGCGGAGTTGAGTCAAGTTTTCAATAAAAATCCAATTCCAAAATTTAGAAATTCAATAATGTCAATTCACTTTTTCTCCTGTCATATTTTTTTCGGTCAGAACCAAGGTGCTTTTCCCAATTTTCGATCAAATTTTTTTCCAGTCAGCTGACAAAATGTTTCGAAATTCCGAGTGGAATCTCTGACCGGTGTGACAGGAATGATAGTCCGTAGGAACGTTAGTCCCTCTGGACTATTATTCCGCGGAATTATAGTCCTAGGTCTAACATTTCTAGGAATAGTAGTCCGGCGGACTACTATTCCTAGAAATGTTAGACCTAGGACTACAATTCCGCGGAATAATAGTCCAGAGGGACTAATTTTCCTACGGACTATCATTCCTGTAACACCGGTCCGGGTTTTCGAATTCATCGTTCCGTTTCCTTCACAACGACCAGGCTACACAAGCGCTATAGACTCACAGCTATTCAGCCAATACCTACTCCTTCCAATAAACTGACAGCTATTCAGCCAATAGCCCAATGCCTACTCATTCCAACTGACTGCCAGTGTAGCCTTGTGTTGCCTGGTCAGTGTAAGGGAAAATCCATGGACCTACTTTGGAAAATGCATTGTTCTTGTGAATAAAATGACTAGATTTAAGCCAGAGGTATGCCTCTGGGTCCATCTCAGGAGGTTCGAAAATTAAAACTTTTCCCCTTAGGCCCCCCCCCCCCCCCCGACCCCCATCATCAAGAGGGAGATACCCCCACTCGTACTCTCTCCAAAAACGGTCCTTCGGCCTTCGGCCTTCGGGGATTGTCTACGGAATGTCGGGACATGTCGTACGGCATGTTGTGCTGGAACCCCAACCGCAAGTGGAAACCTATCTGATCCCCCCCCCCCCCACACACACACAAACACACACTTTGAAGACCCTCACGCTACATCCCTGATGTGAGCTAATCAAATCCGAAAATTAAGGAAATTCACATTCAGTTTTCTGAAACGCAGTAGACCAAATTGACTCGTGCTCCCATTAATCCATCACAAAATGTGACTCATCTTCTAGAGCACCAGAATTGCACGTGAGACACACCTTTTCGTTTACAGAGAGGAGTGGTTGCACATGCCTCCCAGTTTCTATACGTAGTTTATGGTTACTTATACGTAGCACAGTAAATAACATTCTTGCTCATCCTAATGATGTGGTGTGTACGAGATAGAATGTTTTCATCAACCTCCTATCTGTTCCCAGTTTGCTGTTTCTCGCTGTACCCTGGTCGCTGTATTTTATCATCTCCATTAGACACAGCTCACAAAAGCTGCATTCTCAAAGGCCATCACATACGGAATAGCTTCCAGTGAATCCATCTCACAGAATTTCTCTAATGGGGTCCTTTTATGGAATCCCTTTTGTGGAATCTCTTTTACGGAATCATTTTCTAAAATCGAACTATATGCTACTAATTACCCAGGAAATCGCATGAGGAATGTCAGGTTAGAATTTACCAAGATCCCCTTATAGTCTGAAGGAAAGGGTATGAAGCCCTTAAAGGAACACTTAATTACTGACCTCGGAGGGAGCGAATGGCTCAGTGATAGACTGTTGGACTTCTATGCTAGAGGTCCTGAGTGCGTTCCCCGTCCGGGACGACCCACGTTGTGTCCTCAGGCAGGGCACTTTATCCCGGTTGCCTACATGGAGGCACTATGGCGCCGTGTTCTAAGGCGTACTGCACGTCGACGGTGCACATGTCTTCAACCGCTGTAACCCTGCTTGAGCGGAGCTTGAACAGAGTTAGAATGTTGAGGAGCTGACAGTTGCTCATCGATGCTCGATGGTTCTCTCCGGGTACTCCGGCTTTCTCCAGCCGTAAAACTTTCACACGGTCACGATTATCCATCTTGCATAAGTATGTGACCGTAAACACCAATAAATAAATAAATTGACCTCGGAGGGGAAAAGTGAACGGACATGATGGCGTCTTAGGTTTGTTCAAGAGAGAAAAGCAGTGCAATAATAGCAGGACAGTGAGCAAGAAGCAGTTGAAACAGCTCTCAAGACACCGGTCAAATTATTAAACAAATCATACGCTAATATGGTCTGGAACCTAGATAGTCCATGGCGTATTTTTAGCACTAGCGCTGGGGGTGTGGTGGGTAAGGGTGAACTGCCCCGGGATCGGTTTTTAAAAAGCTAAAAGTCGTGGGAAGACTTTTGGTACGCGCCTCCCACGCTGGTGAAGGTGGCAAGAGCACGAGTGTTGCATAACTGACCAGGTTCCCTTCATATAAAACCCCCACTTGTTCCAGTTTGTTGGTTTTCCACCCGTCTTTCCTGCATCGTGGTGGTCACGATTATCTTTGGAGAAAAATGTACCTCACACACAGAATTTCAGGTAATAAATTACCCAAATTGTAAGAAAATAATGGAGTAGATATTGTCAAGAAAATGCAGGAGAATGCTTTTAGCACTAATTTAAAAGAAAAAGATTCTGGGGAACGACCCCAGACCCACCGCTGGTTGTCTCGAGCTTTCGGCGCTCGCAGGGTATGTAATTCCCGTTCTACACATTTCCCCGGGGCCCGTCCCCGCTATCGCCGCCCCTGGTTTTTAGATTCAATCGGACGGGATATTTCAGTTGGTCGGAAAAGCGAACCTTAAAGGTTCGCTTTTCTGACCAACTGAAATATTCCATCCTATTAAAATTCCACGAACATCCATTTCCTTTGAATCAACGAAAGAAATCGTTGATGACATCACTGTTAGATATGTTTTGTTTACCAAAAATTATCAACGAAGACTCGCCACATAGTTTTATGATTGTGTCGTGTAGTTCCACTAATTGTGTTAATATCTTGCTTGGTGTTTTCAAGGTGAATTAAATACTTATTAATTGCAGTAAATGTAACTGAAGCAACAAGAATATCTTTTTATCTTTGCGAGTAAAGGAGCATCACACCACATCAACGGAAGTCTGCGCGCAAACTCCGCGAATAGTGAGTAAACAAACAGCTCATAACAAAGTGAAATCCTTTACAGGATTTTACTGGTGGTCCAAGAGCTTGGAAAATATATCTTGATGTTTTCAACAACAGCCACAATTATTCTGTAGACTCCACAGGAGAAGATACTAGTGATAGTGTGGGTGGTAATTTGTAGTAGAGATGGACAAGATACCGAAAAACTGAACCGCTACCGATATCATGGGATACCGAAAAACCGAACCGAACCAATCGCTGAGTACTGAAACCGTCTGAATTTGAAAGTTTTCCTACTTTCGCTACTTATCCCTGCTGAGGCTTGATAACAGTTGAAAGGTTAATTTTCATGAAAGAAGTGATTGTTTTTCTTTTCAGTTTTGTTCACCCTCAGTGGACCGGGAAACTGTCCTGAATTTCCATTAGACTTCAACCTGCACGTGTCCAATTGCTTAGCAGTGATTTCTAGTCAAGTCTTGGCTGCCTGTTAAGGCAGCCAAGACCAGACTAGAATTTATAGCGTTGTGGTAAAATGATACTCCAACAACTTATTATGTCTTTCCTGATGTGAATTCCTCTTTGGTACTATCAACAAATCTCAGTCAAGTCAGATACCGAATACTGAACCAATACATATACCGAGGTTTACCCCCCCCCCCCACCCCACCCCCTAAAATTACCGAAACCGACATCGAGCTCAAAATTCCAATACCGTCCATCTGTAATTAGTGGTGTCAGTGGTATAAAAAGTAGCAGTCTGTCAGTCAAAGCTGTAGAAGGTTGTTTTTTGTAGAAAAATAGTAGCGCCTGTACCAGAGAAAGTTGTAGCCAAACGTGGGACTAGGCAGAGCTTGAAAGGAATCTTTTCTATCTTCAGGGTACTCCAGGACAACGAAACCGATATTGTTCCAAGTTGAAGACTCTTCCGAGCTGCAGGGTTATACATGCGAACAATCGAACACAGCCGCAGAACACATCAACTATGGCCTCAGATGGTCAGATGGACACTGCTAAATAGACCAAAATATATGCAGACTGACATTGCTATATTGCTCCTACACAGTCAAACGAAACCCTAGAACATGTCATCGACTTCATCATAACCCACCAATTCGTTAGGCCTAAAAAAGGTAAAATCCGTTTCTCGGGACCTACGCGGGGTCTTTTTGACTGCCGCGTGCTCTCTTTTTATAACCAATGCAAACTTAAAAAAAATAATAATTAAATGGTCTATGTCTGATCGTTTACCGAAGTTAATAAAATTGATAAATTTGTCCCTTGAGTGCAACAAGGCTTTGCAATGTTTTAGCATTGCAAAGCCTTCACACTAAAACTAAAGTGGTAAAACTGACACTTTCAAGGTGTTAAACCCGTTCTAACTCTTAGGGTTTGATTTTAACTCTTAAAGTGCAATGCTTTAAGCACTTAGACATTACAATCGTCAGACATCTGAAACTTGAATGGATGGCACTTCCCATGTGTCTAGCATTGGTGGTTCTTCCAGAAACGTCCATAATTTGATTTGCGCTTGGTGGGTACATAATTAAAAGGACACAACGCAGATAACGCGGATCAGGCTCGAGAGTTCGAGCCTGATCCGCGTCATCTGCGTTGTTTCCTTTTAAGTGTCGCGACATTACCTTTGTCAAGTGGTATTATTGTCAACACCTGTCAAGTTCTGGGATATCTACACTTGAACAAAGTGCTAGTTCAGCACTTAGTAAGTGTTAAATACAGCACTTCAAGTATAGTTTTTAACACTTTAGTTTTTAGCGTGTTCTTGCACTCAAGGGACGAAATACGCAACCACTCATGCTATTCTGTAGATAATGAGGCCTAAAACAAAACAAACCAAGAACATGAACTTTCGATGGCAAAGCAATAATTACAAAAATAAAAAATAAAATAAAAAACAGCCCGCCCACTTTCAATTTTACAAAAATTGCCTGGGTAACAGAAGAGCTACTTGTGGGGCTTAATCATAACAACCACAATGTCAGATTAAAGTTCTATGTCTGTAGGTTTTGTAGCCAGTGATCAAATTTCCTTCAATAAAGTGACCGTCGCTTGATAAACATTCAGACTATCATAAAACACTAACAATATAGCAGTGGCTCTAGGGAACGTCTGTCCCCCAAGGAATATTTTGTTCTTGGTCGATTGTTCTTTAACATTGTCTGGTATATTGTTCACTTATCCTGGTGATGGAGTGCCTGCCATTACCTGACGTGGAGACCTGAGTTAATCATTATATGAGTTGAATCGACTGTTGTCAAGAAAATATATTAGTCATCTTTCATATACTAGCTCGTGTCCTCAGGTTCATGTGGAAGGGGTTGAAAAGTAATGTTTGTCAACATCACGAAGAGCACCGTGTTTGTTACTTGCGGTCGGCAACGTCAGAAATAATACCATTACGGCACATTACAAGATCGTTAACAGATACAGCGTCAGCTTCAGATCGTTAACAGATCCAGCGTCAGCTTCAGATCGTCAACAGATCCAGCGTCAGCTTCAGAAAAGCCTCTTAACCCTTTGTTCCCTGGTGGTATCTTCCATGTCAGTTCCATGGTTGCAATAGGAAGAGTCAATTTTTTTTATCTGGGGGTAGACCAATTAATATTTTCAACGTGCAGCCTTAGGGCTGCACGTTGAAAATATTGATTGGTCTACACCACACATTTACATTGCAGTCATCCCCCTTAATGACATTATGGCGCAGCTTGTGACCCGGCCGGAAAAACGACCTCTGGAGTTCAAAAGGTTAAACACCCACTTCCTCGTAAACCGTGAATAAACATTCAGTAAAGTCGTCATGGAATGGTCGTAATCCACGCGTGGGCAGTGATGTCCACGCATGCGTTTACCCGGTGCTTCATTAATTAAAGTTTTGACGACTCTTCGTATAATTAGTGTTTGGAATCTAATATTATTGCGTCCGTGGAGATATTACCCACCCGTGGAAGGTGACCAGTCAAGGGTGGCCGTATTGTACCATTCATTCTACAGAAGTATGTCGATCATCGGTACTTGCACCTTCAATGGCTTCATTTGATTTCCCAGCTGCAATTAAGAGAACCATGTTAGCTCTGATCGTCTCTTGTCCTTTCACTTGGACTCCCCGAGTGAAGGACGAGAGCGTCTATATGTATCTAACCGTGGAATTCGAGCCTTTTAAACAAGCAGCTCATTCGGGGAGAGGTAGCACCTTTGATGAGAGGGCGCCCACCCGAAGAAGACAAGACAAAGAAGAAGAGTCCAGCAACCAAGCGTCGGGATGGACGACGCTTGGAAGAATCCCGTTTCCCTTACACTAACCAGGCCACACAAGAACTATAGACTGACAGCTATTAGCCAATACCTTCTTCTTTCAGCTGACTGCCAGTCCGTTGGAAGGAGTTGGTAATTGCGGAATAGCTGTCAGTATATAGTCGTTGTGTGGCATGGTCAGTGTAAGGGAAAACTCATTGACCTACCTGGGGAAGATCATTTTTCTTATGGATAAAATATTAGATTTAAGCCAGACGGAGGCCTCAGAATCCATCTCATGGTTTCAAAATTAAAACTTTGCCGTTGGGGAGTCCCCCGGTCCTCCACCATCGAAAGGGATATACTCCCACTCTGCCCCTACAAACGCATGCGGTCCTACGGCATTTCGTGTTAGGGCCACAACCCCAGTTAAGAATATAACTGATCACCCCTTCTCCCATTGAAGACCATCTAGCTACGTCCCCGGAAACGGAAACGTGTACTTGTAACGTTTAGACGTTATCGCCCATAAAATTACGGCAGCTCCTTGAAGACTATAATTTATTTTATTTACATAATCAAGAGTTCACACTCTACACTGCAAAAAATAGAGGTTCTCTTTAGAACCAAAACTGGTTCAAATCTTGTCCCTGGGATGGAACCAGTTCTGTTTAAACAGTATTTATTTCAAATCAAATAAATTTATAAAGATTAACATTAAATATTAACAAAATTAAACATAAATTGAGGGGGTTTCTGTCGTAAGTTTAGAGCTTATACGAGGTTGTCTCAAATCATTATTTTAAGCAAAGGAGATATGAACAGTTGGCATATCGAACCAGTTTGGTTCTGTACAGAACCAAAACTGGTTCGATATGCCAACTGTTCATATCTCCTTTGTTTCAAAATGTTTGGCGACTGCGTTGAATAAGCTCCAAGTTTACTGCTGAATCTACTTCAGTTCATGTAATATTCTGTTAAAATTGAATGCTAATCTTGGTAAATTTATTTGATTTGAAATAAATACTGTTCAAACAGAACTGGTTCCATCTCAGGGACCAGATTAGAACCAGTTTTGGTTCTAAAGAGAACCTATATTTTTTTGCAGTGTACCGTCCTTCTGCTATCAAGGGACGTTTCCACATTATAGGAAATATTGGCTTCACTTGGTCCTTTTACTGAAATGAATTATCCAATATATGGCGTAAATATGAGTTGAACTGTATGAAGCCTCTTGACTGGAAACGCCGTGCTCAGACCTGGCATTCTTAAAAATGCAGGAGGGGTAAAATCGCCCTCCTCGCATGGCTCTCCTCAAGCTT
Organism: Pictodentalium vernedei; assembly: GCA_031216915.1. Classification (NCBI taxonomy): domain Eukaryota; kingdom Metazoa; phylum Mollusca; class Scaphopoda; order Dentaliida; family Dentaliidae; genus Pictodentalium; species Pictodentalium vernedei. Next base: position 389,008,885 of record CM062290.1, on the reverse strand, counting down.
ACAAAAGTTAAAAGTGGCTAAAAAAAAGTTTTACTATAAGTGTATTCTGCCTTGTGGGCTTTGTACATTTTATTTGGTGTTGCGCACAAGGTAGTTTCTGTGAGACGGCTACACTGCCCCTCCAACACCTCCAGGCCTCGGCAAGGCCCGGAGGTGTGGGAGGGGTAGTGTGGCCGTCTTACATAGACCGCTAAAACAGCAGAGATCTGGAAAGATGTGGGTTTTAGGAACAGGCTGGTATGGTGATCATTATTTTCTAAGGCCAGGAGGGCTAGTTTTGGCCCTCGTTAATTTTTTATAAGGCGAGCAGTAGGCGAGCGAATAAATCGCTCTGCTGAAAATGCCAGACCTGCATGCTTCGATTACTCGTTGAAATCCCTCAGTGCAATATCTCCTACATATTTCATATTACACGTTTATGGGCGTCGCCACGGGGGTTTAATGGTGTGCTCCCAATATTTTTTTCATTTGGGGGGTTTTAGTCAAGATTGGAGTCTTAAGATGTCGATTTGCTTTTGCGTTTGTAATTTGTACTTTTGGCGATCAATGGTATTTTGGCGACGCGTGTAATACTATTACAAAAATACGCGGTAATGCGAAATTAGGCACAATGATTCGTTTTGCGCGGAACGACCTATATATATTATATCGTCTGCCCGTCCACTAACAATTTTTTCTTCACGCAAAAAAATTTTGCACAGCGGGTTGAAAGGGTTAAATGTTTCTAACTATTGAAAATTTTGGCCTCGATTGGGGGGGGGGGGGGGCACCCTTTAAACATTCCCTGTCGCCACGTCCTTGACCATCGTGTCAGATTAAAGAAAACAACAAACACTCAATTTCCGGCGAAACCTTTGTGAGAACGATTTCCCCCATCCCACACCCCATATATCTATTCCGCTAGACTGGTCAGATTGTGGTGACATAAAGTTATAACGCCACACTTGTCGCCAAAAGTCTCAACCCAACAAGAAAACTGGAAGCTAAATGCATTTTTTTATTATATTTTTCTACTGCATTCTTTGTGGTGAGACTGCTTAAAATTAGAGCTGTAGGTTTTTAAATTTCTTGTTCGGTTTCGGTTTTGGTTTTTCAGGTGGAATAAAACCTCGGTTCGGTTCGGTTTTCGGTTTGTTCATGAGGCCAAATAAAATTCAATAACACTCATTCTTATGTCCGGAGTCATAACTGAATGGCAGTGAAATTGTGTGAAACTCAATGAATGCCCGAAATAAGCTATAATACATGAAGAATCAGGAAGGCCAATATAACAATTACCTAAATATACAGAACTTTTATTGTGCTTGGCCATTTTTCGAGGTCTGACACCTGCACGCAACTTGAGGAAAGCTGCAAACACAACTAAACTGAAATGTCGGAAATTCACAGAATGTAGCCTTCCCAGAGTAGTGAGAGTACCCAGACACTGCCATTGGCAGTGTCTGGGTACCCTCACTACTCTGGGCTGGCTACATTCTGTGAATTTCTGCAGCAAGAGAGTTTTTAATAAAAACCGAAAAACCTTAGATTACGTGATGTCAACGGTTTCGGTTTTTTTAAAAAAAAAAACTAAAAACCTCGGTTCGGCTTCGGTTAACCTGCAGCTCTACTTAAAATAGTACCAAAAATATTTTATTATCTAAAAACTACGATTATTAAATATAAAACGAGAGAAAAAGTGTTTGAGAAATATAAATTTCAAGGATAGATACAATCTCACTTTTATCTTCCCTGTGAGAATCTTCGTGGCTATTTAGATATTGAGGAACACTGGTGCTTCCGCAAAATGTTTCTCAGATTGGTTCTGCAGAAGATATTTGTTTTAAAAATGATATGTTTATCAGAAAACTATTCATCATTTCAGTGTTTGAAAGTCATAAAGTTTATCGTCTGCTTCCTTCTGCATGTTTATTTTCATCGAGAGAATTTATCTGGATGTTTGATCGTAAAAAATAATGGCAACTGATGATCGAATCTAACACGAAACCTGAATGTATGGCGCCTGTGGTCACTCTGAGTCTGGCTTGGTAGCGGCACTAGATTGTTGTTTACGGGAGAGCAAGTGAGGGGTCAGGTTCTCCATCGGGAGGGAGGGGGGGGGGGGGGGGGCTGGGCGCTGTAGCGTAACCATGGGGATTGGGGAGCCAAACCCAACTGCCCCCAAAACACCTGAATTCTGCGATCCGGGTGGGACGTCAATTAATGAAACACGAGAGGGACACCAGCTCCATACCCTCCCTAATTCAAGACTTCGATCTTCGGATAAATGCTTGCCCGCCCTCCAAATATATCCCTGTGCACCCCCCCCCCCCCCCCCACACACACACAATATAGATACGTGGCTATGCGCTTTGGGGCAGAGTTACACTTATTTTAACACTTGACTTACGACGAATAGAAGACGTGTGAAAAAAAGCACAAAAATCGCGAAAAAATAAAAGTAAAAAAAAAAATCATGTTTTGCCTCAAATACATAACTTGTGACCCCTCGTTGGAACGAGCACACCGAGCTCTTTCCAGTGAGTGGTCATAAGCTATGTTTTCGTACCAAAAATTTGAAAGGCAACTTTTGGGATTAATATCGATCGCCTGGTCGGTTAATACCGTTATGCGGCAGGAAAAAGGTTAAAGGTCAATACTGCGAGCCTCTGGAGGAGGCAAGTGGGCGAATGGTCTATTTTCTGGGGGCAAATGTCCCCTTGGTGGTGTAGCGCTGCCGCTGCTCTGGATGCTTCATGAGATATCAAATTTAAGTCGTGGATGAACATGCTGATCTGTGCAACTAACTGAAATTAAGAATATTGAAAGCTGGAAGAATGCAAGAAGTTCCTCGTTTTCCCCGGAATTTAATTTCCTGTCTCCATCCGGGGAGTTGACAGTGGAAATAGGATTAGTGTGATGTCAGTATCCAGGAGATATTTTTATTGAAGGATAATTGAAGTGCGCCTGGACAGACAAAAATGTCAATTGGAAACTTTTCATGGATTCTGAAAGCAAATGAGACGATGTTCGATGAAAGTCCAAATGGGATGACAGGAATATTGCAGTTAGTCATTATATCCAACTTCGAACATGGATCGTTTAACAGAATTACAAAAAGTAACTTTTGTGGGATCTCTTTGTGATAATTCTTTGACTTTGTATGCGTTAGAACACTCTCTCAGTAAAAAGAGTACAAAGAGCTAAAAATCTGAAGCGAGACTGGGTAATAATTTGTCTTGTAATAATCTAGAACACAATTACTGCAGGGACGCCGGAGCCGAGGGGGGTGGGGGGGGGGGCTAGGGGAGCTTTAGCCCCCCCCCCCACCATATCTTTTTCATTGGATGGGGCTGCTCTGTCTGATAAACGACCAAGCCTAAATATGTTTCGACGATATTCTTGTATCCAGTTTTCGCGAGAAATGTCAGGACTTTCTTGGTTTCTCGTCAAAATATCTGATTATCAGTGTTGTTACTACACATCAGGGGGCGCGGTGGCTCAGTTGGTAGAGGTGCAGGCTGCAAGCCGAGAGGTCCTCGGTTCGAATCCCACCTGCGGCAACCGCGTTGTGTCCTTGGGCAAGACACTTCACCCCGATTGCCTACATGGGGGCACGATGACGCTGTGTACTGAGGCGTACTGCACGTCGATGGTGCGCATGTCTTCAACCAATCTAACCTTGCCTGTACTGCAGTGCAGAGTTCAGAGTTACGATGTTGGAGAGCTGACAGCTGCTCGTCGTTGCTCGGTGGTTCTCTCCGGGTACTCCGGCTTCCTCCACCCGTAAAACTGTCACGGTCACGATTAGCCATTGTGCATAAGTATGTGACCTTAAACACCAATAAATATATAAATATATTACTACACATCATTAGTCATTCTTTGTTCGTCCCTTGAATGAAAGTGCGGGTTATCAAGTAAAAGTCGCCAGTCGCGTTTGATAAGATTATGCCCCTCACACAGGCCGTCTCTGTGTGTGTATGGGGGGGGGGGGGGGGGGGGGGGGGGGCATACTCTTATCAAACGCGAACTGCGTATATTTTTCACAGCATGTCAAAAAATGAGTTTATTAACACTCAGTGTTCAAACCACGAATACTATTCTCGATTGAGACTCAATCGAGAATAGTCTTCGTGGTTTGTATACTGAGTGTTAATAAACTAGGGTCGGCCCGTCATGCCCTTACCGCCCCCAGCCCCCCCCCCCCCCCCCCCCCCCAATCCGAAATTCGCTCCGGCGTCCCTGTACTGGAGAGTCCAACACCTGGTCTAGGAGCCGGTTTTATTGTAGACAAAATAAATACATGTATATAGATGTAAAGAGGATTTAAAAGTGAACTGACTTATGAGAAGAAAAACATTTGAATCAAAAATCCTTTCATTGAAAGAAAGCAGCCGCCCAGGAAAATCCAGAGATAAAACAATTTAGAAAAACTCTGGAAACCTGTCTCCGAAGCAAGTGCCACATCGATCTGGAGGATAGGTGCCGGATAAAACCGTTTAAAAGTCGGTTTTTCAAAACGGGAAAACAAAAATGTAAAGCACTTTTATAGTTGTGAACGTAACAAAAAGGTACACATCACATTTGTGCGTTGAAAAAACTTGTTGTTCGCTGAGGTGATGCAGCCAGAATAATCAACCCTTCAAAAAACCCGTGCTATCTCAACTCAAAGGCTCGCCTATTATTGGCTGAACTATAAACACTGCACTGCCATTGGACAACAGCGGCACACCTCCAACTGGCAATATCAAAATACAATCTGCTCTTTCAAAGAGCCAGATTAACCCTTTAACCTCAACAATTGTTAAAGTCGAAAGCACAAAACAATATTTTTCCGCTATTCTGTCTAACCGCGGAAAAATACAAAATTCAACAGCTTGACGGAGCTGATGGGTTAACCCTTTACCTAACATGAATAGCAGACGACACTTGCAAACAAAATTCTTGAATAACGAATGCTTTTCATTTTTCTGTCTCAAAAACATAGGTTATGACCCCTCATTGGAACGAGCTCGTTCCAAAGAGGGGTCATAACCTATGTTTTTGAGACAAAACATGAAAAAAGAATGAAAATTAATTGGCGATTTTTGTGAATAGTGCTGGCCGGTTTTGACGGTTACGTTGGGTAAAGAGTTAAATTATTACTGAACTTCCCAACGAATCAGGATGATTTCCGTCATTTCTCCGTTGACAGTATTAACTGAAATGATACCTTCCTGGTCGCCATTGTTGAAAGGGTTAAGCCTCAAACCCGGAACTAACAGTTAGAAATTCAACGCCCTGTTGTATAAGATTTCATGGTATTTTATCTTTCACTGTGATCGTTTGTGACAGCCATTTAGTTATTTTTGAACTACACTTTACAAGATTGTCCAACTGTAGTCAATACATCGTCCCGTGAATGTAACAAGGCGCCGCCTGCAATGCTTTAGTGCCCCAGAACCCGAAGGTCATATATTTGAAACACAAGGGGAAGCGTGCTTTGGGATTTCTTCCGCAGTTAGAAATCCACAGATAGCAGTTGAAAAATTGTCACTCAGGGAGGGGGGGGGGGGGATGTTTTTAGTCAAAAGTTGGTTAGTGGGCAGACGGGGTGTGGGAGGGTGGTGACGGGGTACAGATGGAAATTCGAAGTGGGACGCCTCCAAACCAATACCCTCTAACCACCCTCCTGACGATGGTCCATTCATCGGTGGCCCATAACGGACCATAAGCCATGTTTATGTCTCAGATAATGAACAATTTTAATACTGGCTGATGGGGGCGCGGTGACGTTGCGGTAACCGGTTCCCTTCAGATCACCGAAGTTAAGCAACGTCGAGCCCGGTTAGGCCTTGGATGGGCGATCGTCTGAGCGATCGATTCGGATTCCCTCGGTGTGTCCTTGGGCAAGGCACGTAACCCCGATTATTCACATGGGTTCACGACGACGCCGTGTACTAAGGCGTACTGCACGTCGATGGTGCGCATGTCTTCAACCAATCTAACCCTACCTGTGCTGCAGAGCGGAGTCACGATGTTGGAGAGCTGGCAGCTGCTCGTCGATGCTCGGTGGTTTTCTCTGGGTACTCCGGCTTCCTCCACCCGTAAAACTGTCACCGACACGATATGACCTTGGCTGTTAAAGTGTCGTTAAACCTTAATAAATAAATAAATTCTGGCTGATAATCATTTTCTTTACTTAAGCTTCAGGTTATTTCCACAGGTGCGTTCCATGCGATAAACACAGATTTTTTCAACAGTCTGTTGATCTGGGTCGTCGTATTCCGATCAATTGACGAGGCTAATACAGTCAGATCAAACATGACTTACTTGGCGTTGTGTTTAACCTGGCTTATCTGATCTTGCCGACTCAAGGGAGGATAACAACTCTGGCCGATTGACTGCTGTAGAAAGTTTTTTTAAAGTTTTTTTTGTGAGTGTCGATATTTATAAAATGTAACCAATCGAGAAAGAATTTCTTTATTTCGCTTTTAAAAAGTTGTCGCCTCGAAAATCGGTGCACGTCAATGACGTCACGTAGCCTCGTTTGTGACTGGCATGACAGGCATTTGGAAAAGTTGTGACTCTCATTTTCCGGCGCCAAAATTGATCAGCAGACTATAGCAGTATTGAGGAGCTACTTGTGGTTACGTTTCAGGACGTTTATTTTCCGGATATGGTGTTCCATGAGGCTCAGCGAGAACAATGTAAGGCTCGACTAAAACCTTGCCTAATATTGTTTGGACTTCGCCTCGCGCGACACCGTATCCGTCAACTAAACGTTCCGTAACTTATAATACGCGATCTTTATATTTATTAACAAACAATTTTTTTTTTGCCTTCATAACTTTCAACTTAAATATTTTTAGGACTTTGAAGGTGGCAGACTAGTCCTTCTGACTTCCTCAGTTGTCAAGAGTCGCCTTTGTTGAGTCATTTGTCCACCAAGAACCACTGCATTACGCTACAGTATGGCCGCGGTGGACTGGTCATTTCCACGGGTCGATAATATTAGTCATAAAAAATTTAATTAATGAAGCACCGGGTACAACCCGGTGCTTCATTAATTAAAATTTTGCTGCTGATGTTTTTTTATTACCTGGTAAACGCATGCGTGGACGTCACTGCCCACGCGTGGATTACAACCAGTCCACTACTACTGTACTGTACAATGGGGCGCGGTGGCTCAGTGGCAGACTGTTGGACTTCTATGCTAGAGGTCATGAGTTCGATCCCCGTCCGGGACGACCCGCGTTGTGCCCTTGGGCACGGCACTTTATCCCGGTTACCTACATGGGGGCACGATGACGCCGTGTAATAAGGCGTACTGCACGTCGATGGTGCACATGTCTTCAACCGCTGTAACCCTGCTTGGGCGGAGCTTGAACAGAGTTAGAATGTTGAGGAGCTGACAGTTGTTCGTCGATGCTCGGCGATTCTCTCCGGGTACTCCGGCTTCCTCCACCCGTAAAACTGTCACGGTCACGGTTATCCATTGAGCATCTCAGTATGTGTTCTGAAACACAAATAAATAAATAAATACTGTACTGAACACGGTGGCGTAGCGGAAAATCTTGTGCCCCCCCCCCCCCCCCGCGAGATAGAGACGGGGGCGCTTTCATAATGGTGGTTGCCATTAAAACGGGAGCTAATTTAGTGTTGTTACTGTGCACAGCATACAGGATTTCACGTAGTGCATACGCCATAAAGTAAATGAAGATATAGCCTATAGGATCGATTCTAAAAGTACGACTCTGTAGATTTTTTCATTACATGTTTTAAGTTTCACCCCCACCATCCAACGATACACACATGCACGCCCAACATGTGTGACTTGAGAGGCTCCATGTATGTATATTATTCATTTCTCACCCCTATCAGTTACAATGATGTAGCGTTCACTTAACCCTTTACCTAACCTGAAAAGCAGACGACACTTGCAAAAATAATTCTTGAATAACTAATGTTTTTTTCATTTTTTGTTTCAAAAACATAGGTTATGACCCCTCGTTGGAACGAGCTCGACGAGCTCGTTCCAACGAGGGGTCATAACCTATGTTTTTGAGAAAAAAATAAAAAAAATAATGAAAATTAATTGGCGATTTTTGAGAATAGCGCTGGCCGGTTTTGGCCGTTACGTTAGGTAAAGGGTTAAAAGAATAATACATAGACTACAAAGAGTACGTCGTGTGGAAGTGAGAGTTTGAAATTATGTGTATTTGGTACACAGTCTCGCTCTCTCTCTCTCTTTCCCTCTTTCTTCCAGCGTTGGGACGTCCTTCAAGACGGGGCCCCCTCCTATAGCCGCCCACCCCCCCCCCCCCCGCAATGCGGACCCATCCCCTACGTTACTGACTGTACATTGCAGTTTGGATTCTGAGACTGTTTCGTGCCATGCACCGTACCTTTCATAACTCTAGGCATAAAACTCTACTTTGATTCGAAAGTTGTAAATTAAAATATTCTAGTGAGTTGGTATGAGAGGTTGTAATTGCGTAAGCTTCAGTTTTGGAAATTTATCTGGCATATTACACCTGGCCAACGTAAGTGATGTATATTTTCACGATACATAAGTGTTTCCATGCTGAATGTCAGAGTAGATTTTTATCTGTTCCTCTGGAAAGACGATCTATGATAGATTAGTAAGGCAGAGCAATGCGGGCTGGTTTACAGCCAAATTTTCTCTATATTTACATTCCAGGTTTTTGACCCTCTGTTGAAAGATGAATTTCTTTCTCGAAACGTTTTGTGCAGACTTTTTTACTTTGTAATATTGTCGAATATCAAGTTGCTATGGAGTTCCAATAAATGATAATTGTCATCAATCCATCTCTTAACGGTTTCGTAACCCTTACGTAACATGGCGGTTATATCCGCCAGCGCCATTTAACCCTTCACCCAACGTAACGACCAAAACCGGCCAGCGCTATTCTCAAAAATCGCCAATTAATTTTCATTATGTTTTCATTTTTTGTCTCAAAAACATAGGTTATGACCCCTCATTGGAACGAGCTCGTCGAGCTCGTTCCAATGAGGGGTTATAACCAATGTTTTTGAGACAAAAAATGAAAAAAATGTAGTTATTCAAGAATTTGTTTTTGCAAGTGTCGTCTGCCTTTCATGTTAGGTAAAGGGTTAAAAAAAATCGGCAATGTTTTTAATTTTGTCAGTTTTTGCCTCCCAAATACAGTTAACGACCCATCATTTGAACGAGCTCGTCAAGCTCGTTCCAATGAGGGGACTCATGATCTTGTGGTTATTTTAGGTAAAGATTTAACAGAGCTCCAGATGATATTTAAATAAAGACTGATTACACCCCAGTGGCAGTCAGAGAGGAGGGGGGCGGGGGCAACGCCCTCGAGAGGTACTTCACGGGGGCAGCAAAATATGTCAAAATACCACAGTAAAGGCGGGAGAATTCAAATGTCAGTATGAAACCAACCACCAAAAAATACCTTCGATGCATGAAGTTGGGGCTGCACCTATAAGGTTGTCCCCAGGCGGCGGTAATCTATGCTTGCTCGACACTGATTTATTCTCGACATTTTGCAGCATATATCTTGTAACTTAAACAAACCCTGTCGGATCTCGTCCAGGATTGGACGTTATGGTCGTATGTTCGTTTGTAAAATTTTTGGTATGTTTCATCTTTACCGCCCAACACACTCCATGTCAGGAGAACGTTAGAAGTATGACCATGGATTTGATATAGATACATACCTCACCGTCTCCGTACATTGCACAGCGCCACATTTTCCGACTCGAAAAGATGGAAAGAGGTGTCCTTCTTAAAAGTCCTCTGACATCGAAGCCCGTCAGTCGCATGAAAAATTAACATGAACTCGAAGACAGGACTGGTGGGCAGCCGATTTTTAACAAAAATGCACTTTAGAATTTCAAATGCAAATAGTGGCCGTTTTTCCCGTCTTTTGTTTTCTATCGCGCTTCGCGAGAGAAGTAAATATTACCAGCTGCTCGCGGGTTCCATTGTTGAAGTAAGTTGGCATTAAGTGTCTCATGAGCCTGCATTTGCTGGGTTGCATACTTTTCATGTTGTAACTTTTTCATTGTATAATATCTGCTGTATTGAAACATGACATCTTAATAAAATACTTTACTACTATTTACTACTACTACTACTACTACTACTACTACTACTACTACTACTACTACTAATACTACTACTACTATTGCCCCATTAGAAGTAATACCCCTTTCTGTCTCTTAGCTCTAGAATACGTTGTATTATACATAGATGGTGGGCAGTGGAGTAGCCATAGGGGGAGGGGGGCTGAGGGGACACATGCCCCCCCCCCCAAAAAAAAAAAATTCAGTACTCTCCCTCCCATTTTAACCCATATAGGCAACATTAGGCAAGACATTTTAATATCTAGCAATTTCCTTGATTCTGAGTCCGTTTGTGACCATAATTTATAAGTTGTGATAGGCATCAATAATTGAGCCACATTGTGGCCTAATTATTGATGCATTTCACGACTTGTTAGGCCATATTGTTGATGCCTTTCACAACTTATAAATTATGGACACAAACGGATTCAGAATGAAGGAAATTGTGTTTTTCTGTCTCGGATTTCAAACATTTCCCGGGGCAGCGCCCCCGGACCCCTCCAACGAAAGGGGGACACTCACTCTTCTGCTCGCCCCAATCTTGCCGCTGCGAGGCTCGGGTGATGTAGCGAATCACATTCTGTATCCCCCTAGATATTACTCTTGGCTCACTAACTTTGATATCCTGGCTACGCGTCTGATAACCCTATATACGTATTTGAGATCGAGCCGTACCGCAGCAAAACAAATAACTCATGGCGGCACCGTTCAAGTTTTGGATTATATTACATCAATAGTTTTACCACAAGTGTTCGGCGCGAGTTGATAAGTCGAAAAGTGATATTTAATAACAGTTTTTTTTAGCAATTCTGTAAAGTGTCCATCAAAAAAATGTTATCAAATATCAAATATCATATTTGGACTCTTTTCGACTTGTGTCGAGTACAGATTTCGTAAATGTGTGCGTTTTTATGTTAGAAACAGTATGAACACGCAAGTGAAAGATTATCAGTGCGATTTAACACCCCCGCGCCCCACTGAAAGGGATATTGCTAAGAGTTTTGTCCGCTCGCAGTCCGTTCTTATGTCGGTCATGCCGTTCCTCAGAAGTTCGTTTATGCGATAACTTGAATAATAGCAATTTGATTTCAATTAATTTTCCATGTGCTGTTTTAAAATAACCGTGTCATGGATACGTTCAATAACCACATTATTCGATGTAAGTTAATGGAAATTTTGCCCTTGTTTGTAGAATTATGTCCAAAATTTCATTGTTAACTTGAACAACAGGCATCACATTTCAATAAAATTTGATAGACTGCTTTATGTTAACATTGTCTTGGACAAGAGCGGAAACCACATTGTTTTCTCAAAAATTGAAAGAGTTATTGACCCTTTGTTGAATCTTGCACAAAATTCCATTGTTTATGCAATAATTTGAACAGTAAAATTCGTGTTCAATAAATTTTTTTTATCACACCTTGTATTGAAAATGTCTTGGACAGGTTGAAAATTACGACGATTTCTTGAAAATTAAGGGAGTTATTGCCCTTTGTTGGTCTTTTTGTTCGTTCCCGAGTGCGATGAAATTCTTAAAAAGTGGATGCCGGAAGTTGGAGTGGGCACCATTACGTATACTATATTTTTGAAACAGCTGACGTCGTCCCTTCGTGTAAAATCGTGTGTAATAATCTTACGCCGGCAAACGTACACATAACCGTTAATCTATCCTTTTTGGCGTGAATACCACCGTCTGGTCAAGGTTCGGTTTGTTTCTATTTCAAAAATCGAGCCTTATTAACATTTTCAGAAAATAACCTGGATTTATTATACGACTATGATCAGACTATCGCGAATATCCCACTAATACCACGGTAGTTTGCCCAGAAAGTCTGTCTCACCAGAAAACGAGAGTCTTAAGCTTTTCCAAAACTGTATCATGCCTGTATCAAACGAGCCACGCGTGACGTCACTGGCGTCACTAACGTTCATAGATTTCAACGCACGAAAAGGACAATCTGATTGCATTACAGATGATACCACACTGCACGTCCCACTTCCTGATTCCTACACCGTTGACTCTTGCTCTAACTGTTTAAGGTTAGATAAAATAACTAATAGTTATGAAAGAGAGCTTCAGGCCCTATGTCAAGCAGCAAAACTGAGAATAGTCGATAGGTGGAGTAAGGGAGATGCAATGGGCAACTTTACCATCTACCAATATAATGGAGCGAGTGTCGTAGATTATATAATAGTATCAGATACATATTTGTCCGATGTAGATTATTTTTGTGTTAAAGATCAAACTGAGCACTCTGACCACTGCCAACTGACGCTACACTTAAAAAATCAATGCCATAATCTTCCGACCAAACACACTCCAAAATACAGTTACATCCAGGGACCGATCAGGACTATTTAAAATACGCTCTAGCCTCGGAGCCTATTTTTTCAATGCATGCGCCAGATTTCAATTTACGGAGTCACACTGCTGTTTGTAACACACACTGCAAGTATATAATAGCTCTCATCATTTTCATTTAGTACACTATAGCAAACATTAATGTTTACTGTGGTTTCTGATGAAGTCTTGGCTGCCTACTTAGGCAGCCAAGACTTGATCAGAAACCACAGTGAAGATTAATGATTGGTAATTAAGACTTGAAGTATTAACTTAAGCACTCTACAACAATGATAAATGATAATCATATATATAATACATGTAAGAGTGTCTCTCTCGATTATCCATCGAAATAATATCAAAATATGATCTGAGAAGTTACGCGCCAACTGAGAAGCCTATTTCTGAGATTTAAGAGCCAGGTCCTGATGTTTCAGAACCAAATACGCACTGGCGCATGCCCAGGTCGGTCCCTGGTTACTCCCAATCTAAGTATACCCTAAAATGGACCAAAGATAGCTCAACGAGAGCTTTAGAGGCATTTTTGCGGCAAGACATACAGTTTAAAAATCGACAGTTTATAATGACAAATTACGCTAATGACGATTCTCGTTCAGTAGAAGCAATAACTGGTTTGACTGTTATACCGACTGACATAAACAATCTGGCATCCATGAAAATTTTACGTGCCCCTAAAAAGAAAAAAAAACTTTAAAGGAAATGAATCACATCATTATCCCACCTCATTCAGTAAATCTGTTCTCACCACATTATATATGAAGGGTGACTGAAACGATCCCAGTAATTATAGAGTTGTTGCCGTGCTCTGTGTAAGCTATTCAACAAAGTTATCAACGAGAGGATTAATACCTATCTTGAAGATAATTCCTTGATTAGTGATAATCATTCGGCTTTTGAAAACACCGTAGTACTATTGACAGCGCCTTTATTCTTAAAACGGCTATAAACAAATATTACAAACTTAAACAACCGTTTTATGCTGCTTTTGTTGATTTTAGAAAAGCATTTGATACTACTGATAGAAACATTCCTTTTGATAAATTACACCGCCTCGGGATACAGCATAATGTATTTAAAATTATAAAATCCCTATATAGGTCGAGTTACTATCAAATAAAAACTTCGCAAGGATTAAGCCCACCCTTAATGTCAACGGTTGGGGTCAGACAAGGTTGTGTGATCTCGCCGATGCTCATCAAAATCTTTATCGACGACATTGGCTTAATGTTTGATGAAAAATGTGATCCCGTTCTTCTACATAACACGAATCTAAGTCACTTGCTGTTTGCCGACGATTTAGCATCATCTCAAACTCGTCTCAGGGACTACAGAGAGCATTGGATAACTTGAATGCCTACTGTACTAAAACACAGCGTAAATGCTGACAAAACTAAAGTTATGCTTTTTCAATCGCGAAAGAATAAGGAGCCCCATGGTTTCCATATTGGGAACAACGAGCATATGCACGCCCATCAGTATACATATCTGGGACTTTCATTTACGTCCAACGGTAAACTACAGAATGCTTAACAAGATCTCAAACTGAAAGGTTTAAAAGCCCTCTTCAGCCTGAACAACAACGTTAAAAGAAAGTGCGTTCCGTCTGTTTCGGTTTACCTAAAACTATTCAACATACTGATAAAACCTATCCTCTTATACGGCAGGGAATTATGGGCCACGGAAATCAACGATGCTAATATTGATAAATCGCCATGTGAAACCGTTCATATTCAGTTCTGTAAGTTAGTCCTGGGTGTGAACAATAAATCACGGAATCATGCAATGAGAGCTGAACTTGGACAGTACCAACTGCACATAGATGTCAAGATACAGTTCGCTAAGTTTGTGTCAAAATTATATAATCTCCGACCCCCTTCCTTACTATCAGAGGCTAGAACTGAATCCGAGAATTACACTATGCCAGACTCAGTGTTGGTTAAATATATCAGCAGCTTATAGCCAATTATAATCATCAAAATAACTTTGATCAGAAAATTCCGTTTCAACCTGTGAAATACATAACAATAAGAGAAAATCTGAAAGAGACCCATTTAAATAATTTTTATAATGCTATATTTGATGACAACAGGAAAACGGGAACAATAAACTCAAAACTTATCGAGAGTTTAAAAACAAATATCACCTGGAGCCTTATCTGATCTATGCCACATCCCCCGAGGCGAGAAACATATTTACTCGTTTGCGTGTAAGTAACCACAAACTTTTGATAGAAAAGGTGAGGCATATGCAACCACCCATCCCCGCAAGTGAACGGTTATGCGCGGTATGCGGCCCAGGTGCAGTGGAAACAGAATTGCACTTCGTTATGGAGTGCAGTGAATATGCATCTCTTAGAGAACGTGCATTTTACAAATTTGAACGTGAATACCAAGAGTTTGTTGAGATGGACACATCCGAGAGATTCATATTCCTGATGAGAAACAATGTGCCACAGCTATGCGGTATCATCTGTGATATGATTCAGCAATTCTTAAAACAACGAGAACAAGTTTTGTCAATCTGACACCAAGAGGTGACATTAACAATATTATATTACAACCACTATAAGCTTGATATTTACGTTTGTCATTTGGAATTAGTATTGTTTTATGTTTCTATTTATGTTGCTTTTCTATATACAAAGCAATCTGCCTTTGTTCTGGTGTATTTGCTTAAATCTTATCTTAATCTTAATATTTAGATTTTCGAAGCTACAATTCTGAAAACGTGAAATTGATACTCGAGTACATTGGCGCTGAACATACCGAACAAACATCCACAGGTGTTGTATTCAATTTTTAAAGTCCCGCTGCCGTGTAATGAACAATTTATTACAACAGTCACTTAATCTGGGTTGTCATATTCCGTCTCGTTAACGATACCAGATCAGCCAGTTCAAACAAGACGCCTGTACGGAGTCTTTGTTTGATCAGGCTGATCTGTCCTTGTCAACTCGGCGGAATCCGACGACCGGGACCAACTGACTGTTGTAATAATCTGTGTATACTGACACATTTTCGAACTCTAAAATTGGAAAGTTCATTGTAATGATGACAAAATGAAAGGCAGTAATAAGTTACGAACGTGTCGATTAGTTAAAAATGAATACAAGCTTGAACCTTATCTGAAAATCACCAAATCTCGACAGGCCCTTGAAATGTTTACTAGACTTAGGGTTAGTAACCATAATTTAGAAATAGAAAGAGGTAGACATAAACAACCCCAACGCCCCTAAATGATAGGAGATGACAGGTGTGCGATACGGGTGAAATAGAGAGCGAAAAACATGTTGTTATGTATTGTGAGGCAGGCATATGTCGAAATTAGGGAAACGGGGTTCGAAGAAATTATATAAGAAAACAAAGAATTTGAACAAATAAATGATTCGGTGAAATACTATTATATATTGAAAAACTGTGATAGTAAACCGATTAATATTATTTCTAACATGATCTGGCCATTTTTTCTGTAAGCGAGATCACCTTGTTAACCTTTTACCCAACGTAACGGCCCAAACCGGCCATCGCTATTCTAAAAAATCGCCAATTAATTTCCATTATTTTTTCATTTTTTGTTTCTAAAACATAGGTTGTGACCCCTCGTTGGAACGAGCTCGTCGAGCTCGTTCCAACGAGGGGTCATAACCTATGTTTTTGAGACAAAAAATGAAAAACATTTGTTATTCAAGAATTTTTTTGCAAGTGTCGTTCGCTTTTCATGTTAGGTAAAGGGTTAAAGAAAAAAATCATTAGTACTTCATAATGTACATCATGTTTACTAATTCTTCTTATTTGTTATGTTTGTATTGTGCAGCTGCCATTATGGTGTAATGCATTAAACTATTAAACTTAAACTTAAACTTGTGCAAATTTGTAATTATCATGATCATGTAGCATGTCTTTGGAAAAAAGTGCGCTTGTGTGACGTGCGTGCGCGCATGCGTGCGTGAAGGTATGGTGGCGGGGGCACAAATATTACATATACTAGCCTCTGTGCTAAAATATTACAGATTAGATATGAAACAATTTCAAAATATTTTTTTTTTTTGAGGTACTTTGTTTTGAAAAATGTTAAAAACTTCTGTAGCACATTCACAGGGCTCCATAAATGTATAACGTATAAAAACGTTTCCTCCCATTAGATGCTCGAAAAATAGAAACATCCCCTCTAAAGTGAGAGAATTTGTGCCTGTTTTGTTCAATGTTATGGTGATTCACTGTGTTAATTTGGTGATTATATACTGAGTAAAAAAAGAAAAGAAAGTATAATAGAAACAAATGTGAAAAAATAGCATAAAGGATGGAATATAATAGTTCTAATGTTGTATGTTTGTGGGCAAGAAGTTGTGCAAAGAGTTTAATGACATGTTGTTGTCCACCGTATACAATTTTGCTACGGATTTCAAAATAGCACGTTCTACCCGAGAATGTCAAATTGAATGGGTGACCGACGATTTTCTTTGTGTTATGTTGTGCTAGAGAGCCTGGGTTATTGAGAAAACACGCTAGCTTTTGTCTTCCGACATTTTAAAAAATGCCAAGGTTAACCGAAAATCAGAGGTTGCGTGCCATTGGTATGCATGAGACTGGGGTACCTCCAGATGAGCTCACTGCTGAGTTCGGAGTCACTGTGGCCACTATTTAATTGGAAGGTATACAACCATTGGAAGGTATAGAACCACCGGATCTACTGCCGACCGACCGCGTTCAGGTCGACCAAGAGTTACCACCCCTGCACAAGACCGACACGTCAGGACGTCTCACTTGCGAGATCGCTTCCTTCCGGCGACGAGGACAGCAGCAATTACTCCTGGTAGAAATAACAATATAAGTAGTGCACAAACTGTCCGCAACAGACTCGCTGAACACGGCATCTGAAGTGGCCGTCCATACCACGGACCAATCCTTACCCAACGTCATCGTACCGTCAGAATGGAATGGGTACGTCAGCGTGTTCGCTGGACTCAGCAGCGTCGGACCACAGTTCTTTTTAGTGATGAATCACGATTTTGTGTACGGCGCGCTGATGGTAGGGCAAGAGTGTATCGCCGACGAGGAGAACGGTTTTCTGATGCTTGCGTGCGGGAATGTTCAACGCTAACGTCGGGTTGCAGTTATTCCAGCAAGACAATGATCTATGTCACGTGGCGCGTATATGTCGTGACTTTGTTGTGGAGCAAAACATCGAACTTCTTCCCTGGCCCCCACTTTCGCCAGATTTGTCGCCAATCGAGCATCTTTGGGATCAATTGGACCGTCGGGTACGACTTCGTGATCTTCAGACGTTACGCGATTTACATAATGTTCTAAGGCAGGAGTGGGATTCAATACCACAGGGTGACATCCAGAGACTTATCAGGTCCATGCGCCATCGATGTCTTGCCATCCGAGAGACAAACGGTGGACATACACGCTATTGACTGCATGTGTGAACTTTTTATTTCACCCCATGTCTGAATTGCGACGTCTTGTCGTGACGCTGGCAACAGTAAGAACATGAAATTATGCAAATTCATACAGCTAGACACGAAATATGAATTTAAAATAATTTGTTAGGGATTAAAGTCGATAATACTAAAAAAATTGCTCCTCAAAGTTTATTATACTTTCTTTTTTGACTCAGTATACTTGGAAACGTAGAGCGAGTTTTATTTTGTGATGCCATTTACAAGAAAGGCCACAATGAGCCCTTTCTGAAAATACTTTTATTGTGGACATTTGTGATTAGACCTTATAAGCATCTTCTATGTTAATGACGTTTGTCTCCACACGTGACCGTTATTTGGCAAACAGTAAACACACGTGAAGTATAATGCAGAGGCAACGATAAAGGTTATCGCTAATCGCTTCATATTTCCCAATGTATGACTCAACTACACAATCCCCCAAATGATTGGGACTCTGGCGTGAAAATGTCTATGGGTATTTTCAGTGTTAAATTTTTACGCCCAATGGCCCTCCCTTACTACTAATGGTAGTTCATAGTTTCGCTTTGCAAAGCAACGAATATACGCAACTTGAAACGGCCCCTGTAGATACACTACAAGTGCAAATTTAATGTTTAGTTGGTGTCCTGAACCTGGTGGTCGTAAAGCCTCGGAAAACAAACGTTTTTCTAAGGCCTTATGACAACCCATTTCAGAGCACCAGTTGCACATTAATTTTTTGTATCAGTGAAATTGGGAAATTCAGGGTTACGAATTGGGGGAAAAATCATTCCCAAATGCCATTGGGAAAGGGTCCCATAAACGGCCCCTGTAGATACCCAAAATTATCACTGCAAACGTGCTAATATACAATCATTCCTGTAATATTATTTGCAAATCCAAACAACATTAGGCCAATGAATCCCACCTTAGGTCGCTTGGGTCCGTTTCTTCTACTTCGACCATCTTCCAACCCGAAGGCTAGCCTTCGGGTTGGACGATGAATGAAGTAGAAGAAATGGACAGGACAGTGGCCATCCCGTGGCATACTCATTTAAACGTGACACTACAGTGTGTCACGGTATATTTACCGATAAACAATTGTAACTTTCCCTCCCAATTGGCTGAACCATTTGGCCTTGGAAATTTGTGCCCTCCACTTTTATCGATTTTCCGCCGCCTCTGTCCACGGGTGAATGTGATTTGTTTTGGACACAAAGGTCACGTCATTAAGATGGAAGATGCTGGCCTCCTGTATGGAAGTATGAAATATTCTCGATCGTAATAATGAAATGTTTTGAAATCCACTAAACCAGCATTTCCAGCAGAACAGTTGTAACGAGACGCATGTGTACACCTTCCCCCACAACCCACAAAACTACACAGTCGACTGACACCTCCACCCCCACAATCTAGTATCTCCCTCTTTGATATTCATTCACTCGTACGCAAGAACCCAGTTGTTTATTGCTTGAACAGTGTAATCCGATTTTTTTTTTTACAAATCGAAGGAAACCTCAAAAAATAGGTTACGGTATATTTCTTCAATTAAGACACCAAGTATTTTTTCCAAGAAAGATTCTACAAAGCAATTTCTTTTTTATTGATTGACATATTTTCGTTCATGTATATTCATTTTCTAAAGAGCACCGCATCATTAATTGTACTAAAGGATTTGTCGAGAATTTGACAGGTTATCTTGTTTCCGCGGAAATGATGCGTGGAAAAGAAGTTTTTCCGACAGTCATCAGAATCTTGCGCATTACAATCTGACGTTTGGAGTTCCGTAATAACTTGAGATAAGCAGCAGACTATCCCATCAAACTGACAGAATTAATACATGATGAATTATGATGGATATACAAAAAGTAGATCTGTAATTTGTAAATTGGCTTTCCAATACCGAGACAACATACGACACTCAATTCTTTAACCAAGCTCTGAAGCCATCAATCAAATTGTATTAGGAATTCGATACTGTCATGGCACCAATCTAGCCCTTAAGGTATCGCTGAACTAAATATTTGAATTAGAGTTACCCGCCTTGAAATGTTGCAATTTCTAAAAATAAACAGCCTTGGTAAAATATATTGTTTCAATAAACGTTTGAAATAATCTGTCTTTCATTACTGTTGAATATTCCTGATAAAAAGAGGGTGATTTGATGACGTTTTGACCTAAAAAATACAATTTACTTTCTGAGTGTTTTTGTATGGAATTCCCTGAAACATATGTGCACGTGACTGGTACTTCCCTTCGGGTCATTTTTTTATCTCTTATTTGTTGCATGACACCCCTGTTTTCGGGTCAGAAAAAGTTGTCTGAAGGGCAAAACTTGACAAAGTTATTTGAATGCTCAAATTAAAGTGATGTGATCATATTTTTTTCGCCTGAACGTTATAATGATCGCCTATGGGAAAATATTTAGTTCTGTGATACTTTAAATAATCCATTGCCTATGTTTAGATTCACTCGTCTGGAATATTTCAGTTGGTCGGAAAAGCGAACCTGCAGCAGCCTGCGGTTCGTTTTTCCGACCAACTAAAACATTCCAGACGACTGAATCAAAACAAAACCATGCACAACCAATATCTTTGAATCAACGCAATTAAGACCTATTTTGACCCAACCTTTACATCCCTGACTTATGCCGTCGTGAAAATCGACTTTCGATAAAGTTATCTCCCTTGAAATTATTAGACGGGCGTGGAAGCTCCAATTAAGAAGCAAGGAATTGTTGAGAAAACATTTATTACATCAGCAGAAAATAAAGCGAAGTTTCCATTTGTTATTTATAATGAACGAAAGCAACAGGCAGCTCTCGGAATAGTCCGTTGTTTCCGTTTATTAACCCTTTATACTCTGGTGGTATCTCCCATGTCAGTTCAGTGGCAGCAATTAGAAGAGTTCATATCCATTATTTGGGGTAGACCAATCAATATTTTCAACGTGCAGCCTCGGGGCTGCACGTTGAAAATATTGATTGGTCTACCCTACACTTTTACTGAACATTCATCCTATTTAATGACGTAACATTAATTGCACAATGATAATAAAAGAATAGGAAAAACAAACTTAGGACTTATCGACTATTCAAAGTAGATCATTAAATGGAACCGTATCTCATTCACACTTCTTCGATTGAAGCTAGAAACAATTTTACGCGATTACGCATCAGCAACCACAAACTGTGGATCGAACGTGGAAGGCATTCACAACCTCCTCGTCCTATCGAACACAGAACATGCGAAGCTTGTACAATGGGGGAGGTGGAATCGGAATGGAATTTCGTAATGGAATGTCCACTTTATGCACCATTGAGAGAAAAAGTATTTCGCGCAATTTCTGACGAAAAAATTTAAAGTAATAATGACTAATGATAATCCGGTGCTGCGCAATGTTATTTGTAAGCAGGTCCAGCTCTTTCTTCACAAGAGGAACTTATCTGTAATATGATTTATGTATGTCATATGAATTAGTGTGTTTTATGATTCTGTTTATGTTGATTCTGTGTGTAGCAATCTGCCTTTATTCTGGTGTATTTGCTGAATAAATCTTATCTTATCTTATCATGTTTCTGGTCGGAGAAGCGTTAACCCTTTACCTAACCTGAAAAGCAGACGACACTTGCAAAAATAATTCTTGAATAACTAATTTTTTTCATTTTTTGTCTCAAAAACATAGGTTATAACCCCTCGTTGGAACGAGCTCGACGAGCTCGTTCCAACGAGGGGTCATAACTATGTTTTTGAGACAAAAAATGAAAAAAATAGTGAAAATTAATTGGCGATTTTTGAGAATAGCGCTGGCCGGTTTTGTGCGTTACGTTAGGTAAAGGGTTAACTGTTACAAAAGAGACTTTGCTTTTTATGGCAAGCTAACTAGTAGCTTCTAAGTAATCGTCCACTCTGGCTTTTTATTTAGCGAATGTAATTTGCTCGGTTCTGTTCTTCTCAGGAAAAAAATAGCAAATTTTACCTCCTAGACATTTATCTTAACCCTTTGAGACTTTAATTATCCTGACGTTCAAACGTCACTGGGAATTCAGTTTCTTCAACGTTTTTCAAAATGCGACGTCAAACGTCGGAAAGTACCAATAACAAGATATTTTTCACATTAGTGATTATCTGGTTGAGGGCTAGATTATTTTTGGTGGTCTGAATATTTGTTATTCAAAACTAGTTTTATTACAAATTATTGGAGAGTGCCCCCAGGCACTCTCCAATAATAAAACAAATTTATATAAACAAAATTTTATTTGTGTTTGACTGAATATGAAATATAAGCAAGGAAAGTGTTGGCTTTTGCTCTGGTATCCTCATTTTTTGAAAGCCCTGATCGTGGCTTCTAGCACTCAACCAGTTAAGAAGTCTTGACAGCAGGATTATGTTCGTATTTTAAGCTGCGATAATATTTGGCTCAAAGATTATCACTGAGCACTATTCGGGAGAAAATAGGAATTTGAGGTTAAACTTTAAAAAAATCGTAAAATAATAACAAAACAAATGACCATAAAGTATCAACGTGCTGTTTGATTTCGTAATAACACTTACAAAAGTATCAAAGGGTTAAATTAAACAAAAGATTTCGCACGTAATAACACGTACAAAAGTATCAAAGGGTTAATGGAGAGGATAATGTCTATATTATATTTCACGATGCGCACACTGTTGATATAATGGGCAAAAAACCGGTTACAGAACATCAAAAGATCGTCTTCTTTTTTTAAATGAATTTAAACAGAGAATATAGGCAAACCTTCAAACCACGGGCGGCGAAAGCTCGATAAACGCGGAGGAGCACAAATTTACAATGCTACCGTTGTTCGACCCACTGTGAGAAGGGTTACAACCGCATATCGGTAATTGTACCATGACTCTCTCTAGTCTCTCGTTTAGATGAATATGCCGCTGTGTCCGTTTCTTCTACTTCAACCATCTTCCAATCCGAAGGCCAGCCTTTCTAGAATTGGTGTAGAAGAAACGGACCGAAGCGATCTGAAGTGTGATTCTTTGTCCAAATAGTAAATCGTTTGGATTTGCAAATAATGTTACAGGATACGTTTTCATGCGCCCATTTTTACTCATTGTGTAACTGCGAAAAATATCTGTGAAAACAAGTGGAGGGGCACGTGTCCCCCGTGCCCCCTTTACCCCGCCACATCTGGTTCAAACTGATTGGGAAATATTTGTAAAAAAAGCAGCTTATGCATTTTTATCCTAGTCCTACTCTACAGAAAACTACCTGTAGTTTGTTAACCCTTTAGCCAACGCAACGGCCAAAACCGGCCAGCGCTATTCACAAAAACGCCAATTAATTTTCATTATTTTTTGTCTCAAAAACATAGGTTATGACCTCTCTTTCGGACGAGCTCGTCGTGCTCGTTCCAATGAGGGATCATAACCTATGTTTTTGAGACAAAAAATGAAAAAAAAATAGTTATTCAAGAATTTTGTTTGCAAGTGTCGTCTGCTTTTCATGTTAGGTAAAGGGTTAAATGATGAGCACATCGATAATACAACTGCGCTAACATTTCGAAATTTTAATTTTTTTCATGAAATCCCCCTAACCTTATTGTTAACTTCACTCAAAAACACAAATCTTGGTGAGTTTTTATCTTAAATTATTTGATACATAATATCATTCTTTCACTATTATAGATGTCACATGGCTCATTACCGAGAACAAAATGAAATTAGTTTCTCAAAAAGGGTCCTTCCCCAAAGTCAAATCATATTTTACCAATGAATTCTCCCTTCGGTCGGTTTGGTCTGTTT
Source organism: Pictodentalium vernedei (assembly GCA_031216915.1). NCBI lineage: Eukaryota > Metazoa > Mollusca > Scaphopoda > Dentaliida > Dentaliidae > Pictodentalium > Pictodentalium vernedei. The sequence continues at coordinate 388,985,229 of CM062290.1, read as the reverse complement.
GTTCTACTTCAACCACCCAAAATATCCTTCGGGTTGAAAGAAAAAGAAGTAGACAAAACCATGAGCAGACCGCAAAATATAGGTTCTCTTTAGAACCCAAACTGGTTCTAATCTTGTCCCTGAGATGGAACCAGTTCTGTTTAAACAGTATTTAATTCAAATCAAATAAATTTACCAAGATTAGCATTCAATTTTAACAGAATATTACATGAACTGAAGTAGATTCAGCAGTAAACTTGGAACTTCAACTCAGTCGCCAAACATTTTGAAACAAAGGAGATATGAACAGTTGGCATATCGAACCAGTTTTGGTTCTATAACAAAGGAGATATGAACAGTTGGCATATCGAACCAGTTTTGGTTCTGTATAGAACCAAAACTGGTTCGATATGCCAACTGTTCATATCTCCTTTGCTTAATAATGATTTGAGACAACCTCGTATAAGCTCTAAACTCACGACTGAAACCCCCTCAATTTATGTTTAATTCTGTTAATATTTAATGTTAATCTTTATAAATTTATTTGATTTGAAATAAATACTGTTTAAACAAAACTGGTTCCATCTCAGGGACATGATTAGAACCAGTTTGGTTCTAAAGAGAACCTATATTTTTTGCAGTGTACAAAGAGAGACAAACGGATATTCATATAATTGATGGCATGTGATAATGCAAGCGCTGAAGCCACCAGTCATATTTTGTAAAGAATTCAACGTTGTTATGTCAGATTTTTGGAATTCAAACATGAAGACAGGGTTTATAGACCAAGTGAGGGAGTTGATAGAAAACTATTCATTGGAGTTATCGGACTCAGAAGTGGGCACAAACCAGGGTAAAAAAATCGTCAAAGGAAGAATTATGACGGATTGTAACCTGAAATGGCGAGAGGGAATTAAAGCAAATAGGTCTTTGGGTGGCCTGCGTGGTAAAGAGAAGCCAGGTTTTGTTGTTCAAGACGAGGTCGCAGTCGCTGGAGCTTAGGGGAAAACTGGGAAAGGCAATGAAAAGGAGTGCCAAATGTATAATTTAGGCTTAGTGGAGACCCTGGAAAACTTTCTCTCAGAATGTCTAAAATAGGACAGAGTTACAAAATAAGATTCAGCGTGATTATGATACGGAAGTGGGATGGGAGAATGAAGGACATGTGATTAGTGGGTGACACAAAGGAGAAGGTTGGTATGCTTATCGGGGAGATTGAGAAGAATGGGGTACAGGATGCCATCAAGCAGTTCGTCTCAGAATTTTGGGAGGAGAGAAGAAGCGTGGGGATAAGGAGGCATTTGGGTGAACATGGCTGACCAAGGCATTCTCACCTAAGAAACGTGAAAAATCAGCGACCGGCCAAAATGTTATTAATTAATGGCCTAGAACCAATCTAGTGTATATAAAAAGTCAGTTGCCAAATTTTATGATTCATTCATCTGGAATATTTCAATTGGTCGGAAAAGCGAACCTATGGTTCGCCGACCAACTAAAATATTCCAGACAATTGAATGTAAAAAATGCTATTCATTTTCTTAGAATGAACCGAAGAAACATTTATCAATCGAGACTTGATTTGATGGCTTCTTTAATGATCAATGCTACCATATATGTCTGTTTATTAAATAATTTTGAACGGAGACGCCTCACACCTGTAGTCGTCCCACCAATTGTGTTAATATAATGATGTTTATAAGGTTAATTAAATACTTATTGATCGGAATATCTATAGCTGGAGCACGAAATAATTTCATATCTTTATGATTGACATCACATTACATTAAAGGTAGTCTGCGCGAAAAGTGGATACAGAAACAACTAGTAACAGCTTCAAATTCCGAACAAAATTAGACGGGTGGATTTGGTGATTATCGTGTATGATCCGATATGACTGGACGTCATGTGTTGTTCATGGTTATACTATCATCTCTTGAATGTGAAAAGGCGCCACCTGAAATGCTGTTGCAGTCAAGGGACGATCAGGGATGTGGCGACAGGGGGGTGGGGTGGAGGCGTCTTCCCCCTCCCCAGCTAGGAGTATTTTTCAGCTCAACTTGACAGTCAAGCTGAGCTATTGCCATCACTTCTCGTCCGTCGGCGTACGTACGTACGTTAGTACGTACGTCCACAATTTCCTTTGGCACATATTATGTGACCCCTCTTTGGAACGAGCTCGTCGAGCTCGTTCCAAAGAGGGGTCACATGATATGGTTTTGTTGAAATGTTTCGAAAAATAATATTTTTTCAGCAGCTGTATTTGCAAATTACGCGGGAGGATGCGGGCGATTTGTTGGGTAAAGGGTTAAAAGATATCACCCAGCGCTGCAGTGCAACCACCTATCGAAACCACTCGCAGATGGAATTTACACCGGTAGCACCCCCAACTGAAACCCTCTAGCCACATCCCTGAATATCATCTCTTGAATGTGAAAAGGCGCCATCTGAAATGCTGTTGCAGTCAAGGGACAATACATCCATCGTTTTTTGACGGTGTGCAGTGGTCTAGTTTTGATGCTGGACTCCTGATTTCCAGGCGGGTTTCTCTAGGGCTCGACTCCCGGCAGGGAATTAGAAGCCAAGATTCTAAATTTCTCAAAAACGTGATTGTGTCCTTCGAAAAACACACACAGGGTATATACGTCTAACGTCAACCACGGCACTTCCATCGTACGGTAGCCAGCGCGTTCCACACTTTCATACTGCTGCCGAAAGGAAGGTGAACCAAGTAATCATGAAAACTTCATCTAAAAAGCTAGATTCCAGCCAGGGGGAGGCCACCAAAAATTTGCAAGACGTGACATGGGGGTGGGTGGGTCTCTTGAGTGCGCCAAAAATGTGCATTTCCAACTTGTGCAATTTTTTGAAATTTTTAAAAATATATCAATATATCAGCTAATATATACCATCATTTGTGTTTCAACCCTTAAAGATGATGTTGTACATCACACTCTTAACATAAATACAACATCAGGAGGCTTTATATGTGAGAATATTGGGCTTAAACTGGGAAAATGTCACACGTTAGTAGGGGGTGGGTGTCTTGTTCGAAATGTAGAAAATGTGCAGACAATATGTTGGGAACAATTCAAATGAAAATTTGTTCCCGTATATGTACACCTGCTCTGGCCAAGCCTGATAATGAACAGCTTGTCATTTGTAGACTGGGGCCCACAGCAGCCCACAGAGGTTTAAATTGGTGGTACCAGTTTAACCCTTTACCTAACATGAAAAGCAGACGACACTTGCCAAAAAATGATTGAATAACTATTTTTTTTCATTTTTTGTCTCAAAACATAGGTTATGACCCCTCATTGGAACGAGCTCGACGAGCTCGTTCCAATGAGGGGTCATAACCTATGTTTTTGAGACAAAAAAAGAAAAAAATTATAAAAATTAATTGGCGATTTTTGAGAATAGCGCTGGCCGGTTTTGGCCGTTACGTTGGGTAAAGGGTTAAGAACATTATGAAAACCCCATAAGGACAGCTGTGCCTACTAAGTTTATAAGCTTATTTTGGATTTTAATGGGAGAGTGGGTGGGGGGGGGGGGGGGGGGGTCTGAGAACGGTAGTAGAAAATTTGCACGTAGTGGGTGGGTGGGTGTAAAAAGGAGCCGAATTAAAAATAGGACGTCACGTCCTGCAAATTTTTAATCCCCCCCCCCCCCCCCCCGTTCCAGCCATCGTTTTTAATGGTCTGCAATGGTCTAGTGGTTTGGGTGTTGGATTCCTGATTGCCATTCAGGGTCGTGGTTGGTTCGACTCCCGATAGGGGATCAGAAACCAACATTCCAAACTCCTCTAAAACGTGTCCCTCGCACGCACGCACGCCGAGATACACCGCATCGGCAACACAAACTCGTCAGTGGCGTCTTTCGGATTGACACAAAAATCTGGAATAGTAAGTTTACGCTTTTTTATTGTGATTCTTATTTTCGTTTACGTCTTGTGCGTGTACCCTCGACTCAGCAGTGTTGTGACTAGACATATGTACTCAGGTGAGAAATGGCCTGTTTATCTGAATTACACCACATGCCATAAATCTTCTCCGTATGAGTTTTGTAATGATTACTAATTCATATAATCATCAGATGAATAATGGAACACGTCTATCGAATGATTGTAGTGTTTTTGAAACCACGCCAGGCAGTAACTTTGCTCTTAATTTCTGTCATAAAGATTAACGTATAGAAAACTACGCGCTGAAGAACTACGGCAGATCTACGGGGTTTCGCAAATATATACTCTTCCAAAAAGAAAGTGTGCATGCTAAAAAATAACACTAAAAAAAGATATACATCATTTTCATTCATGGAAATTTTATTCAATCACAGATGAATCAATTTGTGATCAACACCAGAAATTTCATTACGCTACGACGAATACTCTTGGTGCCATGGAGAGTCAAAGACACTAAGGGTCAAACACAAAAGTCACACACTCAATATCTGGTATGACCTCCGTCTGCATCGACTACTGCTGTGCATCTACGCCTCATGGAAGCGAACAAGTTAGCATGGAAGTGTTGTGGGATGTTGTTCCATATTCTGATAAGCCGTCTTTGGAGTTCCACAAGCGTTGACGGTGCATGGGGAAGCCGGCGTAGCTGACGTCTCATTTCGCCCCATACGTGCTCAATGGGTGAGATATCGGGCAAATTTGCGGGCCAGGGAAGAACATCCACTTGTTGTTGCTGCAGATACTGTTGAACAACATGAGCTGCGTGGGGTCGGGCGTTGTCCTGCTGTAGAATGACGCCGGGGCCGTGACGTTGCAGAAATGGGACAACAACAGGTGTAAGCACTTCATCGCGATATCTGGCTGCATTGAGATTGCCATCAATAATGACCAGCTCAGTTCTGTTATGGGCAGTGATGCCACCCCACACCATGAGAGACCCCCCCCCCCCACCCCCCCCCCCCCCATAACGGTTTCGCTCCACGACACATGGATCTGCGTAGCGTTCGTTTCGACGTCTGTACACTCTCTGGCGGCCATCTGATGATGAAAGATGGAAACGACATTCATCTGTGAATAAAACACGTCGCCACCAGTGTAAGGGATGCCTGAGATGTTGTCTACACCACTGCAGTCGAGCACGACGATGACGTAACGTCAAAATCGGACGAATTGCAGGTCTTCGAGGACGTAAGCCGTATTCTCTCAGCCGGTTGATTACTGTTTGAGGATGTATCCATCTCAGGTTAGGGATGTTCCTGGCTGTCGTCGTTGCCGTTTGTTGCCGGTTCCGGAGATGGACGACACGGATATACCGATCTTGTGCAGGGGTGGTAACTCGGGGTCTCCCGGAGCGGGGTCGGTCTCGAACGTCATCATGTTGTGCATGTCGATGGAGTAGCCTGTCTACAGTGTTACGGTGGCAGTTCAAATGCTGGGCAACCTCTCTGTGTGTTCTGCAGCTCTAATCATACCCAGGGCAAGGAGACGTTGATTCATTGTCAATCGTGGCATGCTAATGTGGAGTCGTTTTAACAGCAGCGCTAGTTTAAATGTGAACGATAGGAAGGCCTTACTTTAGTGTTTAATACTCAAGGATTCACACTGCTGCATGAATTTTCAGACTCTCCACGTGCAAAACATGCCTTTTCACAAACGTGCAGCACGTCATTTAACGTTAATGCAATTTTAACGGGGAAAGCTGTTTTTGTGTTCAATATAACTTATTCATGAACAGGTTAACACTCTTTGCACCTACGAAATTATTTTTTTGGAGTTTGATCAATTTCTGCAATGCACACTTTCTTTTTTGGGCGAGTATATAATAGCTGCTTGAGTTATCGAGAATAACGAGAGCCAGTAACTGACTGATTTCTGTACAAGCAGATAGCAGGAAAAAAAAACTCCGCCACTCACCCCCCCCCCCCCCCCCCCCTCTAAGATGGCGTCATGTCAATCAACATTCAACACGATCACTCCTCCCAATCCATGACGTTTGATGAGGTGAAAGCTGTTACGCTATTGCGTAACAGCTTTCGCCTCGTCAAACGCTGAGGCGTCCTACCTTGCCTGGAAACTTATAACACTGTATCAACTTTTCAATCTTGGAACTTGTTTTGGTCAATAATAACTAAAGTACGTCGTAAATATCTAATTTACATTGCCACGAGGGTGCGCAGTGGCTGAGTGGTTACGGCATTGGACTTCAAACTAAAAGGTGAATTGTTCCATCCCGCCAGGGGCAACTGTGCAGTTGCTTGAACGAGGCAAAAAACAATTATTGGAATAATCATCAAAAATTTAATTAATGAAGCACCTTGTACAACCCGGTGCTTCATTAATTAAAATTTTGCTGATGATGATTTTTATTACCCATCACGGCCCACACGTGGATTACGACCAGTCCTCGGCGACTGCAGTGTATTGGACAATACTACTCTACCCGAATAATGGCCGACAAGACATATATTTGAGGAGGGTGGGAGCGCGGTAGCTCAATAGGTAAAGGTGCAGGCTGTGTGGAGTTAGTACGTTGGGGATTATGGCAGTTGGTCGCCGTTACTCGGTGGTTCTCCCCTGGTATTTCGGCTTCCGCCACCCATAAAAATGTCTGAACCGAGTGACCCTCCCTGGCTGTCAAAAGTGTCGTTAACCCTTTACCCAACGTAACGTCCAAAACCGGCCAGTGCTATTCACAAAAATCACCTCATTTTTGTGTCTCAAAAACATAGGTTATGACCCCTCTTTGGAACGAGCTCGTTCCAAAGAGGGGTCACAATCTATGTTTTTGAGACAAAAAATTAGTTGTCCAAGAATTTTGTTTGCAAGCGTCGTCTGCTTTTCAGATTAGGTAAAGGGTTAAACTAAGGAATGAATACATTGCAATTTGCCACGAAAAACGTGAATATCATCAACACATTTATTTCCGTAGACATCAAAGTATATTGTTTATAAAGCGATCGAAGAAAAAACTGGGAAATGGAAAACCTTCGAGAAATTTCTTTTGTTGTGCGTTGTTCATTGAGAGCAAATTTCGCCCCCCCCCCCCCCTCATAAGATGGTAACGGTGTAGACATTATTTCTGTATACAGTGGCGGCGCCATGGGGGGGGGGGGGGGTATGGAGGGTACTTACCCCTCCACTTTTTTAGCCAAGCGTTGTAAAAAAATACTATCATTTTAATTTTTGTATTGAACGTTGCGGTGTAATAGTGGGTATGCTTAATTCCATATTCCCAACTGCACTAAATCAGAGAAGTTTTTAAATTATGTTTGTGTGTGCCCCCCCCCCCCCCCCCCCCCCCCCCACACACACACACATTAGCTGCAAACAACAAACAAGAGTCGAGGGCCCAAATTGCAACAAGGCGTGCCGGGTTCAAACGGTCTGAAACATGCCGCTTAAGAGTATTCGAGGAATGCTAGAATGGAGAGCGTGCAACGCATCCGTTTGGAATGCAGCCTACTTTCATTTTCGATTTGAGTGTCGTTTGGTGCTTTGTGCTCGCACTTTACAACATCGTTCTTCCGTTAAAATGTCACCATGTACGACGTTTTCTATAACTGAAAGACCTAACCAATAAGTTTCTAAAGGATAAAACTGTTTTAATTTAATTGTCTGAGAATGCTCCAGAGAACACCATTTACAACGTAAGTTTTAAAAATTTTCTCAACTTCGGGAGGGGACACCCCTCCCGACACCCACCCCAGAGTTACAGAGTGAGGGGGTACAGTTGGGTATTGCCCGCCCACTGTGCGGCGGGCAATACCCAACTGTACCCCCCTCACTTCTGTACCTCTGGGGACGCCACTGTTTGTATATTACCAACGAACGTTCCAGCAATCCAGTCATATGGAGATCCGTGGAGCCCGTTAGTTAGTTCTCAGCATCTGCTGCCTCGTCACATTATTGAAATGGTTCCGGAGAATGCACATCATCGATATTATACACCATGTTGGTGAGCAATGCATCAACATAAATATGTCACCTGTTGTAATATGACTTTCATCTCCAGTTTTTACACGTCCCTTCAAACGGCGCGTATTATGATATTACGCTGTCTGACCGCCCGTCGGTACGCTTGGGAGTTCACTTTATTGTTTTTCGGTTGATAAATTAAGTGCGAAAACGTGTGGATTCCAATCCACATTTGATATGTGGCTTCGTCCACTCAAGATTCAGCTCAAGTTCAATTTTGACATTTGTTCCAAAGCATTGTGGAGTTATTGTTCTTTGTGGTAAAAGAATTTTCGATATTATTGGTGTACAGATGATAAATATAGGATATCTAGTGTTTTTGAGTGGATACTTGAAATCATCTCACGAGTGACCGAGACAAATGTTTATTTTTTGCGAGCGCTTTATAACAATCTGATAAATTCCACTCGTTTCAACCTTGAATTGATGCATGAACTTAAAGGTAAACAGCGCATTGAATCATTGATACGCGGAAGTGATTTGATCGATACTCGGAACAGACAGCGTCTTGCAATCTGATTCAGCTGGCGGGTTTCTAGTCCAAACATGGCCTGAAAGTCCATAATATAAGTTTTTGGTTTGGTACCCTCCTTTGAAAACGCGTACCAAACCAAAAACTTATATTACGAACTTTCAGGCCATGTTTGGACTAGCGGGTTTCATCCATCAATTCAAGGTATTGAATACGTGTTGAATTATTGCTGGAAAATGATCGATTTCCACTCGAAAACACTAGATTTGTTTTCATTATACATTTTTAGAACAAATTGATCATTCCCAGTGATAATTTGACTCGTCTTCACCTTGAAGTGATGCTTTGAAAGTCGCCATTTTGATTGATACCGTGGAAGTGAACATTTCTATATCTTCACAGTGGGGGATACGATTTCTATCTTTCTGCAATTTCTTCGATAATCTACCGTTTAGTGTATAATAAATATAGGTTATTACCACCATGTGGGTTTCCGAGATGGTGTATTGAAGTCCGGACCTGGTCACTGGGCATAAGGCGAGTCCGTTGGACTAGGCTATACATGACCTTGAGGCGAGGTTGGGACTTCAAAACACTATCTTGGAAATCCACTTTGTGCACGGTAATAATCAATTTATCTTATAATATTCCCCCTTTCTTAACTTATTTGCATATACAGTTCGTGGAGAGTGGATTGTAACTAAATCACCCGCGAAGTGGAGTTATTACCCAAGCTATAACTTTCAAATTTTGTACATATCGACAAAAAACACAAGCAATGTTTCAGCCAATGGACCTCCGGGTTTAACCCGGAGGTCATTGGCTGAAACTTTGCTGGTGCTGGTTTTGCTTTGCAACAAACTTGCAATTATTCCTCGGTGGAATCTCCACTCTGCGGGTGATTTAGTGATAATACACTCTCCACGTACTGTATGTTGACAATCGTTCAGCGTCTTTTCGTTGATCTTTTATGAATGAAAATCATGACGTAATGGTATTGCGTTCGTGCGCTGTATCTGGAGTAATCCACGTTCATTATTCTACTTGTACTTAACGTTTATGTTATATACATGTAATAGCAATGTTTCAGCTGTGTGTTTCTTTGTTTTATTTTTCAGGTTTAACCAGATTTAATGCATGGTAGGCCTATATATTATACAGGCCTACCATGCGTTAAACTTGGCTAACGTTTACTATTACTTGTAATAAAAAATCTCTATTACTTATTAATTACTTTATATTACTTTCAAAATTGTAATATATTATATTTTATTGCTTATTATATTACCCCAGCCCTGCTATATAAAGGGGGCGCGGTGGCTCAGTTGGTAAAGGTGCAGACTGCAAGCCGAGAGGCCCTCGGTTCGAATCCCACCTGCGGCAACCGCGTTGTGTCTTTGGGCAAGACACTTCACCCTCATTGCCAACGTGGGGGCACGGTGATGTTGGTGTACTAAGGCGTACAGCACGTCGATCGTGCACCTGTCTTCAACCAATGCTAACCCTGCTTGTGTGGAGTTGGTATGTTGGGGAGCTGACAGTTGCTCGCCGTTGCTCGGTGGTTCTCTCCGGGCACTCGGCTTCCTCCACCCGTACAACTGTCACGGTCATGGTTAGCCATTGTGCAGAAATATGCGACCTTAAACACCAATAAATAAATAATGCTATATAAAGATGTCATTATGGCAGAAATGATCTAGTTGGACCTAAAAATACAATTCACTTTTTGTGTGGTTTTGTGGGGAATTCCCTGAAAAATGTGTGCATGTGACCGGTACTTCCCCTTCTGTCAGCTTTTCTCTCTTATTTATTGCATGACCTCCTGTTTTCAGGTCAGAAAAAGTTGTCTGAAGGGCAAAACTTGACAAAGATATTTGAATGCCAAAATTAAAGTGATGCGATCATATTTTTTTTCACTTGAACGTTATAATGGTCGCCTATGGGAAACTATTTAGTTCTGTGATACCTAAGACCTAAGAGTCAGGGGAGTAGTCTTAAATGTTAAGAAATGGAACAATTCTCGGTTGGATTGGGCCATGTCTGCATTTTATGTTTTTTTTTCCAAGATTTTAGGAGGTGGGTCGGAGGATCCCCAAAAGTGGCCCGAAAAATAAATAATAAAAAATGCAATTGACCCTGTGTCCGCAAATGTTTTCCAAACCCCACCTTGCGGCAACATATATTTTTTTCCTCTTCGTTTGTTTCAATGAGATGATACACGAAGTGGATACATGACTGTTTTCCCCCAAATGAGCTTGATGTGCTTAGGAGGCAGGAAAATGTTACCACTGTCGCCAATGCAAATCATTGAGTGTATAATAACCTCTGGACTTTCTGCAAAAGTCAAAGAGTTTTTTACGTTTTTTCATATTTTTCGGTCGAAACTTGTACCTTTATCGCGGTAATCGTGTTATTATCAAAGTATATTCCGAAATACTTATGTTATTGCGCGTATGGAACCCTGCCAAGGTGATGAGACCATCTAGTTATCTCATAGTCAATGCGGCTCCTGCAAGAAAGAAAAACAACACTGGATAACAATAAACAGAAATGCGCGTCATCAACAAAAAATAAACAAGATACACGTGTATATGAAAACAATATTAACCCCGAAAAAAAAGATAGCAAATAAATACACAACACAACATTAACTTAAACCTACAGTATGTGGAGAGTGTATTATCATTAAATCACCCACAGAGTGGAGATTTCACCCAAGCAATAATTGCAAATTTGTTGCAAAGCATAAGCAGCACAGGCAAAGTTTCAGCCAATGGACCTCCGGGTTAAACCCGGAGGTCCATTGGCTGAAACATTGCTTGTGTTTTTTGTCGATATGTTTAAAATTTGAAAGTTTTAGCTTGGGTGATAACTCCACTACGCGGGTGGTTTAGTTACAATCCACTCTCCGCGTACTGTAGAGGAATCTACACGAAAATACCACTAAGCCACTCACAACTCGTCGTTTGAAATCTCGCACAGTTCAAATGAATGTTGAGTGAGAAAGCATGCAGACACAAGTCGGCGACATCAAAAGCATGTGGCCACCCACAAAGCCACGTTCAACTGAATCGTTGACATGTTTAGCATGGGGATGGTGACATCTGTTTATACGATTGTGATGCTTTCATGGCATCAAATATTTTCGACTTTTAACGACTTACCCTTTACCTAACATGAAAAACAGACGACATTCGCCAAACAAATTCTTGAATAACTATTTTTTTTCATTTTTTGTCTCAAAAACATAGGTTGTGACCCCTCATTAGAACGAGCTGTATTTTTGAGACAAAAAATAATGAAAATTGATTGGCGATTTTTCATAATAAGTGCTGCCCGGTTTTGGCGTTACGCTGGGATACACACGCAATATATTCGCGATAGTTGGCTCGTCGTAAAATAGTGAACCGTACCGGAAAATATCGGACCCGGAGTGTAGACAGATCCAAACAAGCCCAGTGGCACCAGGGATGAACCGCGGACCGGGCCGGTCAATCCGCATCAATGGAGGACGTCCAACTAACTGATGGATGGACAGTTAGATAGATAAATAGTATGTCTCGTACGTTTCACCCCCCGGTGGGGGACCCCAGAAATGACGTCATGTCACGCGACGTATTGGCGCCATGTTGTGTTGTCATGGTAACCCGCGTGAGCGGTCATTTGTGACGTCATCTCCATAGTGATACGTGGTGTGAGTGCGCGTGCGCAGCGCGTGATGTTGGGGTGATGCGTGTTTCCGTCGTCCATTTTGTATAATGGAGGCCGCCATCTTGGTTTCTATGGTAGCACGTGATTGCTATGTTACCTACGGCCTACAATAGGACAGGGGTATGTTCAGAGGGTATTTTCGATTGAATTGGAGTATTGTCTGGAACGTCTTCCCTGGATAATTACCACAAACAACCCGACAACTTGTATTATTTCGAATTCTTTCAGAATTGTCTGCTTCTATCTATATATGCAATAGTTTAC
>CM062290.1:388667251-388972767 GCA_031216915.1 Pictodentalium vernedei | reverse complement strand
CGGTATTTTATCAGTAAAGCCGAACTTATATTGCTGCAGTAATCAAGCAGTACCCCACTTTCCGGGGTCTCCGCGGGGAAGTGGCATCAACTGGATCAGTCCGTATTCATTATTTAGAAGTAGACCAATTAATATTTTTAACGTGTAGACTGTTAGTTAGTGAACTTGGGAAGTATCGCGGTCCTGGAATTGAAAAAAAGCGGTTTTCTGATTCAGCTAACTGAATTCAATTACAATGGGTGCATAACGTCTGCATCAAACAATTATCCCACCGGAAGGGTGCCCCTACCGAAACTGGTCTGAAAATTTTGAAGTTTTCCAGAGCCATCATCGATGGGGTTCGAACCCGGAACAACCGCACATGTCGAAGAGCGCCGGATGTTACTATCACCATACCGACTAAGCTAATGCTCAACCCCACATAATACGCTGCAATTAACTCGGCTCGTATTTTAGTTCGCATTCAGACCCGCCCGCGTCAAAAATACGTGAATTGGCCATTATTGCATGTTTGTTGTGGTCCTGCTCCAAATACTAGTTCCCCGTGTCTGTTCACGTAGTACTGGCTTTACCCACTTGAAGCCAGCCGTATCCAAAGAGGCCAAAGGCCGAATGGGATACGGCTGACTAAGTGCAAGTGAAAACCCGTACTACGTGCATGAACAGAAACGGCGTGACGATTTCTCTGTGGTTTGGTGAAAATATCGTGAGAAGTAGCTAACGACCATCATATTTAAGAATGCACGCTAATCATGAGATAAAATGGCGAACATTTAGATAGCTTTGGGGAGTCATCATCAATTGGTCGGTCGTAACCATTCGCATCTAGCTCTGCCTTCAGAGTGTGAAGACGTTGATTGATTTCTCTCAATGGCTACTTTGGATATCCAGTAAACTGTAGAAGACCATCTCAACTCTAGGCGTTTTCTTGTCCTCTCACCTGGACTCTTCAGGCGAAAGGCAAGAGCGTCCACCTGACCTTGAAATTCGAGATTGAAGACACCACACCAAACCCTCGGGGAGAGGTTGTACCTTTGGTGAGAGGAACCACTCTCACTCTGGTCCACATCCGAGGGGGGTCCGGAGGCCATGTAAAGAGACAGAAGAGGAAGAAGAGGAAGAGCCCGTCCACCATGCCAAGCGAAGGGATGCTCGACGCCTGGAGGCTTTCTTGGAGAAGAAAGGCGAGGAAAGGAAAGAGCCAGAAACATCCGCCACGTGCCCTCCAACTCCCACAGTGAAGCCCAACCAACTGCCGGCTCCCCAGGCCGGAATTTTCGGATGTGGAACACCCTGCATGTGGAGACTGAGGTGGAAACTGAAGTTGCTTTCTCGCCACTGCCCGATCCTCACTCGTCTCTCCCTCTCGCCCGCACATGACGTAGCACGAGAGAAGCTACGTCAGATGGCAGTTATAATGGCAGACACTGGGGGAGAATTAAGGAAGCACAAGCCACGATGGAAAAGGCGAGAGCAGAAACCAGATCACGGAAATCCCAGGAACAGGCAGAAAAGGAAGCACCAAAAACACCGAAGGCCACAAACTCCAGACAACACCAAAAGAAGCCGAAACACCGCTGAGTACCGCTGCCTGTTCCCTCCTCTGCCACGCCCAGACACAACAAAATCATTACAAAGCTGGAGAGGGTTGAAATGGTCTTGGCCCAAAGCGTCCCTGAGCGCCTTCGGCGCGCGAAACCATTGATTGACAGTTTTGGGACGCGTAGTTTTTAAGCGTCATGAGTATGAAATATTTAACTCTTTACCCAACGAATCGCCCGCATCCGCCCCGGTAATATGCAAATTCAGCAGCTGAAAAGATATTATTTTTCGAAAAATTCAACAAAACCATATCATGTGACCCCCTCTTTGGAACGAGCTCGTTCCAAAGAGGGGTCACATGATATGGTTTTGTTGAAATTTTTGAAAAGTTTTAAAAAAATGATATTTAAAATAATAAATTTTGATATCGTCCGCGTTGGGTAAAGGGTGCTGCATAAGTAATGGGAGAGTTAGATTGGAAATAAGTGACATTGTTTTCGATACCGTCAAATATCTTAAAAATATTAAAAATTTTCATTTGTTGGTGTTCAAAACTGCTAAGCATTGTTTATAAACAAGGATGGACAGCAAGAAAGGTGACAAATAATTATTTTGTTTAGAGTTTACACGACATCAAAAATAGCGTATCGCCTATTTTCCATTACGCATATAGCACCTTAACCCTTTTACCATGCATGACACCTATATCCGTCAAGCGCTATTCACAAAACTCGTAGTTCAAATTCATCAATTTTTTAAGATTAGCTTTGAAAAAAAACTCAGTTTTTGTGATCCTTAGTTCGCCTACAGGGAGACTGCATTTTCTCTGTTCGTCCGGTGCGTTTTGGACATTTATGCCCCCCCCCCCCCAAGGGACGTGGCTAAGGGTTTTCGATTGGGGGTGTAGGGCAGTGAATTTCCAACTAGAGGGAGGAGCCGGGAGGGGGAACCCCTTCCCGGTCCCTGCCCCTAGTTGGCAATTCACTATTGAGAAAAATTTTGAAAATGAAGCCATGAAAGGGGGCACAAAATTGATTCCAGTAACTGAAATGCCAACACATTTATGATAGAATTATCAGGTAATTATTAATTGGTATTCTTCTGGAAATTGAATATGTGCTAAACAAATCCTCAAGCTGAGAACTTTGAGCAATTCACACTGTCCTAATATTAAATCAGCTCTTATGCAGGAATGATTAATTTTAGATATTTCATCATTTTGTAACTGTGAATGATGGAATTAACTCAGGATAACGATTTTATACGATGTGATTTTTTTGAAGTGCATTTCGAGGATTTTTTTATTACGATAAGTAAACGTACTATAGATATCTCGTACCGACTGACATTATGCATACTTATGAAGCTCGATATTGTGTATACTATAATTATTTATTTATTTATTTATTTATTTATTGGTGTTTTAATGTCACATATTTCTGCACAATGGCTAACCATGACCGTGACAGTTTTACGGGTGGAGGAAGCCGGAGTACCCGGAGAGAACCACCGAGCAACTGTCAGCTCCCCAACATACCAACTCCACACAAGCAGGGTTAGCATTGGTTGAAGACAGGTGCACCATCGAGTGCAGTACACCTTAGTACACAGAGTCACCGTGCCCCCACGTGGGCGATGGGGTGAAGTGTCTTGCCCAAGGACACAACGCAGTGGTCGCAGGTGGGATTCGAACCGAGGACCTCTCGGCTTGCAGTCTGCATCTCTGCCAACTGAGCCACCGCGCCCCCTATACTATAATTGTAAATAGTAACAGATGCAATTTTTGTCGATTTGAAACCGAGTTGCAATTTTGGGAAGTAAAGGAGACATCAGCATCACCAAAGAAGCTCTAAAATCCAGATAGATGGAATTTCCAACTACTCCCGACTTGCCTTCCGAATTTCCAATTACAGGAAATCTGGGCCAGGATTGGGGGCGGCCAGCCTTATTCTCAAAAATCGTCAGTTAATATTTTCATTATTTTTTCATTTTTTGTCTCTAAAACATAGGTTATGACCCCTCATTGGAACGAGCTCGTCGAGCTCGCTCCAATGAGGGGTCATAAACTATGTTTTAGGGACAAAAAATGAAAAAAATAGTTATTCAAGAATTTTTTTGCAAGTGTCGTCTGCTTTTCATGTTAGGCAAAGGGTTAAAGTAAAAAAAAGTCATTAGTACGTCATAATGTACATCATGTTTACGAATTCTTCTTATATTTGCTGTTTGTATTGTGCAGCTGCCATTATGGTGTAATGCATTAAACTATGAAACTAAACGATAGGTATAACCCCCAACCCCACACCCCGCCCCCTGTCGCCACGTCCCTGCCCTTCTCAACTCAAGCCACCTCGTCACATGGTCATCTTTGATAACCCACGAATTAGTTGATCTCTTGAAGTATTGAATTTGTAGGTAACACACGTTGCGTACACGTAAAAAGAAAAAAAAGGACTGACCGAGAGTAACACACATTATTTCACACAACACAAAAGAAGGACAATCTAATTATTGAAGTGACTTATTGATTTTTTACTTATTGATCTTTGCGTGAAGTTTTACTATATGAAACAGATTCAATCTTTTTCATGAATCATTTTTCAAAGATGAGAATGAATAATGCAGGTCACATCGCCGTAGTATTACATTCCAGTAATTAAATGCTGAGTGAAATTCCTAGCTCACCTGTCGCCCAACAAAGGCGACACTGATACAATCAATAAAGTTATACGTGACCGATAATGCATATAGGAAAGGGGAGATGGGAATACGGTAAAACACATCAACTGGCATCAAATCATTGTTATCTGTTTGTTGGGGCAAACGACACTTTTCACAGCCATGGACCTGGCGTGCCGTACAGTTTCCCGGTGGAGGGAGCCCCCCCCCCCCCCCCCCCCCCATGGCGTATCCATGTGACTGAGGAGGAGGCTAGCCCCACCCCTTAAAATTGTACACAGAGCTATAAAATAGTCTCTAATATAGGGCTAAACACGCTACAAATGCCTCCGATTCGTTCTTAGAGCACAGAATTTTCAAAATTTTGTCGGGGAAGAAGTGGGGGGCTAGTCTTAACTAGGACCTTTTGGTCGGTATCCCTGAAGAGGGAGCAGGGTGTAACGACCGGAGGATCTTGGTTAGGATTAGAGGAGTCTCCAATCCCCCCCCCCCCCCATACACACACAACAACCTTCCAAATATTATGCCCCTCCACAAAAAAGATAAAAACTAGCTACCACCCCCTCCCCATCATAAAATCCCGGCTACGTGCATGCCCCCATTGTCTTAAAGAACAAGCAACTGCGAGTAACTAACCGCTGGACTCGGCAAAGCACTCATTATTAGCACTTGTGTCCATTCAAAGAAAATGAATGTTTGTGGCATTTTTAGGATTCAATCGTCGGGGGGGGGGGGGGTGGCGTCGCTGTAACCGGTACTCGTCAGATCACTCAAGTTAACCCTTTACCTAACCTGAAAAGCAGACGACACTTGCAAAAATAATTCTTGGACAACTAATTTTTTTCATTTTTTGTCTCAAAAACATAGGTTATAACCCCTCGTTGGAACGAGCTCGACGAGCTCGTTCCAACGAGAGGTCATAACCTATGTTTTTGAGACAAAAAAATAATGAAAATTAATTGGCGATTTTTTAGAATAGCGCTGGCCGGTTTTGGCCGTTACGTTAGGTAAAGGGTAAAGCAACGTCGAGCACAGTTAGTAGTTGGATGGGTGACCATTTCAGCGACTGGTTCGTGCTCCCGCGTTGTGTCCTTGGGCAAGGCACTTAACCCCGATTGCCTACATGGGGGCACGATGGCGCTGTGTACTAAGGCGTACTGAACGTCGGTGGTGCGCATGTCTTCAACCAATCTAACCCTGCCTGTGCCGCGGTGCAGGGTTCAGTGTTACGATGTTAGAGAGCTGACAGCTGCTCGTCGTTGCTCGGTGGTTCTCTCCGGGTACTCCGGCTTCCTCCACCCGTAAAACTGTCACCGACATGATATGACCCTGGCTGTTAATGTGTCGTTAAACCCTAATAAATAAATAAATAGTCGTCTGGGACATTTTAGTTGGCGGAAAAACGAACCGTACATACAGACGGCGTGGAATAGTCAAAATCCACGCGTGGGCAGTGTTGCCCACGGGCGCTTTTCTCAATCAATAATCAGTAATTTTCAACAAATATTCAATGAAAGAAGCACCGGGTTGTTTATTGAAGATTTGAGGACGATTCCACTTTTTATGCAGGATATTCACTGTTAACGCATGAGTGGCAGAAAATATTGCCCACGCGTGGGGTTTGACCTTTCCACGACGACCGCACAGTAGGTTCGTTTTTTCCGTCAACTGAAATATACAAATCGCAAGTGGACTACTTAACAGGCACAATTATCTGGTCAGAAAATGGCGGGTGTGAACTCAACTCAACGCCAAATAAATAGATATATAGAATATACCCACAGTAGCTTGGTGTACCAAATGTTCACCGCGAGTGGTGAAGTGGTAGTAACCGCGAGCCTTCAGCGCGCGGTTAACACCACGAGTGGTGAACATTCGGCACAACAAGCTATTATGAGTATATTTTATTTATACCATGGTCGTCAGATTATCAAGAGTCGGTCTGATTTTCATTCGCACTTCTGACTGCAAAGTGTGTACCTCTCGCTACCATGGAGCTACCTGGTAGATTGGAGAAAACCATCTCAGCTCTGGGCATCTCATGTCCTGTCTCCTGGGCTGTCCAGGAGGTAGGCATGAGTGTCTATCTGAAATTGGAATTTGAAGTAAGGAAAGTAGAGAAAGCCGAATCACCACCCTCTTCGAGGAGAGGTAGCACCTTTGGAGAGAGGATCCCCTCTCCCACTGGTCCTCACCCGAAGGGGCACGGAGGTCCTGAAGAGAGAGTGCCGAAGAGAAGAAAGAAAAGTCCATCAACCAAGCGCATGGAGGCATTCCGGAATAGGAAGAAAGAGTTGAGTGAGGGGGTGGAGGTTCTGGAGGCAGCCGCCAGTTCCCCTCCTAGTCCCACTGGTACACCCAATCAACTGCCGCTCCTGAGCCGGTACTGTTGGATGAGGAACGTCCAGTGGAGACTGAGGAGGAACTGAAAGCTGCTTTTTCACCGCCTCCCACCCCTCACTCCCCTCTTCCTTCACTACCGGAAAGCCAGGGAGCGGAAGGAGCAGAAGAAGCAGAAGAACAGCCACCACATCCAATAGACGTCATCGTTCAAAAGTCTCTCAAGGTAATGGAAATGGCAAAAGTACAATCCGCCAAAACTGAAGAAATTTTAAAAGAATCAAGGGAATTAACAGGACATCACGCGCATACATCAATACCACCACCATCCTCATCACCATCACCAAGCCAACCTCCACCTAAGAAAAAGAGCCAGAAAAAGCCCAGAAGGGGATAAACCTTCTCCCTCCTTCCTTTTCCTCCTCTGCCACGCCTCGACATCATCCAAAATCAAACAGCCAACGAGGGTCCAAAAGGGCTTGTTCCCCATACAGTCCTTGCGCGCCTTCGGCGCGCAAAACCATTCCTTCGTGTTATCAAGAGTCGCTATTATATTTAGTCGATTTTACTGAACAGCAGACGTACATACGTGCGAGTATGTTTTTGTTTGCATGAACATCGGTGGATATGGCACTTCCACTGTCAATTTTATCGCCGAATCGAAATTGAAAAAGAAACGGAGCCTTTTTCGTTTTAATAACATCATAACATACTGTTTCGAGTTATGGGTGCTTTATTAACATGAGACAATGCATGTTGTTAATTTTTGGCATCTTATGAGGTAAACTCATCTAAAAACATAATGAATAATTGCCGGTTTCATTTCACTCTTCGCGAGGCGACGTGCGATAAATTTTAAACAAATTCGCATTCAGGTCGACGTCACCAAAGGTCAGCTTGGATGTAGTTCCACTATATGTGTAAATTTTAACTACTGAAATCCCATTGTGTTCACCACGGTTGGTGTATAAAGCTAAAATTGATGTCATAGGCTTTTAATTTATAGTAGAATTGCTAATCATGGTATAAATAGATACAGTAGAATCCTCTTAATTGAATATCCATTTTGCCAGTGAAAATTATTCAATTAACAGGAGTATACAATTAACAGGGATTTAGTCAGTTTCCTGTGTTCTTGAGGTAAACTGAGCATTTTTTATATTATATCTTGTTTGACAGAGCTCATAGAGCTCTGTCAAACAAGATATAATAGAATAAATGCCTGTATTGGATATAGTGGGGCCAAAAAGGTTGACAAATAAGGAGAATTTGGTGCGTGTCACAGTAATTTTTTCGACATATTACAAAAATTTATATACAATTAACAGGAGTTTACTCTACAACCCATATGCAATTAACAGATCAAATTTGTACTGAAGGTATGGTAAATGGTTTTGTGTTTGAAAATTATATGCAATTAACAGGGATATACAATAAAGAGATATCCAATTAAGTGGGCTCCACTGTATTGGTATATTACGAGCTTGATCATTTGTGATAAAATTAACTTTTATAGTAAGTATCAGTTGTAATATTTTTAATGATTTGGTAAATCCTAGTAGAAGACAAAACTTTAAGTTAACAACACATTGAAATGTGGCTACGTACAGTCTGAATAGAGTTGCGTATCTTCGTTGCTTTCCAACGCGAAACTAAGCTACCATTTCGAAAGTTCAACTTTCGACATGCATTGATATAAACAAAGTATTGTCAATACCATAGAGTAGAGAAAGAACTATTCTATGTCAAGGTTGGTGTTATAGGAGTTTGCATAATTGGGAATTATACGTAAGGAAATAAGTAAAACATGAAGCGATTGACTGTAACCGCCGTCGCTGGCTCTCTATTTCGCTCCACCAGTGCTTATTGTTTTGGAAACAAATGTGACGTGTGCCCACCCACTCGAGACCCTACATGGGGGGAATGCTGATAAAGTCTATCTTTTATAAGAGTAAAATCTAAATATAAGCGATGGACTATTTATGGGCTAGACTGGTTCCAGGCCATAATAGCGTTGACTTTTTACTGGTGGCTTGAGACCTTGACACCAGGCATGTCAAAGTGTCGCCGGAACCAACTTAATCGCAACCGGGACAGAGCCTGTACCGCCGAAACCGGAACCGGTACCGGGACAAATCAACAATTGAATGGTATATCGCAATCAGATGGGAGAAATTCGCATTTAAACCGCCCCAGTCCCGAAGATCCCTCCACAAACATGGCACCGTGACAATTAATCTGAAAACTGAATGCTAATCTTGGTAAATTTATTTGATTTGAAATAAATACTGTTTAAACAGAACTGGTTCCATCTCAGGGACAAGATTAGAACCAGTTTTGGTTCTAAAGAGAACCTATATTTTTTGCAGTGTTGTTCTCGCATGATCTATCGTTATCGTTCAACATTATGGAAGGGTTAATGTAGCTGCCCTATCAATACTATCATGATGAAAAATGATTACAAATAGTAATGGTTTTAGATCAAGGATTATTAGAAATTATAGCTGGGCATGTGCCATATAATTATAATAAGAATAATGATTTTTTCACACGTTCGTTTACAAGAAAACAGCTGTGTTGTTTAAAATAATATGAATGGTTCTATCCATTTAATTATGTACAATAGAATAAGGTATAATGTTATTAAATCAAAGCCAGTCAATTAATAATTTAATCAACAAAAGACAATCAATATAATGAAGTGTAGGCTGATCGATAGAAAGGTTTACATTGCGTGCACATTTCTTTCATGTTTCTGTTGGCAGACTCCGTGCAGATTGAGTATAGGAAGCTCTCAGCGTACAGAAGGTTTACGAGGAACAAATATATTTGCTTTCGTGGAAGTAGGAACCGCGGGGGGGGGGGGGGGGGGGCACAGGAACGAACCCCTCTAACAATTTCCAGAAACTGTTAAGAGAGAGGAATTGAGTGCTACAGACAGAGAGAGGGGGAGGTTAGGCCCACATTATCTCTACCAACTCGTCGCACTTATTGTGAACTACAACATTGAATTGCTCCAGGGGTGACGGAAGCTCGATAAAAGTAGAGGGGCACAAATTTACAATGAAAGTGTCAATGACACTGTAGCTCAACTTGACAAACTTGAACTTGGTAAGTTATAAATGAAATGGCAAAATTGAAGATCATTGGTACCAATGTCATTTTTTTTAGCCAGTGGCAACATTTTTTGACAGAAACCGAAGAAAATCGATAGCTCCCATCTAGAGGCCTCCCCAAACAAGCATGCCAGGTTTCAAAGCAATCCGATCATAAATGTGCCCTGTAGGGTGTACAAAAGGGAAATATTGTGGTCTGACTAGACTAAATTCTAAGAACGTTGGCCGTGGCAACATTTTTTGACGGAAATGGAAGAAAATCGATAGCTCTCATCTAGAGGTCACCGTAAATAAGCATACCAGGTTTCAAAGCAATCTAATCATAAATGTGCCCTGTAGGGTGAGTCAAAGGGAAATATTGAGTCTTCTGACTAAACTAAGTTCTAAGAACATTGGCCGCGGCAACATTTTTTGACAGAAATCGAAGAAAATCGATAGCTCCCATCTAGAGGTCTCCCCAAACAAGCATACCAGGTTTCAAAGCAATCTGATCATAAATGGGCCCTGTAGGGTGTGCCAAAGGGAAAAATTGAGGTCTGACTAAACTAAGTTCTATGAACGTTGGCCGTGGCAACATTTTTTGCCGGAAATTAAAAAAAAATCGATAGCACCCATCTAGAGGTCACCCTAAATAAGCATACCTGGTTTCAAAGCAATCAAATCATAAATGTGCCCTGTAGGGTGTGCCAAAGGGAAATATTGTGGTTTGACTAAACTAAGTTCTAAGAATGTTGGCAGCGGCAACATTTTTTGACAGAAATTGAAGAAAATCGATAGCTCCCATCTAGAGGTCACCCTAAATAAGCATACCAGATTTCAAGCAATCAAATCATAAATGTGCCCTGTAGGGTGTGCCAAAGGGAAATATTGTGGTTTGACTAAACTGAGTTCTAAGAACGTTGGCCGCGGCAACATTTTTTGCCGGAAATTGAAGAAAATCGATAGCTCCCATTTAGAGGTCTCCCCAAACAAGCATACCAGGTTTCAAAGCAATCTGATCATAAATGTGCCCTGTAGGGTGTGCCAAAGGGAAATATTGAGGTCTGACTAAACTAAGTTCTACGAACGTTGGCCGTGGCAACATTTTTTGCCGGAAATTGAAGAAAATCGATAGCTCCCATCTAGAGGTCACCCTAAATAAGCATACCAGATTTCAAGCAATCAAATCATAAATGTGCCCTGTAGGGTGTGCCAAAGGGAAATATTGTGGTTTGACGAAACTGAGTTCTAAGAACGTTGGCCGCGGCAACATTTTTTGACGGAAATTGAAGAAAATCCATAGCTACCATCTAGAGGTCACCCTAAACAAGCATACCAAGTTTCAGAGTAATCTGATCATAAATGCGACCTGTGAGGTGTGCCAAAGGAAATTGTGGACGTACGTACTAACATACTAACGTACGTACGTACGTACGTACGTACGTACGCCGACGGACGAGAAGTGATGGCAATAGCTCAGCTTGACTTTGTCAAGTTGAGCTAATAATACCATGGTTCGACCCAGTGTGAGAAAAGCTGCAGTCGTATATCGGTAAATGTACCATGACCAGCTGTAGTCTCTCGTTTAGATGAATATGCCGCTGTGTGGTCACTGTCTTGTCCGTTTCTTCTACTTCAACCATCTTCCAACCCGAAGGCCAGCCTTCGGATTGGAGGACAGCTGAAGTAGAAGAAACGGACACAGCGATTCTTTGGCTAAATATTGTTTGAATTTTCAAATAATGTTACAAGAATGCCTGTATATTCACACGTTTGCATGTGACCATGTTAACTCATTGTCTAACTGCGAAACATATCTGTGGAAAAAAGTGGAGGGCACGTTCCCCCAGTGGCTCCGTCGCCTCTGAATTGCCCTGACTACAGCCTTTGAGGGCGAGAAGATTTCACATGTTTGACTCCATTTTTAACAAATTGTTCATTTTTCTTAGTGTGGACGTGCGTGCGTGAGTCCAAAACATAGCTTTGTGTCATGTATTCCTGCCACGCTGTTAGGGCACATGGACCACAAATAATATCTATAAATGCGTGGTGCCCTCGTGCCCACCTCCACCCCGGTCCCAAATGTCTTTTATATGTCTATGTTTGCTGTACTAGAAGGTTGCTGGCTTCCAGTCACAAGCCGAATTAGGTTCAAACAGTTTGGAAATGTTGCGGATGTTGGCGGCACCCCATCCTTTTGCGCTACTTTTCTTCCCTCCATTCGCTTTGTTGTACGTCCCATAAATCCCAGTCCTTTATGGCAAGTTTCAACAGCTATACCTTCGGGTTTGCCGTTACCTCAGTTGGTATGGTGGCAGAGCATTTATGGCCACGCGATTGAGTGCCGAAGGCCCGGGATCGACTCTCGTCTGGGCCAACTTCCGAAACACTTTAAATTTTCAGTTAAGTGGTCCGGATCCAGCACTGCACCTGTGCACCTGGTTGAATTCCTGCTTGACATGGGCTATAAATTTTTAACTAGGTACTTTGTCTGTTGAAGGGTTAGTAAATGATCATTCAGTGAAGGAAGAAAAGGGATGTCACCCTGTTCTAAAGTTGTTTTTTATGAGTTCTTCGACCTGGGACCAGCCACCATAAGATTTTCAAACATTTAATCAGGAGGTATGGAAAGGTTATGTTTGGTAGAGTGGAGGGTGGGCAGATATATGAGGCCTCGTGGTGCCACAGTCGTCTCAAAAGTTCCAAAGGTACGTATTTAGTGATCAACCAGCAATGGTGCGAACTGATGTGAAAAGTTTTGGGAACTCTTACTATAAAATCACTCGCCATTTATAGAATAAGTTGAATTTCGTTCATTTTGGTGGCTTTGAACAATTTTCCAATTTACATTCGATTTATCGGCTGTCACTGCACTTTCTGAATTGATCTGTGTTAAAATGCGACTTTTCGAATGGCCGAGCACTACGAAAATGGACGGAATTTTGTTCTTTTGATGAGTCCATGGCGTCAGGTGGAACAAACAGTCCATCAACGGAAATCCGTATGGAACACGTGTTCCGTGCGGATTTGTAAATAAGGAACTTAAGGAAAAGTAATAGGTGTGCGATAAAATCATTTCTCTCTATACTCTTTAGCTCTGTTTGGAAGCAGTACCACAGAGTTATTAGGAACATGGCTATCCAAGGGTGGGTACAGGGACTTGGATATAGGTTTCCGATTGGGGGTGTAGGGTAGTAAATTCCCAACTAGATGGAGGGACCGGGAGGGGGTCCCTCTCCCCAGTTGGAAATTCACTACCGAGAAAAATTTTGAAAATGAAGCCATGAAAGGGGCATAAAGTTGATTCTAGTAACTGAAATACCAACACATTTATGATGGAATTATCAGGTTTATTCTGGTTTATTTGGTATTATTTTGGGAACTGAATATGTGCTAAACAAATGCTCAAGCTGAGAACTTTAAACAATTCACTCTGTCCTAACATTAAATCAGATCTTTTGTATGAATGATCAGTTTTCGATGTTTCATCATTTTGTAACTGTGAATGATGGAATTAACTCGGGATAACGATTTTACATGATGTGATTTTCTTGAAATGCATTTCGAGGATTTTTGTTTTATTACGATAAGTAAACGAGAAATTTCGTACCGATTGACTTCAATCGAGCGTACACTGTAGTTGAAAACACCGGTACTCGGCACAAGCTGTGAAATCGAAAGAAAACTGATATTTGATAGCATTTTTGAATCGATGCTGACGTGCCCCCATAATGGTATATAAATATTAACAAGGTACACAACTTGCTTTTCGAAAACGATAGCACTCATCTTCGTTATACCCCCCTCAAATTTGATTCACATAACGTATCCATCAGCACCCGGTGTTAGTGGAAAGGGGAATGAATGAGCTTTACAGTGGTGTATTACACGACCGTTGGGTGTTCTTGGATTGTTCATGATAACTGGGAGAATTCGCAGAAAAGGCCGAAAAATATTTAGTCCGACAAGATACTGTTCGGTGGAAAGTGGGTTACGAGCGACAATTCTCCGATCTATTATAAATTATTCGAGGTCCCATTGTCTATGGAGGGCAGATTCAAACATTAACCGTATACCTTTATCAATTACTAATCTCGGATCCACATTTATTCATTTCTACCGTTACTACCTAAAGAGTAATCAGATGAAAGCTAAAAACGGAGTGCTAACAGTACAGTCGCCTTGGACTGGTCCTAATCCACACGTGGGCAATGATGTCCACGTATGCGTTTACCAGGTAATACAAATCATCATCAACAAAAGAACCACCGAGCATCGACGAGCAACTGTCAGCTCCTCAACATTCTAACTCTGTTCAAGCTCCACTCAAGCAGGGTTACAGCGGTTGAAGACAGGTGCACAATCGACGTGCACGACTCAGTACACGGCGTCGGCGTGCCCCCATGTAGGCAACCGGGATAAAGTACCTTACCCAAGGACACAACGCGGGTCGTCCCGGACGGGGATCGAACTCGGGACCTCTAGCATACAAATCCAACAGTCTACCACTGAGCAACCATGCTCCCTTTTACTGACAAAGCAAGAGACTGTACACAAAGAATATATACGGCTTGGTATCAAATCACATGTGCGTATGCTAGTTTCATTTGATAAACTGTGCCAGCATTTCACTTCTACAGAACGGTAACAGTCTTTTATTAGTCTTTCGAGTTGGAAAACTATTTGAATCTCAAGTTGGATAAGGCAGTCAAAAACAGTTGTGTACGGCTGCGTGTCAGTGCTCATCGTCTGTGCACAGAAGCGGGGAGATATAAAAGGCCCCCGATCCCGAGACAGGACAGGCGGTGCCCTTCTTGTTCCATTGAAGTGTAGGATGAAATTCATTTCTTCCTGTATTGTCCACTATATCGTAACGAACGAGAATGACTTATAACCCAGCTGGAACCTGAGTCTTTCCAGCTCTGAAAGAACCGAAATCATGGGGATGTTTGACAGCGATTTTACTCCATTGATGATGCAGTTTACACATGATGCGTCAGCGGAGGTGTGGTGTTGTCGATTCTCCGTAGCTGCCATTGTTGTCCGTACCAGGACCCAGTCCTCAAAATTAGTTTTAAAAACAAGTACAAGGGACAATTGCGAATGCATATGCTTGCATATATGTGTACGCTTGAGCGCGTGCATGTGCGATTTTTCAATGTCTGAGTGTTACTGTTATTGTTCGTCTTTTGTCTGTGAATGCTTATCTGTCACTTTTATCTGTTTTAAATGGTCATGTACCAGTGTTATGGAACTATCGACAATAAAGATTATTTATTAAATGATTTGTCCGTTCTCTGTGATGTTTTGACACGCCGTGTTTGATTTATTATTAAATACTATTTAATAACACCTTCCATTGATTTGCTTGGCCTTTTACGAAGCACAGGTCCTTGATTGGCTATCGCTTAACCCTTGAGGCCTCAGATTAATTTTATGATAACAGCTACAGGTAGCCACCTACCAATAATGTAAACCATTGCTAAGATAACTGCAGCCTATCGGGACAGTTCACAAAGAAGAACGCACTTGGGGAAACCTTTTTGAAAGTAAAAACAAGAGAATCAGTAAAACTGATGGATGCTCCCCGACAGTCGACTTAGTTAACAAGCAGATTCGTCAAAGTGTGCCCCCCCCCTCTCCCCCCCCCCCCCCAACATCTGAAATCATTTGGCACGTCTTTGATACGCAAGTACTGAAACTCAAAACTATGCGGAAAACTTTTTTTATGACGTGCAGGAGCGGTTTCTCACAAGGATCCCTCATACCAAATTCCTTTGAAATCCACCCACTCACTGCTGAGATATCGCTATGAACGGACGGACAGACGGACGGACGGACGGACGGACGGACGGACGGACGGACAAAGCGGCCATTTTTATAGCATGTATAGGAGCGGCTGTCACAAGGATCCCTCGTACCAAATTTCATTGATTTCCACCCACGCACTGCTGAGATATTGCTGTGTGCAGACAGAAAAAAATCATGAAAAATTAACAAAGGATCGAAACTCTTGAGAAAAATATGCGGCAACCTTTTTATAACATGTGCAGGGGCTACTTAATCAGAAGGGTCCCTTCATACCAAATTTCAATGAAATCCATCCCCGTTCTGGTAAGATATCGCTACACACTAAAAACTAAAGTGTTAAAACTGACACTTTCAAGGTGTTAAACCCATCCTAACTCTTAGGGTTTGATTTTAACACTCAAAGTGCAATGCTTTAAGCACTTAGCCATTACAATCGTCAGACATCTGAAACTTGAATGGATGGCACTTCCCATGTGTCTAGCATTGGTGGTTCTTCCAGAATCGTCCATAATTTGATTTGCGCTTGGTGGGTACATAATTAAAAGGACACAACGCAGATGACGCCGATCAGGCTCGAGAGTTCGAGCCTGATCCGCGTCATCTGCGTTGTTTACTTTCAAGTGACGCGACATTACACTTGTCAAGTGGTATTATTGTCAACACCTGTGAAGTTCTGGGATATCTACACTTGAACAAAGTGCTAGTTCAGCACTTAGTAAGTGTTAAATACAGCACTTCAAGTGTAGTTTTTAACACTTTAGTTTTTAGCGTGTACGTACGGAAAAGTCATGAAAAATTTACACACTAAGGACAGTTACTCCGGCGAAAAATAAGCGGGCAACTTGTGTAGAAGCGGCTTGTCACAAGGATCCCTCGTATCAAATTTCGTTGAAATCCATCCACTCACTGTTGATATATTGCCGCGGACGGACGCACGGACAGACAGACAAAGCAGCGACTATATGCTCCTCAGAAATTTTTTCAGGAAGCATAAAAAGTGGCAGTTTGTGGCTGTATGGGGACTTAATCCTTTGAACCAGATAGCCAGACTTTCAGGCCCAGGAACTTGATACATTATTATTTCATTAACCCTTTACCTAACCTGAAAAGCTGACGACACTTGCAAAAATAATTCTTGAATAACTAATTCTTTTCATTTTTTGTCTCAAAAACATAGGTTATGACCCCTTGTTGGAACGAGCTCGTTCCAACGAGGGGTCATAACCTATGTTTTTGAGACAAAAAATGAAAAAAAAAATAATGAAAATTAATTGGCGGTTTTTGAGAATAGCGCTGGCCGGTTTTGGCCGTTACGTTAGGTAAAGGGTTAAGTAAGATGGATGCTAAGTGAATGTGCGGGGAAGACTATAATCAATATTTTCAAGGAAAGCTGCACGTTGAAAATATGAATGAGTCTACTCTCGAATCATGAATAAGAACTCTCCCAATTGTTGCCAGTCTAATGACATGGAAGATACCGTCAGTGTTCAGGGGGGTCATAGGTTAAACAGATGGTATTTCCTGTGAAATCATCTTGTCGGACAACTTCAGAGTAAACAATTCGGCAACCATTTTTCAGTTAGACAGAAATTTGGAAATACTTTGGACAGTCGAGTGCGTAAAGGCGGACTGGTCGTATGGCCCTCCGGGAAATTTTCCGGTGGGTCCTCTATTACGTGTCCCCCAGGGCCCCCAACATTGATGCAGCCCAACACCTGTTGGTGAATGAAATTTCGTGAAAATGACCAAAAGGCGAAATGGATCCAATTGCATAGACTGCAAATCTCTTCCAATGACGAAAATTGTCCGCAATGTGTCTAATTTTGGTGTGGTGGAGACACTGGAGCACTTTCTCTTAGAATATCATTCTGACAGAATATCCAAAAATATTAAGCTGACGAGCCCTGTCAAACAAGATATACTTGAATAAATGTTCAGTTTTATCACAAGAATTCACGAAAATTATTAGATTCTTGTTAATTGAACACACCTGTTAATTGAATATTTTTGATTAAAAAGGAGGTAGCGGCCCACCCCAAGCTAGGTAAGAATCTCAAGGGTGGAGGCATACAGGGTGACGGAAGGCACCACTCAACCGGTTAAATACGGGTGGGATGCGTGTGCACTGTGGGTACGGAAGGAGGGGGACTCCTTTTGCGACAGGGAGTAGCAAGAAGGGCGGGGTGTATAAGCATCTTTTAGGCAAGACAATAAAGTGTTAGTTGTTTGGTAGGAGGGTCACTCATGTCAATTAGGGAGGGCTTGGAGTGACACAAAACTGTTATATAGTACCCCGGCTACCCAACTGCATCATGGGATATTTAAACAATACAGACGCATTTCAATGGTTGGTGTTTTTTGTATGTATTCCATAAAAGCGATATTTATCAATGCTGTCGGAAGATTGACAAACTGTGCAGCGTTTTTTTTAAATTTGTAGCCATTCTAATTGCAAGTACAGTAAACATTGAAACTGATTATTTGGTTAGTGGGAATGAAGGTCAGTTTTAGCCTTTAAGGCGTTTGTCAAGACCGTAAGCAAACAGATACCGAGACTGAGGAATCAAGAAACCTTGACAACGAGTTGTCCGTAAAAATGTTAGCACGGAACCAAATATTTTCCCACGGGTGACCAATACGTAACGTTTTGGGGAATTATACCGCTATCGCACCATTTAACCCTTCACCCAACGTAACGACCAAAACCTGCCAGCGCTATTCACAAAAATCGCCGATTAATTTTCATTATTTTTTCATTTTTTGTCTCAAAAACATAGATTATGACCCCTCTTTGGAACGAGCTCGTCGAGCTCGTTCCAATGAGGGTCATAACCTATGTTTTTGAGACAAAAAATGAAAAAAATTAGTTATTCAAGAATTTTGTTTACAAGTATCGTCTGCTTTTCATGTTAGGTAAAGGGTTAAATAACCGCACAGTCCCACAATTGGAAGACAGGATTATGATAACAAAGAGTCAGACTTTTCATGTTAAGTAAAGGGTTAAATTGTAATCTCCTTCTGTATATGGCCAAAAGAACCCACAGAGAAGGCTCTTTCCTGTCCAGATAACAACGGGTCATAAATAATATCCGTAACTGAAAAATTGAACACCGAATAGAACGAAAGTATCTGCTTTCGCACTAATCCTTCTGAGAATATCAAACAAAAATGCACAAACAGTTAAATGTATTTTTAGCCCCCACCCACTTCACATTATTCTTTCTGGAATATTTATCAGTGTTGGGAAACTTAAATAAAATACTTCAATCGTTTTGTCTCACGGTGCTTCAAGTAAATTCTGAGATTACTATTGAAGCAAATACTGTATTTTTTCTGGTGGTGAGTCGAGACCATAAATGTTTGTTTGGACAGAAATTATTAGCTAAGCAAAGCACCCAACTCAGTGCCACAAGGGGCCCACGGCGGCGTATTGCTTCGCCATCTTACGTCGGAAATTTCATAGCCTTGACCATAATAATTGAGGCTCTATCCTTACACACCATGAACATTATTTTCTATCAGGCAATTTGACACCACTAGGGGTATTTTCCAGTTTCTTTCCTTCGGAGTGATGTTCATAAAATTTGCTGCCAAGAATTGAAACACTCAGCGAGATAGGACACTCTCACAGAAGGCCCGTGTGGTCATTGTCTCTGAATACATGTGATTTCATACAGTTTACAATTCAACTTGATTAATCGTTGTAGGCTACCATGAACCCACTCTGATTCAAATGTGACGCCCTCAACCAAGAACGTCGGAGGCGCCACTTCCCCTCCCCCAAAAGCACCACTGTTTATAAGGTGTACGGAAAAAATAACTATTAACCCTTTGAACTCTAGTGGTATCTTCCATGCCATTTCAATGGCAGCAATTGGAAGAGTCCATATTCATTATTTGGGGTAGACCAATCAATATTTTCAACGTGCAGCCTCGGGGCTGCACGTTGAAAATATTGATTGGTCTACTTCACACATTTACTGAACAGCCACCCTTTATAATGACGTTATGACGTATCATGTTCCTGGTCGTAAAAGCGGCCGCTAGGATTCAAAGGGTTAATGGCTGATCATATCAACTCACTTAAATATTAAAATACCCATTGTTATTTACATGTAACATACAAATACAACATTATAATACTATATAATCTAGTGGCCGATTGGATAAGTGCGCTGGTCTCTCATGCCAGAGGTTCCGGGATCGATCCCCGGTCGGGGAAAGTTTTCGAGTTGTCCGAACACTCTCTGTCAGCATCAGTTGTGGGGTTAATGCTGTCACAGAGTACCGTCCCATCTGGTGGGGACGTAAAATGGCTGTCCTCTATGCGAAAAGAGACACACTCCGTGCAGGCTAAAGATCCTTTCGTAGTATTCGAGAAGAGCTAAGCCACGAAGTAGGGCTGTAACGATTCATCGCAATTTCAATGCATCGCGATACATTTGTTCACGATACGCGTATCGTATCGTTTCATGTGTATCGCGATACAAAATGATACACTTCCAGGTCGGCATGATGTACAGTACAATCGCCGTGGACTGGTCACTTTCCACGCGTGGGCAATATTTCCACGGACGCAGTAATATTAGATTCCAAACACTAATTACAGGAATAATCATTAAAAATTTAATCAATGAAGCACCGGGTACAATTCGGTGCTTCGTTAATTAAAATTTTGCTAATGATGATTTTTACTACATGGTAAACAGATGCGTGGACATAACTGCCCACGTGTGGATTACGACCAATCCACGGCGATTGTACTGTAGTAAGAAGTTGCATTTTCAGGCCTAACAAGTCTATTTTGTGCTTTTCCAACTTATAATTCCACTTGTCAATTGTATTTCAGTGAAATATCAACTCTCTGTAAATTATAAGCATACTTTGAGGCAACAGTCCTCTCACCTCTGAAATGAACCCATACTTCCAGAGGTCCATTGGCTGAAACTCATTTGTCTTTCTCAAGCACCAAAAAAGAAATTAGATGTTACTGGTCAAATGAAAGCTGGACTCTGTGCAGTTTGTGGGCCTTTTATTACTGATAAATCACTCTCAATGTACTGCATGTAACGTATCGTGACAAAATTGTATCGTGAAAAAAAGCAATACATATCGTATCATGAGTGAGGCGTATCGTTGCAGCCCTACCACGAAGTTGCCGCTATGAAGGTCATCCCACACACCTACGCCATTGGGCAAAGTAGAGGCGTTAATATAAGTTGCATAACTTGTTCGCCAATCCTTGTAAAACAAATAAGATTAAATAAATATAATCTACTATGATGTTAAAACACCCATGGTAACTTACCTGTAATAAATACAAAACCAACATTATAATACTTTAATCTACTTGTCCGACAAACTTTTCAATCAGATATATAAGTGTTGCCGGATAAGTGAGACAAACCACCTGCAAAAGCTGAAGATACTCTATTGCACAACTATAATGCAGGAAAAGGTATGGCAGTAGAACTTTGAACGAAATGGTTTCGCGCGCCGAAGGCGCGCAGGGACGATATGGGAAACAAGCCCCTTTCGACCCTCGTTGGCTGTTTGTTTTTGGATGATATCGAGGCGTGGTAGAGGAGGAAAAGGAAGGAGGGAAAAATGTTTTTTCCCGTTCTTGACTTTTTGCGGCTCTTTTTCTTTGGTGGAGGTTGGCATGGTGGTGAGGCTGGTCGCGGTGTTGAGGTACGCGCATAATGTTCTTCTAGTGCTATTCTGGAGAATTCTTTTGATTTCTTTAGGTACTCTTTTGTTTTGGCGGGTTCTTCTTTTGCCATCTCTATTGCTCTTAGTGCGTTTTGCACGATGGTGTTAATGGATTGTGGTGGCTCTTCTGTTGCTACTTCCGCTCCCGGGCTTTCCGGTAGTGAAGGAAGAGGGGGTGAGGGTGGGAGGCGGTGAAAAAGCAACTTCCAGTTCCTCCCCAGTCTCCACTGGACGTTCCTCATCCAACTGTACCTGTACCGGCTCAGGAGCCGACAGTTGATTGGGTGTACCAGCGGGACTAGGAGGGGAACTGGCGGTTGCCTCCAGAGCCTCCACCCCTCACTCAACTCTTTCTTCCTATTCCGGAAGGCAGTAGAAACAGAAATACACTGATTATATTATAAATCAGAACATAAATGTGTCAACAACTAATGACCATCCACACACGCTTACATACACACACAGTCACCCATATTATAGCTTACACACACGCCTTCGGTACTCACGCCTTCGCACAATGCCTCATGTACACCCACACATAACACTCATAAACCTGTTATAATACATTATAACTTATTAACCCTTTACCCAACGTAACGGCCAAAACCGGCCAGCGCTATTCTCAAAAATCGCCAATTAATTTTCATTATTTTGTCATTTTTTTGTCTCAAAAACAAAGGTTATGACCGCTCGTTATGATCCACACACGCTTACATACACACAGTCACCCATGTTATAGCTTACGCACACGCCTTCTGTACTCACGCCTTCGCACAATGCCTTATGTACACCCACACATAACACTCATAAACCTGTTATAATACAATATTATAACTTATTAACCCTTTACCCAACGTAACGGCCAAAACCGGCCAGCGCTATTCTCAAATATCGCCAATTAATTTTCATTATTTTTTCATTTTTTGTCTCAAAAACATAGGTTATGACCCCTCGTTAGAACGAGCTCGTCGAGCTCGTTCCAACGAGGGGTCATAACCAATGTTTTTGAGACAAAAAATGAAAAAAATTAGTTATCCAAGAATTTTGTTTGCAAGTGTCGTCTGCTTTTCATGCTAAGTAAAGGGTTAAGAGCAAAGTAAAACCGCTTTACATTAATATCTTTATACGCCATTTAGAAAGGGTTTCTAAGGATGTAAATTAAATTCCGAAATTTCATTTCAGACATGGCATGTACGACACACACATAAACGCATCCTACATAACCCCCTACCCCCACACACACTCAACCGCACCCCCCCCCCCCACCCACACACTCCTAACCCATCACAATCAACCCCACACCTACGCACAGTAACATCTAATCGAGTAATAATGTACACGCATGGTCCCCGACTCTCGTGGAGACTAGAATGTGAATGCGAAACGTGTTGAAATATAATCCTGGGGCTTGAAGTAACTATCACGACCGGAATCAAAAGTTGTTATCAATCCTCAAACAGTGGTATATCAAGGAATCTTAAACCACTGCACATGCATATAGATGTTTATCATCCGTATGACACGACTGTAAGAGACATGTAATCTGAGAATCATTACCGTTTTTTTTTACTTTTTTAACACTTTACCCAGAGCCATGCGAACCTTCGAAATCGTTCCAAAGATTCGATTTCATTCACGCCGATTCGAAATTTTGGAATCGACAAATTTGGAAGGTCGTGACTCAATTTATTGGCCTAGTTCGGTAAATTTAACTTCGTGAACAAATTCGTGGAAACTCACTATTGACGTAGACCCCGAGCTCTAGAAGCTCGCGGCAAGCGATTTTACCTATCCATTCTTGGGAATAACAAAACTTGGGCTCGATATTCAGTTATTTTCTCTTACTATGGCAGTAATGTACGTAATGTGGTTTGGGAGCAATATTTGGATGGCCCTGGTGGATGACCTCTGAAGTGACGTCCTGTCACTTGATCCAGCCAGTGGAGCCATGTTCTGTTGTCATGGTAACCCACTCGAGTGGCCATGTTGTGACATCCTTACCATAATGATTCATGGTGTCATGCCCAACGCATGTTATGGAGACACGTCCATTTTGTATACGGGGGCCACCATTTTGGTTTCTATGGTGGCGCCTGGTTGCTCTGAGGTCCAAGACAGGGGTGTGCTCGGAGTGTGCGTTCGAATCAACGAAATGTAAATCTAATTACCCAAATAGACCCTAAATCGTGACTGTGTACAAAAAAATGCTTACGATCTCGACAAGTCGTTTCAACTTCGTTTTGAATGACTTTATTAAACGGGGTCCCATGTTCGAAGTGGAACATAACATCAACCCATGTCCGAAGTGGAACATAACATCAACGAATATACATGTAATACTGACGCGACGATTCGACGCGTTGCGTCTAGAGATGTGCGAAATTGGAATTTTAAGTTTGGTATCGGCTTCGGTATTTTCAAGGTTTGTATAACCCAGTATCGGTTCGGTATTTGCTATCTGGCTGGACTGAGATTTGCTGATAGTAGAAAAGGGGAATTCACACCCGTGAAATACAGAATAAGTTGTTCTTGTGTCATTCAACTACAGTGCTACAAATGCCACTGCCAATGAGCCCAAAAGCGACGTGCCATTCTTTTACGAAAATCAGATCTACAGTAATTTTGTGACTTAACACACCTTAATCTTTAAAGGCCTATTTCAGGCGTTTGCAATCTTAGAGCATGTTCCCTGACCATACCATCTTCATGAGATCCTGCTTACATTAGACAAATCACATGGGCAGTGATTTATAGTCAAGTCTTGGCTGCCTAACAGGCAGCCAAGACTTGACTAGAAATCACTTCTAAGCAACTGGACAAAAACATATTGTAGTCTAGTGGGAAGTGAGGACAGTTGTTCAGGCCATTTAGGGATAACAAAACTGAAAAGAAATTCAGTCAGGTTTGTCATGAAAATGAACACTTCAACAGGTATCAAGCCTCAAAGAGGACTTATACAGTGAATGTAGGGAAATTTCAAAATTCAGACGATTTCGGTATTCAATGATTGGTTCGATTCGGTTTTTCGGTATCCCTGTGATATCGGTATCGATTCGATTTTTAGGTATATTGCCCATCACTAGTTTCGTTGATATTTCAACCTTTAAATACTCAAGAATAATGTTTACGTAATATAGAGTTACCAGTGGAGCTGGAGGTATTTCATGAATTTGAACACCATGTCCCGTGCGCTAAATGACAATGAGTCGCCTAGAGGGGAGGTGTTGCATCACTGGACAAGTTGGTCAAATTCGTTAAATACCAACAGCGAGGTTGGTAACATACTTATATCCTTTCCTTTGCTCAATTGACAATACGCACGGACTCTGATATTCCCAGTGGAACAGAGGTATTCATTCACAGGGGCGGCGGAAGCTCGATAAAAGTGGAGGGGCACAAATTCACAATGCTATCATTGTTCGACCCAGTGTGAAAAAGGTTACAATCGTATATCGGTAAATATACCATGAGTCGCTAAAGTCTCTCTTTTAGATGAATATGCCGCTGTGTGGTTAGCGTCCTGTCCGTTTCATCTACTTCAATCATCTTCCAACCCGAAGGCCAGCCTTCGGGGTTGGAAGATAGTTGATGTTGAAGAAACCGACCGGGGCGACCGAAAGTGGGATTCTTTGGCTAAATATTGTTTGGATTTGCAAATAATGTTACAAGAATGCCTGTATAGTGACACGTTTGTTTGCACCCGTTTTAACTCGTCGTGTAACTGCGAAACATATCTGTGGTAAAAAAGTGATGGGGCATGTGCCCCCTGTGCCCTGTGCCCCGTGTCTCCGCCGCCCCTGCGTATTCAAGTGGCGTCACTTGAACACCTAGTCTATCAAGTATTTCAAGTTATTTGCGTACTCCAAAAAGATATTAGAGCGAGGGAGTAGGATAGTAACTACCGTATATACAGAACGTGGAGAGTGGATTGTAACTAAATCACCCGCGAAGTGGAGTTATTACCCATGCTATAACTTTCAAATTTTGTACATATCGACAAAAAACACAAGCAATGTTTCAGCCAATGGACCAGCGGATTTAACCCGGAGGTCCATTGGCTGAAACTTTGCTGGTGCTGGTTTTGCTTTGCAACAAATTTGCAATTATTCCTCGGTGGAATCTCCACTCTGCGGGCGATTTAGTGATAATACACTCTCCACGTACTGTATATGGACACACAGGTCTACAGATGCCATAACAATAGTACAGTACGGCCACCGTGGACTGGTCACTTTCCACGGGTGTGCAATATTTCTACGCACGCGATATTAGATTGATATAGATTCCAAATACTGATGATAGGAATAATCATCAACAATTTAATTAATGACGCACCCGGTGCCACCCGATGCTTCGTTAATTTTAATTTTACTGATGATTTTTTTTACCTGGTAAACACATGCGTGGACATCACTGTCCACGTGTTGAATATGACCTGTCCACGGCGACTGTACTGTACTACATCATTGATGGCTGCTTGTGAGGTGGGATCCCTTCTGTTTGATACAGGGGCGTACATCCCCCACTCCCCGAAAAAAAATCCCATTTGCCTAGTCAGGCAGTGGTCAATAAGGATTCCATGGCCTGAAAGTACTCTGTCCGACCTTATCGTAATTTACCAATTGAACACAAAGTTTCAATTTTTCTGTTGGAGTTTACTCGACGAGATTGAAAGCTTAGCAGATTATTTATTTATTTATTTATTTATTTTGCCTGGTGATGCCCTGTGGAGCGCAGTGAACTCACAGAAAAACACTGGGTTTCAACAGAATCGAAGTAAATTCAAATGCTAACCCCCACCCCTATCCAAACATATGCATGCTTGCGTGCAAATTATAAAATACGGAAAATCGGGAAGGGGAATTTGGCACGCGTCGATACTCTTCGGCTATTCGAAATCGGGCGGACTGGCCCAGTCTGAGGGTGGATCGACCCAAGGGTGAGGTTTGGCCGGCCCAATTTGACGGTTGATGGTGCGGCCAGCGGTTGGAAGATGGTCGGTCGCTGATAAATTTCCCCCAGACCCATCGGGGGGGGGGGGGGGGGGTGTCCACTCCTGTATGCATATAATAGGTGTATGTATATATAACAGGCCACGATACGCCATACATGTTAATGCATGATTACTTTATACCACAGAACTTTGTTTATAACAGGTAGACCCTGTATAAAAGTTCGGTGCGTTTGGTCCACGAGGTTGGGGAAGACATTGCTGAACTAATGCTATCCACGTATAAGAGTCCTGACCACTTAAGTGTATATGGTGTCTTCTTCTATCATGCCTCATCCTCCTTCTTGGCCTCCATGGATCCACCCCCAGACCACGCCCACTGGACGCCTCACCCCACCCCTCCTCCCCTCCCCTCCGCATCGCTATCCACTCATCTACTGAGGCCGGTCTCTTGGTTGCTCATTTGGATGGGGCTGGAAAAACAAATTACCATCTGATAACGTATAGAGTTGGCTTAATTGTTTGGGGCTCAATGACTACCTATTTCATTTTACGATAATGAGTTCAACCCGTTGAATTCTCTCTTTGACTGCACTCCAACTGGATGACGCTGAATTGAAACATTCTTTTGATTAAACGCCAGTGTAATCATTTTTATGCGTTCACATGTGTTGATCAACACTATCGTGCTCAGTTGAAGTTCAATCGATACAAACAGAATAATAAAAGTGTTACAATTAATACAGCATCATAGAAACATCTTGACTACTGCACCCAGTGGAGCTTTCATATAAGTGGGAATGCCGTTCCCGTCCCATTTCAGACCTGGATTCAGAGGCAAGAGAGCATAGGGGGCATGTGCCAGGCCTGGCATTTTAAGGAGGGTGATTTATTCTCTCGCCTACTGTTCGCCTTAAAAAATTGAGGAGGGCGAAAAATAGCATGCGCATGCGCAGACATCATTGCTTTCGCGTAGATTACGACCAGTACCATACCTATGTTGCTAATTTGTGAGGACTTCCATCTCAGGTGCTGATTACCGGGTTCTATTTTACAGTAAAACAGAATGTTTAACACAGTAAAGATGCGCTGTTCCACTTCCCGGGATTCTAACTGGGGGAAGATTCCACTGGTCTTGGGTCTGTGATTGGCAGTAAAAAATAGCCCGACTAGGCCTATTTGGACACATAACACAATGCATGTGACGCGGGACAGAACTGAAATCACAGTTTAATGTATTTGTTTAATGAATTTGTTTACTTATACATGTGATCACTTTCCGCATTGATTCAACAGCATATATATGCAATCAAACTACGAAATCAAATAATACAACTGCAGTACAGTCGCCGTGGGCTGGTCGTAATCCACGAGTAGGCAATGATGTCCACGCATGCGTTGACCAGGTAATAAAATTCATCATCATCATTAAAATTTAATTAAATTTTTGATGATTATTTCTATAATTAGTGTTTGCAATCTAATATTATTGCGTCCGCGGAAATACTACCCACTCCGTGGAAAGTGACCAGTCCACGGCGACCGTACTGCACGAAGTCAAGTTTAGTCAATCGTTTATAATTATGGTATAATAATCGAGTAAAAGAGTAGAAAAGCACTGCTTGATTTCGCAGTTATTCCACAGGGAATTCAAATCATTGTTCCACTTCTCTATTTTCCACCGGAATACGCTAACCAGTAAGCTGTTGAGCCTTCGGTGTCCTTGTAAATCATCCGACAGCGGAGAAGCTATATGACCAGATTGTTACGAAGGACGGGCTGAGTCATGAAACATTCAGCCTTTCACACAACTCTTCTTTGAGAAACTCCATGCACAGATATGTGTGTCAATGAGTTAAGAGACGGAAAGACATGTTTGTGTAAATATCTTGGGATAATGTTCATATAATCTCATGTCTTAAACGCAAACGATATAAAGGAGCCAATATTGTGAAGTTTATAAACGACGAAAACGTAAAGGCTTGATCGTTTTATGTCAGTTTGTTTTCAAGAAGCGTGGCGATAATTAGTGAACTGGACAGTCCCTAAATAGTGTAATTTTACGTTTGACGGACACAGATTAACGACATAAGTCCAGCCATATAAAATCGGTCTGCGTCGTTTAAATCAAAGGAAAGCTCAGTTCTTCGCACTTTTCTGTAAATTTGTAAAATCCAAATACAACTGCAGTTGTATATTTAAATCACCCAATGTAAGTCAATGCCAGAAAACAAAATTATATTGCCAGAACATCATTAAAAATGTCGAGATTCTGTTGAAGTATCTTGGAACATCAAAGAAAAGTTCGTTACAAACATATTTATATTGGCCGAAGCAGGGGGGGGGGGGGGGGGGGGGGGTACCAAAAATTTGCAAGACGTGACGTGGGGGTGGGTGGGTCTCTTGAGTGCGCCAACAATGTGCATTTCCAACTTGTGCAATTTTCTGAATTTTTAAAAAATATATCAATATATCAGCTAATATATACCATCATTTGTGTTTCAAACCTTAAAGATGATGTACATCACACTCGTAACATAAATACAACATCAGGAGGCTTTATATGTGAGAATTTTGGGCTTAATCTGGGAAAGTGTCACACATTAGTAGGGGGTGGGTGTCTTGTTCGAAATGTAGAAAATGTGCAGACAATATTTTGGGAACAATTCAAATGAAAATTTGTTCCCGTATATGTACACCTGCTCTGGCCAAGCCTGATAATGAACAGCTTGTCATTTGTAGATTGGGGCCCACAGCAGCCCACATAGGTTTAAATTGGTGGTACCAGTTTGACCCTTTACCTAACATGAAAAGCAGATGACACTTGCCAAAAAAATGATTGAATAACTATTTTTTTTCATTTTTTGTCTCAAAAACATAGGTTATGACCCCTCATTGGAACGAGCTCGACGAGCTCGTTCCAATGAGGGGTCATAACCTATGTTTTTGAGACAAAAAATGAAAAAATAATAAAAATTAATTGGCGATTTTTTAGAATAGCGCTGGCCGGTTTTGGCAGCTACGTTGGGTAAAGGGTTAAAAACATTATGAAAACCCTCTAAAGACAGTTTTGCCTACTAAGTTTATAAGTTTGTTTTGGATTTTAATGGGAGAGTGGGGGGTGGATGTCTGAGAACGGTAGTAGAAAATTTGCACGTAGTGGGTGGGTGGGTGTAAAAAGGAGTCGAATAAAAAATAGGAAGTTACGTCTTGCAAATTTTTAGTGCCCCCCCCCCCCCCCCCCCCCGGCCGAAGTGTTAAATTTCAATGGGAGCAATTGTGATTAAAACTGATTGCTTCCGAACTCTATACATTTGTGGAATAGACCCAGGGTCTCTCGTGCTCCGAGGGAACTTGTGAAGTCTACAAAGTCGTGTCACGGAACAGCCATTTACCGCGGGTGGTTCATGAGCGCTGGCCATAAGTGGCAGGCCTGGCAATCTAGAAAATCAAGGCGTGCAAAACAATTTCCCTCCTCAGATTGCTTGGGAGAGCAATTGCACCTGAAATTTTCAATGCCAAAACTTGTATGCTATTTTGGTTATATTCGCTTCAAGGTATCAGTATTGTGACTGAAAAATTGTACTATATTCAGCTGCATGGTGGAATGAAAGTGTCAATGACACTGTAGCTTAACTTGTGTGTTATGTTTGATGAAAAGGATAATGTTCAATGTTTATGAAAGGATTATGAAATAAGACAAGAATTGTGATAATTGGGAATATGTTCATTTCTGTTCCCTGTATGTTATGTTTTTGATAAAAATAATATGAGGCATACACTGTACTAAAGATCTGAGGGGTGGGTTAATATGACCTCACAGTTAATGTATGTGGCCCTCACAGTTAACGTATATCAATAAAAGTTACAAGTTACAGTGAAATTATTCCAAAACGAGTCATCCTGTCAAGTTACATTAAAATCCTTTCATAAATATGGCCTGTAGACTGTGCTAAAGGTTTTCGGGCTTCGGGCCCCTGTAGCCGTCAGTTTCCCAATTGCGTCCAAAGGGGACGTTCTCATCTAGACATTATATGAAGTCAACCTACCAAGTTACAATGAAATCCCTTCATAAATATGACTTGTAGACTGTGCTAAATGCTGTTGGGCTTTGGGCTCTGGTAGCCATCATGGTTGAATGATCGCAACCAAAAGGGGACATTCTCATCTGGGCACCATCTGGAGTGATCCTACAGTTAAAACTAGAAGTCCTGTCATGAAATGCGCACAAATAGCGCGTTGATATGCGCGTTAATGTACGCGTTATAGCCCAAGTAAAGCTATCAAATTCTGTACATATGGCCTGTGCACAAGCAATGTTTCAGCCAATGGACCTCCGGGTAACCCGGAGGTCCATTGGCAGAAACATTGCATGTGTTTGCTATGTACGAAGTTACAATACAGTATCAACAAAAGTTACAAGTTACAGTGAAATTATTCCAAAACGAGTCATCCTGTCAAGTTACATTAAAATCCTTTCATGAATATGGCCTGTAGACTGTGCTAAAGGTTTTCGGGCTTCGGGCCCCTGTAGCCGTCAGTTTCCCAATTGCGTCCAAAGGGGACGTTCTCATCTAGACATTATATGAAGTAAACCTACCAAGTTACAATGAAATCCCTTCATAAATATGACCTGTAGACTGTGCTCAATGTTTACGGGCTTCGGCCACTTCTAGCCATCACAGCTGACCAATCACGACCAAAAGGGGATGTCATCTAGGCATTATATGGAGTCAACCTAACAAGCTACAATGAAATCCCTTCAATAGTTATGACCTGTAGACTGTTCTAAAGGTTTTCGGGCTTTGAGCCCCTGTAGCTGTCACAGTTGCCCGATCGTGTCCAAAGGGGGATGTTCTCATCTAGACATTATATGAAGTCAACCTACCAAGTTACAATGAAATCCCTTCATAAATATGACCTGTGGACTGTGTTAAAGGTTTTGGGGCTTCGGGCTCAGGCAGCCATCATGGTTGAATGATCGCAACCAAAGGGGAGAATCTCATCTGGGCATCATCTGGAGTGATCCTGCGAAGTTACAATGAAATCCCTTCATAAATATGACCTGTAGACTGTGCTCAAGGTTTTCGGGCTTCGGGCACCTGTAGCCATCACATTTGACCAATCACGACCAAAAGGGGATGTCATCATCTAGGCACTATATGGAGTCAAACTAACAGGTTACATTGAAATCCTTCTATAAATATAACCTTTCGCCTATGCTAAAGGTTTTGGGGCTCGGGCACCCATCAAGGCTGAATGATCACGACCAAAATGGGATGTTGTCATCTAGATATTATTTGCAGTCATCCTACCAAGGTACAATGAAATCCCTTCATAAATATGACCTGTAGAGTGTGCTAAAGGTTTTCGGGCTTCGGGCACCTTTAGCCGTCACAGTTGCCCAATCATGTCCAAAAGGGGATGTTCTCATCCAGACATCATATGAAGTAAACCTAGCAAGTTACAATGAAATCC
This sequence comes from Pictodentalium vernedei, assembly GCA_031216915.1. NCBI lineage: Eukaryota > Metazoa > Mollusca > Scaphopoda > Dentaliida > Dentaliidae > Pictodentalium > Pictodentalium vernedei. Next base: position 388,941,162 of record CM062290.1, on the reverse strand, counting down.
CTTCATAAATATGACCTGTAGACTGTGCTAAATGTTTTCGGTCTTCGGGCTCGGGCTGCCATCATGGTTGAATGATCGAACCAAAGGGGACAATCTCATCTGGGTATCATCTTGAGTGATCCTACGAAGTTACAATGAAATCCCTTCATAAATATGACCTGTAGACTGTGCTAAAGGTTTTCGGGCTTCGTGCTCGGGCAGCCATCATGGTTGAATGATCGCAACCAAAGGGGACAATCTCATCTGGGCATCATCTGGAGTGATCCTACGAAGTTACAATGAAATCCCTTCATAAATATGACCTGTAGACTGTGCTCAAGGTTTTCGGGCTTCGGGCACTTGTAGCTACCACAGCTGACCAATCACGACCAAAAGGGGATGTCATCATCTAGGCATTATATGGAGTCAACCTAACAGGTTACAATGAAATCCTTCCATAAATATGACCTTTTGCCTATGCTAAAGGTTTTTGGACTCGGGCACCCATCAAGGCTGAATGATCGCGATCAAAATGGGACGCTCTCATCTAGACATTATTTGGAGTCATCCTACCGAGTTACAATGAAATCCCTTCATAAATATGACCTCTAGACTGTGCTAAAGGTTTTCGGGCTTCGGGCCCCTGTAGCCGTCACAGTTGCCCAATCACGTTCAAAAGGGGACTTTCTCACCTAGACATTATATGAAGTCAACCCACCAAGTTACAATGAAATTCCTCAATAAATATGACCTGTAGACTGTGCTAAAGGTTTTCGGGTTTTGGGCTCGGGCAGTCGTCACGGTTGGCAGATCATGCCCAAATGGGGAAATTCTAATCTAGACATCATAAGGAGTCATCCTACCAAGTTACAAAGAAATCCCTCCACATTAAACATGACCTGCAGACTGTGCTAGAAGTTTTGGGGTTTCGGGCTTGGGCAGCCATCACGGTTGATAGATCATGCCCAAAGGGGAACGTTCTCATCTAGGCATTATACAGAGGTATCCTACCAAGTTCCAATGAAATCCCTTCATAAATACGACCTGTAAACTGTGCCATACCAGTTGCCCGATCGCGACCAAAAGGGAACGTTCTCATCTAGACATGACCCCAAACCTGCATATGAAATTTCGTGACGATCAGACAAGAACTGTGGGATGTAGCCCGTGCTAAAGGAAAATGTGAACGGACTCACAGACTCAAGCACGCGTGATGGCAATAGCTTATCTTGACTATGTCAAGTTAAGCTAAAAAATTGGCGCACACATCTTCTCATTATTAAAAATGTTGCATTCAATTCTTATGTGACTGTCTTCTACACTCAAAATGTATCCAAATGCTTCACAGAATGGGCCATGAATTATTGCGAATCAATACAACATTGACAATCGTCCCCTGAGTTCCAATGTGTTCTCTGTGCCAGTAGGCACAGAGAACACATTGGAACTCAGGGGACGAAATGATAATAGATTTTAAAGGCAGTCCCAAACAGGTGTGGCATTCCAAAAAATCAAGGGGTGAAAAAACTGCCCTCCTCAATATTTTCTAGGCGTGCAGCACTCCTCCACTCCTAAAGAATGCCAGGCCTGAAGTGGCAAGTAGCCAAGAGCTGTGGAGAAATGATTGGGTTCCCGAGATAGAGATGGTTATCTTAGAACTGTTTGATGGGAGAGAGTTGACAGTGCCGATAATGGATTGTGATAATTTTATTCGTAAAATACGTATAAGCAATTGCTTGGTACATGTGTAGGTTGGGGTGACGTTAACCATGCAAGACCAAGACCAGTGAATTTATAACTGAATTGCGGCAGTAAAGCTATCAAATGCGTGGAGACGCCGACGAAGGCGTGCCATAAGCAGAACATTAAGCAAAATGAGTCCAGGTGACTGTGACTTAACCGAAAAGAAGACGTATCGACGAAAACGTGCATAAACATTGTCGCAAATACTTGGACCACAAACCGCGTGGAGACGAAGGCCGAAGTCAGAGATATATGCTTGACTCGGACACTGCGAGCTGTGGAAGACGACGTGGGCCCTTGAAGTGCGAACTATAATTATGTTTAAACTATATATACATGTACATTCTCGAACTGATGATGTTTTTGTAAGTACAATGTACCATATGCTCCTCTATGCGTGTTTTTAGCACTTTATCGTCGATCACCTTTATTTCAAGTCAGTGACCCCATTCAGGGACACGAACAGCTCAAAGGAAATAGGGCTTTGATAAGGTGGCGAGACATACATTCGAACTGGAGTCCAGACGGCAGCCTTTGGGCGTCGACCGTTCTGCTGGCGAAAACGTAGATCTCACACCTACTGAAGGTATTAACCCTTTACCCAACGTAACGGCAAAAACCGGCCAGCGCTATTCTAAAAAATCGCCAATTAATTTTCATTATTTTTTTTTTCATTTTTTGTCTCAAAAAAATAGGTTATGAGCCCTCATTGGAACGAGCTCGTTCCAATGAGATGTCATAACCTATGTTTTTGAGACAAAAAATGAAAAAAATTAGTTATTCAAGAATTTGTTTTGCAAGTGTCGTCTGCTTTTCATGTTAGGTAAATGGTTAACCACCCTATTTCCGTGACAATGTGTGCCTGGAGTGGAGGGGGATTATCTATATTCGAAGACATTTTCAAGTTTTATTAACGATAATACACCCATTAACCGAGCTTGGGCTACAATAGAAGACGACCCCGGTGGTGTTAGTAATGGTTTTATCGGGTACTAGCCTATAGGTTGCCAAAATGGATTGAATTATTGTCACTTTCAGTATCTACATTGTACGACTACATCGCGACTTCAACAAATAAGAATACTGACACTGTCGAGTTTAGTCCGTGAATAGTGTTTCCTACCTTGGTAACTGAGTCCCATGTTTACAAGACATTGAATTCTGAAATACTGTTGGAGCTCATGCACCAGAAGGCCTCGTAGAAGGGATTCATGCATGGGTCCTCATTGGACATTTTCGGGTTTATTTTTGCAACTTCATAATATCATCCTTTGATAGGGAAAGGGTGCCAACTGCAACGCGTTAACACTGCAGTCAGCTAGGATTTCCTATTGCGGGGGGGGGGGGGGGGGTCGACAGGAAATTTGTGCCGCGTATACATATGCCACAAGTATATTAAAAGGCCGTAGGCCTGAGGTGGGGTAGGTATATATGGCCCTCCCATTGGTGGGGGCTCGGGGGCCCTTCAATCCCCACCAATGGGAGGGCCATACCACCAACCTCAGGCCTACGGTATCCCCCTCTCATTGGTTGGGGACTCTCCGAGAAAAGTTTGAAAGTTCAATACCCTGAGAGTGAAACTGGGACTCTTTAGTGCTTTAATTTTCCCATTCTGAGGGGGGGGGGGGGTAGAAATGTTTAGGGGGACATGCAGCCCCGCCCTGGCTACGGCACTGATTGAAATTGCCATAATTTCCCTCTCATTGGACGATGTTATTCTCACAGGGCCCACTGACATACCTTGCGAAAAAAACGTTACGGGGTTGATCTGGGTCCCTATCATCCTCAGCCCCGACAAAATGCAAGACCCGGTTTTGCCGGCAAAGCAGAACTTCCCTGCAAACAAGAAGTACTCCACTTCCCGGGGATCTCACATGGCAGACAAGCAAATAAATCACCGAAGTCCTGTGGAGTCGCGTATAAATCTCACCCCATAAATCATTGCGGTTAACGAGTCGATCTTTTAACACTAGCGTGATTGTTTTCACCCTGCCCCTATCAGTTATTTTAATCAGTCACTTACCTAAGAATAAGATTCTTACGTCCTTCTGACGGAATAATCTGGACCAAAACTGTCCCATTTTATTGGAATAAAATCCAGAAAAACGTGAAAGAAATTGAATTTTTCACCATGGTAGCTTCCAACAAAATTACTCGTTGAGTAGCATATGGATTCTGACACCGTTCCGTCTTTGTTTTCTACCGGTAGCCGAGATCACATTCACTTGGCATCGCCGGGTTGTATTGATTTATGTTATTTGTATGACACAGAATCTCAAAAATATCAACCAATCAACTCCGGATATTTTACCGGTTTGAAGCAAACACTGCGTTTATTGGATACCTCGTACGGCTCATGTGTCAGGAAGTTGTAATTGCTCGCTTAAAATTACTTTCGTTAAAAATGAATGTAATTGCAAACAGACAGTTCAGACTGAAAAAAACTTTAACAATTAATTGCATAATTTACGAAACTTCAACAAAACTAAATTAAAGGTTTTTGCGCAAAGAATGTGACCTGCTTGTGCATGTGTGTGATCAATTCATTCATAAGGGCAGAAAATAATTTTGAGTTTTTTCTGACAGGTTTATTTTTCTTTTGCGACAACTGATCTGTGCTGACAAGTGCACTCTCAGTGGAATTAAGGACCAAAGACTCTGGAGTTTAAAAATGTATCATGTTTGTTTTGACAGATTTTGTCGGCAGGGCAGAGCATTCAAACAATTTGGCTAACATGTGTCCAATAGTACGGAGCAGACCCAGGAAATTCGGTGCGAAATTAAATAATTATCTACAAAAGATTGAAATTTAAACTGCTGTATTTTATCGCACTTACGTAGATATCTTTTCCGGCGGTGGGGCAAGAACATAAGATTTCCGACAAAATGTAGCGATGCACACAGGGATGTGGCGACAGGTGGGTGGTGTGTGTGTGTGTGTGTGTGTGTGTCACATGATATGGTTTTGTTGAAATTTTTCGAAAAATAATATTTTTTCAGCTGCTGTATTTGCATATTACGCGGGCGGATGCGGGCGATTCGTTGGTTAAAAGATATCACCCTGCGCTGCAGTGCAACCACCTATCGAAACTACTCACAGTTGGAATTTACACCGGTGGCCCCCCCCCCCCCCCCCCCAGCTGAAACCCTCTAGCACAGCAGAGGACGGTATCAGAAACTAGTCGGCACTCTCTAAAATTATTTAAAAAAAAAGAAAAGTGTGCCCCTTATACCTATCACGAAAGGCAGACGACACTTTTCTAGAGCTGTCAGTAAATTTAACACTAATGGGTAATGGAATTTCATATAAAAATTGAAATTTCGAAATGTTAGCGATGTGCGTATCATTTCACTAACTTCGTGTAGTTTCCTGCAAAGTTTTGTAAAAAAACCCAGAAGCTGGCTTTTTACAAATTTTCCCCAAACAGTTTGAAATGTTGACTACTATTCTCCGTAGAAACACATATTTAAAAATAAGAAAGCGGCGCATTCACCGTGTCTTAATGTTCCCTAAAAAAAAATTTCTGTTCGTTTATATTTATATATTATGTTACACATACAGACGCTTCCTTTGGGTATCACAGCGGTAAATATTTTCCCATAGGCGACTATTATAACGTTCAGGTAAAAAAAAAATATATATATATATATAATCGCATCATTTTAATTTTGGCCTTCAAATATCTTTGTCAAGTATAGACCTTCCGACAACTTTTTCTGACCCGAAAACAGCGGGCCATGCAACAAATATGAGAGAAAACCTGACCGGAAGGAAAGTACCGGTCACGTACACATATTTTTCAGGGAATTCCCAACAAAACCACACCAAAAGTCAATTGTATTTTTCAGGTACCAAAGTCATCAAATCACGTTCTTTATTTATCTGGAATATTCAATAATAATACAAGATGTCATTAGAATGTTTCAAATGTTTATTGAAACAATATATCTTACCAAGGCTGCTTATTTTTAGAGATATTTATTTATAAATTGGTGTTTAAGGTCATATACTTATGCACAATGGTTAATCATGACCGTGACAGTTTTACGGGTGGAGGAAGCCGGGGTAGCCGGAGAGAACCATCGAGCAACGACGAACAGCTGCCAGCTCCCCAACACCGTAACCCCGCACTGCAGCACCGGCAGGGTTAGATTGGTTGAAGACATGCGCACCATCGACGTGCAGTACGCCTTAGTACACGGCGTCATCGTGCCCCCATGTGGACAAATGTGGTCAATTTGGGCTAAGTGACTTGCCCAAGGACACAACGCGGGATTCGGAATCGATCGCTCAGACGGTCACCTATCCGAGGACTAACCGGGCTCGACGTTGCTTAACTTCGGTGATCTGACGAGAACCGGTTACCGCAACGCCACTGCGCCCCCATTTTTAGAGATTGCATCATTTTAAGACGGGTAACCCTAATTCAAATATTTACTGCAGCGATACCTATCGTCAGGAGGTAAGATTTGCTATTTTTTTCCCTGGTTACTGTAAAACAATTTCCTAAACAAAAAGCCAAAGTGGACGCTTAGTGTTTGAAGTTGTTAAACTGATATTCTTAATGACAGATTATCTGTGAAGTAGTTGCTTCTGATTAGCTTGCCATAAAAAGCAAAGTTTCCCTTTTGTTACTTTAAAAAAAAAAAAACAACAGACAGTTCCAAGAGCTGTCTGTTGTTTTCGTTTATTAAAAATAACAAAGGGAAACTTTGTTTCATTTTCTACTGATGTCAAAGACAGTTTTCTCAGTAATTTATTGACCTCTCGGCTTGCAGCCTGCACCTCTACCTACTGAGCCACCGCGCCCCTTCGGTTGATAGAATAGGCCTTATCAAAATTCTGAATGTAAAAATGAACATCTACTTCATATGAAAATAGGGCCTTTCGAAGCTTCGATTCGAAACCGCATCGATAATTCGCTTCGAATCGCGCTGACTCGGAAATTTTAAAATCGTCGAGATGTTCTCAAAATCTCAACAGGTGTCTCTTCTTGAACTTTTCTTCTATCGTAAAGCCTCCTGAATAGGCAGGGCGGGGGAGAGGAAATTCGGGCGTCAGGGTTAATTCTGTGACGTGCCCCCTTTCGAAAGTGTCGGGATGCTGACACAGATGCCCGAAGTTCTTGGAGTGAAGAATTCTTGAAGTGATAACACCGGGTCTGGTGCATATATATATATACACAGATAACAGTCTGTTAACCCTTTACCCACGGTAAATGACAAAACCGGCCAGCACTATTCACAAAATTGCCATTCGATTTTTCATTATTTTTTCATTTTTGTTGTCTCAAAACATAGCATATGACCCCTCATTGGAACGAGCTCTTCGAGCTCGTTCCAATGAGGGGTCATAAGCTATGTTTTTTTTCACGCAAAAAAATGAAAAAAATAGATATTCAATAATATTGTTTGCAGGTGTCGCCTACTTTGCATGTTAAGTAAAGGGTTAACAGATTGAGCATCTCCTCGGAGAACTCCCATTCCTTTTTTGACATGAGTGGCAACTAGTATTCCAATACGACGGGCAACTTATCTTTCTGATTCTCGCTCGAGGATGGGGGTGGCCCAGGCTTGACACAGGAGTCAGAACTTGGGGGGGGGGACCCTGACCTGAACCAAGAATCCTGGACTTCTGCCCCCACCTCACCCCCAAGTTCCGGGCCCTGGGGAAACTACCCTGCCTCCCCTCCCCTGTGTATAGGAAAGGTTTCTATTTTTGTTCGAGAAATATCCCATTTCTTTGCAATAAAAATACAAAAAATGACATGCGCACCGTAATATAAGTAATCGTAAAGCAACAGTCAGCTTTTGTAATAACAAAACTCAGAATCTTCAATCAAATTAATTTGCGAGGTGCGCAAGTGGGGTGGGGGAGAACTGTCTGGTAATTCTGAGAGCTCATATGAAGTGAATTGAAATAATGATAAATTTAACTAACTCAGGCCATACACAACAGATAATTAGGCACGGATAAGGGTGAAAATCGAACTTCGTCAAGAACTAACCCATGTATATCAACATGTCAAATTTAAAATGAATCAGTTAATAAGTGTAGGAATGGCAGCGTTCACAAAAACGGACGCAGGAACACACAGAAACACGGACTAGCGGACGCCGCCCATTTTAAAGTCCCTCCCGTCTTGCTTTAAGTGTGGGGGAAAGAAAATGAATACACCACAACAAAGATATAATTAAACAAAAATGTTCCCCAATTTTTAAATATAATTTATTTTCTTGCTGTTATCTGAGTATCAAAAGGTGGTGTGGGTTGAAATGCGGATCACAAGACACTGTAACAGAGACGATCAATACCTGTTCGTTTATGTGACGACCGTTGATCATTTAATTCTAAATGACAAGACACGTCAGCGAAAATATCGATTTCAATTCGTTTTGAAGTTCTTGTCTGCTTTAATTTGTTCCATGACAGGGAAAGATTGTTAGTCAACGAACGAAAAATAAGTGCTTCACACAAAATGTTTTGATGCACAAGACGAATATATTTACATAATTAAATAATCGTGAACACTTCTCTTTGAAACACAGTTTTACCCTTTACCCAACGTAACGACCCAAACCGACCAGCGCTATTCACAAAAATCACGATTCAATTGTCATTGTTTTTTTTAATTCTTTTGTCTCAAGAACATAGCTGATGACCACTCATTGGAACGAGCTCGTTGCAATGAGAGGTCATAAGCCATGTTTTTGAACGCAAAAATGAAAAACATTAATTATTCAAGAATTTCATTTGCAAGTGTTAGGTAAAGGATTAAACCATCGGCGGTTTCCTTCCTTGTTATGTGGGGGGGGGGGGGGGGGGGGAGGGGACCACATTGCAATCATGCATGATCATGATGTGCAGCAACATCCGACGTACGAACCACCGAGCTGGGGGATAGCATGTGGAGAGTACCCCACTCTCCTTGGCGGGATCAGTAAACTTCCTCGGGGAGAGGTTTGAAAAAAAGGAAGGTGGGTCGTGGCCCTCCGGTCGTTTCTTTGCACATGGCCCGACCCATTAAATTGTTGAAAGAGAGAAGCTAATTTTAAAGGCTCACAAGAAACCCACGCGGGAGATACAGCCGTATATACGAGGTAGACACACAATATTCTCCGCCATTTTTTAGGTTATAACCACCAAGCGGGGGGTCCGAGATGGTGCATTGAAGTTGAGACCTCCTCTTTGGGGATCCTGGGTATGCAACTCGAAACGCTCGACGAGCTCTTTTCTATGAGGAGTTAAATGATAGGGTTTTGTTTAAATTTTTGACAAAATGTTTTTTTTTCAATTGCTCAATTTGGAAATTGCGGATGCGACCGATTCGTTAGTTAAAGGATTACGGTCACATATTTCTGCACAATGGCCAATCATGACCCCAGATAGAGACGAAGTCAAGTTTTATTCAATCGTTTATACTCATGATGCCCATTTTAGAGGACTTCCATCCCAAGCATTGGAGAATGAGCCTCGTTTTACCAGTAAAACAGCGCCTGTTCACTACAGTAAACAAGCAGTGCTTCACTCCCAGAGGTTCCCAAAGGGGGTGGGCCTGCAATCAAAATGTGCCGTAAATCCAGACCAATAAAACGGTGTGTCCTACAGTACAAGTCAAAATAAGTTGTAGGATAACCACTATAAACTATGTATCTTTCTTTTTCTACTCTGATAAGTTCAGAAGCTGACATCATTTTCTGGAAAGCTCTCACTCAGCTTTCCAGAAAATGATGTCAGATTCTTATCTTATCAGTGCTGGAGCAACAGTATACTTATTTTTACTTGTACTGTATTCTACTGCTATCCAAACACACTAAACACATCCAAGATCTATTATTGTATAATGAGTGATTTTTCATGGCATAATGCATAATTTTATATTACATAATGTGGTGTTATTGCATAATGTATTTCTTAGGCCCCACAAAGTAGATCTTTTTCTCAGGCCATTTTTTGTAAAATTGCATGCGGGCAAGTGTGTTTTTATTTTATTTTTATAATTCTGTCTTTGCCATCAAAATTTCATATTCTTGGTTTGTTTTATGTTTAGGCCTCATAATCTACAGAATAGCATGGGTGATGGTGTATTTTGTCCCTTGAGAGAAAGAAGGCTTTGCAGTGCTAAATCATTGCAAAGCCTTGTTGCACTCAAGGGACAAATTTATCAATTTTATTAACTTGGGTAAAGTATCAGACATAAAACATTTAATTTTTATTTTTTTAAGTTTGCATTGGTTATAAAAAAAAGCCTTGAGAAACAGATTTTTAACTTTTTTTAGACCTAAAGCTGCTTAATCATTTATTTATTGGTGTTTAAGGTCATATACTTATGTACAATGGCTAATCGTGACCCTGACAGTTTTACGGGTGGAGGAAAGTGGAGTACCCGGAGAGAACCGAGCATCGACAAGCAACTGTCAGCTCCTCAACATTGTAACTCTGTTCAAACTCCACTCAAGCAGGGTTACAGCGATTGAAGACATGTGCACCACTGACGTGCCCTAAAGCTGCTTAGTTTTGACAAAGGGGTTGGTTGTACACAAATGTTTTACATTTGGATCTGCCACTGGGACCTTTTTAAAATTTTGTTACACCATTTCCGATAATAAGGACCTTGGGTATGTAACTGAAATGCTTGACAAGCTTGTCCCAATGAGGGGTCACATGATAGGGTTTTGTTGAAATTTTTGTGGATGCCCCGTTTTGTTAGGTAATGGTCAGATATTTCTGCACAATGGCAAATCATGGCCACAAAATGGAGATGAAGTGAAGTTTAGCTAATTGTTTATACCCGTGAATCCCATTTTAGAGGACATGCACCCCAAGTATTGGTGACTGGGTCCTATTTTATCAGTAAAACAGCACTTGTTCACCACAGTAAACAAGCAGTGCTTCACTCCCCGGGGTTCCCAAGGGAGCTACAATCAAAATGTGCCACAAATCCTGTCCAGCAAAACAGATGTGACCTCCTCTAAAGCTATCCAAACACACTAAACACCTCTAAGATCTATTATTGAATAATGAGTGATTTTTCATTGCATTATGCATCATTTTATATTACATAATGTGGTTTTATTGCATAATGTATTTTTTTTACTGCTATCAAGCTGTTTTGTTTACTGCATAATGCAATCATGGAAGGTTGTACTCACTAGTAAACTGTAACAAAACAATTATTTTCAAACAAAATCTTACTAATTTAAGGCTCCTTTGTGCAGGGAGGGGTAGGCCTGGCATTCTTTAGGCGTGCAGGAGTGGCAATTTTTTTCACCTCTTGATTTTCTGGAATGCCAGACCTTTTTGGGACTGCCTTTAAAATCTATTATCATTTCATCCCTTGAGTTCCAATGTGTTCTCTGTGCCTACTGGCAGCCTACTGGCACAGAGAACACATTGGAACTCACGAGGACGATTTGTCAATGTTGCATTGATTTGCAATAGTTCATGAACAATTCTGTGTTGTATTTCGATATATTTTGAGTGTAGAAGACAGTCACAAAAGAATTGAATGCAACATTTTGAATAATGAGAAGATGCATGTGCCATTCTTCCATTATGTAGCTGAATGTAGTACGATTTTTCGGTCACAATATTCCTAACCAAAATAGCATACAAGTTTTAGCATTGAAAATTTCAGGTGCAATTGCACTCACAAGCAATCTGAGGAGGGCAACTGTTTTGCACTCCTTGATTTTCTAGATTGCTAGGCCTGGAGGGGCATAGTCAGGCAAAATAAGTGGTGGGGGCAGAAGGGTGTCAGACAAAAGCAATGGCAGAAGAAATATATTTTCCTTCCCACTTCATTTCACCTTGTGCTGGGTTAACCTTTAAGGGCCTGGACAAATTTCTTGAATACCCATTAGACCACCACTTGCGCATTGCTAATAGCTGAGTAGTGACTTCTTGTCAAGTCTTAGCTGCACATTTAGGCAGCCAAGACTTGACAAGAAACCACTGCCAAGGTAATATGTCTATTTTCAGCAGGATCTCCTCACGATTGCATGTTAAGAATACTTGTTCTGAGGACCGAAAAGTCGGACATGGGCCTTTAAGGGTTACAAGTGTGTATCGCCAACAGGTGGAGGTCCAGAATCTTCCGCAGTCCACAAAACTTAATTTTTCATGTCCATTGGAGAACTCCAAGAATGCCTTTATTTGTGCATTTATTGGTGTTAAAGGTCACATACTTCTACACAATGGCTAATCATGATTGCAGCATGGATATATAGTTAAGTCCAGCCAATCGTTTATACCAATGTTGCCCATTTTAGACGAATGCCATCCCAGAATTTGTTTCCAGGTCCTATTTTACCAGTAAAACAGAGCTTGTTTACCAAAGTAAACAAGCACTGCTTCATTTCCCTGGGTTACCATAGGGAGCCTGTGTACTTATTAAGGTGGAAGTACCAAGGAAGTGGAGGTTTAACTATAACAAAATGACAAAAGAAATATCAGAACAAGAGTACAGGAACCAGCATAATTTAATAAAATACATCTGAACATAGCAGCCAAAAGCTGTATTGACCTTATTTCCAGAGGACTGCCACCCCAGGCATTGGTTACCAGGTCCAGTTTTACTAGTAATCCAGGGCTTGTTTACCATAGTAAACAAGCACTGCTTCACTTCCCAGGGTTGCCAAAGCTGCCACCTCAGGTATTGGCAATCGGGTCCAATTTTACTAGAAATCCAGAGCTTGTTTACCATAGTAAACAAGTGCTGCTTCACTTCCCAGGGTTGCCAAAGGGAGCCCAAGTACTTATTAAGGTGAAAGTACCAAGAAAGTGGAGGTTTAACTATAGCAAAATGACCAAAGAAATATCAGGATGCGAATACATGAAGCAGTTTTAGGGATTTCGGGCATGAATGTTATATAAGCGACATTTTTCAGAAATGAGTGGCCAGGATGAATCCCGTTCCTCCCCATGGCTAAATACTCAGGTTACAAATTACCTTTTGAAAAATTATTCGGCACCCCTACCTGTTGACTCTTTACTTAACACTAAAATACGACATTTGCAAAATGCTGAAAAAACAAAAAATAAGACTAATGGTGACCGCCCTGCAGCGGATGCCCCAAACTATGGCCAAATAGCCTATAATACTAAAATGAATTTTGTGTTTAATTTGGGGCTCACTATAGTCCATAAGTTTCCAAATTTAATAAAATACATCTGAACATAGCAGCCAAAAGCTGTATTGACCTTATTTCCTTAAGGCCAAGTTAGCCACGAATATGCTGGGACTTTCTCAACAGAACCATACACATATGGATGCCACTTGAATTGGCATACAGTAAAAGTCAAAATAAAGTTGTAGGATAACCACTACAAACTATGTATCTTTCTCTTCCTACACTGATAAGACCAGAAACTAACATCATTTTGGGGAAAGCTCTTACTGAGAGCTTTCCAGAAAATGATGTCAGATTCTGGTCTTATCAGAGCACAAGCTGCAGTGTACTTAGTTTACTGAGTTATGTTACAACTTATTTCGACTTGTACTGTAATGTGCAAGTTCTGAAAGACTGACAGATGGATGGATGGATGGACTGACAGACTGATGGACGGACAGATAACTCAGATTTAAGATACCTCCCTATCGGGGGCACAAAAATGAACTTTTCATGCCAATTGGAGCGCTCCAAGTACTCATTTATTTATGTATTTATTGGTGTTGAAGGTCATATACTTCTTCACAATGGCTAATCGTGACTGCAACATGGATATAAAATTTAGTCCAGCCAATCGTTTATTCCAATGTTGCCCATTTTAGAGGACTGCCACCCCAGGCATTGGTTATCAGGTCAGAAGTAATAAGAAAGCGGAGGTTTAACTACAGCAAAATGAACAAAGAAATATCAGAAAAGAGTACACGAACTAGCTTTAGGGAGTTCGGGCATGAATGTTATATTAGGGAAAAAATTTTCTGAAAAGAGTGGACAGGATGAATCCCCCCCCTCCAAGCTAAATGCTAAGGTTGCAATTTACCTTTGAAAAACAAGAAAAATGTTACGAAGGTAACACTTTCCCCACTTCCCCCCCACCCCCCCCCCCCCCCCCCCCACCCTTGTAAGCTCCACCTTGCAGATGCGGTCGAAACTATTATACGTGACACACCTTCTGACTGTCCTTAACATTTGTAAAAAGTTTAACAAATGTACCATGATTCGTTTCTGAGTTATGGCCGAGACACGAATATTGTCCGGTTTTTAGTGTGACCTTGAAATGTGACCTTGAAGGTACGAACCTGGCTATTGTGTGTGACACATCCTCCCATGGTCTTTTATAATTGTGTGAAGTTTGATGACTGTGGACCTAACCATGTTCAGAGTAACCTTGAAATGTGACCTTGACCTTATGGACCTGGCTGTTGTGCCTGACACATCCACCCGTTGTCCTTTATAATTGAGCGATGTTAGATGATTGTAGCCCTAATAGTTTTGGAGTTATGCTTGAGACACGATTTGTGACCCTGAACATATGAAGGTCAATTGTGGCCTCCACCTTGCAGATGCGATTGAAACTATTGTACGCGACACACCTTCAGACTGTCCTTAACATTTGTAAAAAGTTTAACAATTGAACTATGATTCGTTTTTGAGTTATGGCTGAGACACGAATATTGACCAATTTTTAGTGTGACCTTGAAATGTGACCTTGACCTTGAAGGTACAAACGCGGCTATGGTATGTGACACATCCTCCCAGGGTCCTTTATAATTGTGTGAAGTTTGATGACTGTGACCCTAACCGTTTTTGAGTTATTGGCTCAGACACACACACACACATGGACACACGGATGGACGGACACATGCACACTTCAATCACCTAAGTCGGGGGGCATAATTATTCAGCACCCCTACCAGTAGACTCTTTACCTGACAGTAAAATGCAACATCTGCAAAGTGCTGAAAATATAAATGAAAGTGTCAATGACACTGTAGCTTAACTTGTCTGTGTGTTGTGTTTGATGAAAAGGATAATGTTCATCGTTTATGCAAGGATTATGAAATAAGACAAGAATTGTGATAATTGGGAATATGTTAATTTCTGTTCCCTGTATGCTATGTTTCTAACAAGAGGCCCCAGGGGGCCTAAGGGCGCTCACCTGACATGGTAGCCTAAATATCAACCCAGAGAATTAATTTCAACAAGTTGCATCTGCTCCACCTAAGAAAATCTTATACCAAATATCCAAAGATTCTGACCAGTGGATCTAAAAAAAATTATATTTTTAAAGAATATTCCCACAGGGAGCCCATATATGAACCCAGGGACTTGGCTTTAACAAACATGAATCTCCCCCCCCCCCCCCCCCCCCCCCCCCAAAGGATGCTGTATACCAAATATCAAAACATTCCGACTGCTGGATCTGAAAAAGATTTTGAAAGAAAATTCCTCATTTTGAACCAAGTTACAATTTGAGCTCCCACAGTGAGCCCAAATATGGACCTAGGGACATGGCTTGAACAAACTTGAATCTTACTCCCCTAAGGATGCTGCATAAAAAAATATCAAAAGCATTCATCTGCTGGATCTGAAAAAGAGGATTTTTTAAGAAAATTCTTCATTTTGAACTAAGTTATCATTCGGGATGAACCTAGGGACTTGGCTTGAACAAACTTGAATCTCCCCCCCCCCCCCCCCCTTCCTCCAAGGATGCTGCATGCCAAATCATTTCGACTGCTGAATCTAAAGACAATTTTTAAAGAAAAATTCCTCATATTGACTAAGTTATAATTCGGGCTCCCACAGGGCACCCAAATATGAACCCAGGGACTTGACTTTAACAAACTTGAATCCCACCCCCTAAGGATGCTACACACCACATATCAAAACATTCCGACTGCTGGATCAGAAGAAGAAAGAAGATTTTTTAAGAGAATTCCTCATTTCGAACTAAGTTACAATTCAAGCTCCCACAGTGAGCCCAAATATGGACCTAGGGACATGGCTTGAACATACTTGAATCTCACCCCACTAAGGATGCTGCATACCAATTATCAAAACATTCTAACTGCTGGATCTGAAGAAGAAGAGTTCTTTAAGAAAATTCCTCATTTTGAACTAAGTTATAATTTGGGCTACGACAGTGAGCCCAAATATGAACCCAGGGACTTGGCTTGAACAAACTTGGATCTCACCCCCCTTAGCATGCTGCATACCCAATATCATAAGATTCTGTCTGCTGGATCTTGAGAAGAAGATTTTTAAAGAAATTTGCCTGAAATGCACTGCACTATACTGAGTTCAAATATGAACACAGAGGGCCGATTTGAACAAACTTGAATCAGATCCACGCCACAATGTTGCATACCAAAATATCAAAAGATTCTGCCTGCTGGATCTGGAGAAGATTTTTTAAGAAATTTGCCTGAAATGCACTAAGTTTGAATTCGAGGTTCTATAGTGAACCCAAATATGAATCCAGGGGGCCGATTTGAACAAACTTGAATCAAGTCCACCCCATAATGCTGAATACCAAATATCAAATGATTCTGCCCACTTGTGCTGGAGAAGATTTTTTAGTAATTTCTCCAATACACATAGGGTGCTATCGGAGTTATGCCCCCTATGGAGCCCCAAGTGGGCATGTCCATTTCATTTGAACAAACTTGAATTGACCTATGGTAATGAACATCCATACCAAGTTTCGAGCAAATCGACCTAGCGGTTTCAGAGGAGAAGTCGTTTGAATGAAAGTGTCAGTGACACTGTAGCTTAACTTGTGTGTTGTGTTTGATGAAAAAGATAATATTCAATGTTTATGAAAGGATTATGAAATAAGACAAGAATTCTGATAATTGGGAATATGTTCATTTCTGTTCCCTGTATACTATGTTTTTGATAAAAATAATATGAGGTGTACACTGTACTAAAGAGCTGAGGGGTGAGTTAATATAACCGCACAGTTAATGTATGTGGCCCTCGCAGTTAATGTATATCAACGAAAGTTACCAAGTTACAGTGAAATTATTCCAAAACGAGTCAACCTATCAAGTTACATTGAAATCCCTTCATAAATATGGCCTATAGACTTCGGACCACTGTAGCCGTCAGTTCCCCAATTGCACCCAAAGGGGACGTTCTCATCTAGACAATATATGAAGTCAACCGACCAAGTTACAATGAAATCCCTTCATAAATGAATGATCGCAACCAAAAGGGTACATTCTCATCTGGGCATCACCTGGAGTGATCCTACGAAGTTACAATGAAATCCCTTCATAAATATGACCTGTAGACTGTGCTCAAGGTTTTCGGGCCCCTGAAGCCGTCACAGTTGACCAATCATGACCAAAAGGGGATGTCATCATCTAGGCATTATATGGAGTCAAACTTACAGGTTACAATGAAATCCTTCCATAAATATGACCTATAGACTATGCTAAAGGTTTTGGCGTTTTGGGCTCGGGCAGCCATCAAGGCTGAATGATCGCAACCAAAAGGGGACGTTCTCATCTAGACATTATTTGGAGTCATCCTACCAAGGTACAATTAAATCCCTTCATAAATATGACCTGTAGGCTGTGCTACAGGTTTTCGGGCTTCAGGCCCCTGTAGCCGTCACAGTTGCCTAATGGTGTCCGAAAGGGGCTATTCTCATCTAGACATTATATGAAGTCAAACTACCAAACTACAATGAAATCCCTTCATAAATATGACCTGTAGACTGTGCTAAAGGTTTTCGGGCTTTGGGCTCGGGCAGCCATCATGGTTGAATGATCGCAGCCAAAAGGGGACATTCTCATCTGGACATCATCTGGAGTGATCCCACGAAGTTACAATGAAATCCCTTCATAAATATGATCTGTAGACTGTGATCAAGATTTTGGGGCTTCGGGCACCTGTAGCCATCACAGTTGACCAACCACGACCAAAAGGGGATGTCATCATCCAGGCATTATATGGAGTCAACCTAACAAGTTACAATGAAATCCTTCCATAAATACGACCTATAGACTATGCTAAAGGTTTTTGGTCTTGGGCAGTGATCAAGGCTGAATGATCGCGACCAAAAGGGCACGTTCTCATCTAGACATTATTTGGAGTCATCCTACCAAGCTACAATGAAATCCCTTCATAATTATGACCTATAGACTGTTCTAAACGTTTTCGGGCTTCGGGCCCCTGTAGCTGTCACAATTGCCCAATCGTGTCCAAAAGGGGACGTTCTCATCTAGACATTATATGAAGTCAAACCTATCAAGTTACAATGAAATCCCTTCATAAATATGACCTGTAGACTGTGCTAAAGATTTTCGGGTTTTGGGCTCGGGCAGTCGTCACGGTTGGCAGATCATACCCAAATGGGGAAATTCTCATCCAGACATCATAAGGAGTCATTCTACCAAGTTACAATGAAATCCCTCCATATTAAACATACCATACCGGTTGACCGATCGAGACCAAAAGGGGACGTTCTCATCTAGACATGACCCCAAACCTGCATATGAAATTTCGTGACGATCAGACAAGAACTGCGGGGTGTAGCCCATGCTAAAGGAAAATGTGAACAGACTTACCGACTAACAGACTTCCGCAAGCGTGATGGCAATAGCTTATCTTGACTTTGTCAAGTTAAGCTAAATATGTTCACGATGCCGGCCAGACGACAGATGGCAAGTGATAAGTTTAGCTCCCTTCGGTGAGCTAATAAAAATAATATGAGGTGTACATTGTACTAAAGAGCTGAGGGGTGGGTTAATATGACCTCACAGTTAATGTATGTGGCCCTCACAGCTAACATATATCAACGAAAGTTACCAAGTTACAGTGAAATAATTCCAAAACGAGTCATCCTCTCAAGTTACATTGAAATCCCTTCATAAATATGGTCTATAGACTGTGTTAAAGGTTTTCGGGCTTCAGGCCTGTGTTGCCATGATGGTAGACCGATTGGAACTAAAAGGGGACGTCCTTATCTCGACATTATATGGAGTCATTCTGCTAAGTTACAATGAAATCCCTTCACAAATATGACCTGTAGTCTGTACTAAAGTTTTGGGCGTTTTGGGCTCAGGAAGCCATCATGGTTGAATGATCACGACCAAAAGGGGTTGTTGTCATCTGGGCATAATCTGGAGTGATCCTACGAAGTTACAATGAAATCCCTTCATATATATGACCTGTAGACTGTGCTCAAGGTTTTCGGGCTTCAGGACCCTGAAGCCGTCACAGTTGACCAAACACGACCAAAGGGGGATGTTTTCATCTAGACATTATATGAAGTCAACCTACCAAGTTACAATGAAATCCCTTCATAAATACGACCTAAAGACTGTGTTAAAGGTCTTTGGGCTTGGGCAGCCATCATGGTTGAATGATCGCAACCAGAATGGGACATTCTCATCTGGGCATCATCTGGAGTGATCCTACCAAGTTACAATGAAATCATTCCATAACTACAACCTATAGACTATGCTAAAGGTTTTTGGGCTCGGGCAGCCATCAAGGCTGAATGATCGCGATCAAAATGGGACGTTCTCATCTAGACATTATTTGGAGTCATCCTACCAAGTTACAATGAAATCCCTTCATAAATATGACCTCTAGACTGTGCTAAAGGTTTTCAGGCTTCGGACCCCCGTAGCCATTACAGTTGCCCAATCACGTTCAAAAGGGGACTTTCTCATCTAGACATTATATGAAGTCAACCTACCAAGTTACAATGACATCCCTCCATAAATATGACCTGTAGTCTGTGGTGACGGTTTTCGGGTTTTGGGCTCGGGCAGTCGTCACGGTTGACAGATCGTGACCAAATGGGGAAGTTCTCATCTGGACATCATACGGAGTCATCCTACCAAGTTACAATGAAATCCCTCCATTTTAAACATCACCTGCTGACTGTGCTAAAAGTTTTTGGAGTTCAGGCTTGGGCAGCCATCACGGTTGATAGATCATGACCAAAAGGGGACGTTCTCATCTAGGCATTATACAGAGGCATCCTACCAAGTTACAATGAACTCCCTTCATAAATACAACCTGTAGACTGTGCTAATGGTTTTCGGGTTTTGGGCTTGGGTAGCCATACCGGTTGACCGATCACGACCAAAAGGGGACGTTCTCATTTAGACATGATCCCAAACCTTCATATGAAATTTCGTGATGATCAGACCTAAGGGGTGTAGCCTGTGCTAAAGGAAAATGTGAACAGACTCACAGACTTCCGCACACGTGATGGCAATAGCTTATCTTGACTTTGTCAAGTTAAGCAAAAAACAAGACTAACGTTGACCACCCGGCTACTGATGCCCCCGAACTATGGCCAAATGGCCTATGATACTGGAATGAAAAGTTTTGTGTTGAATTGATGCTCATTGTAGTCCATAAGTTTTCGAATTTAACAAAATACATCTGAACATAGCAGCCAAAAGCTGTACGGACCTTACAGTACAAGCCAAAATAAGTTGAAGGATAACCACTATAAACTATGTATCTTTCTCTTTCTACTTCAGAAGCGGACATCATTTTCTGGAAAGCTCTCACTGAGAGCTTTCCAGAAAATGATGTCAGATTCTTATCTTACCAGTGCAGGAGCAACAGTATACTTAGTTTATTGCAGTTATGCTACAACTTATTTTGACTTGTACTAGGATAACTGCTATAAACTATTCCAGAGAATGATGTCAGATTTTGGTCTTATCAGTGCACAAGCAGCCGTCTACTTAGTTTATTGCAGTTATTTTACAACTTATTTCGACTTGTACTGTAATGTGCATATTGACACTGATATCTGAATGGTTTTATTGGAAAACAGAAATAAAATTTTCCTCATGAGTGGAATTTAGTTTTATTTATTTTATTATTAATTTTATTATTAATTATTATTTATTTAAAAAAAAAACAACTTTCATGGATAAAGGCTTAACTGATATAGATTAACCTTTTAAACAATGAAACCCTTCACACAGGGATTGTAAATGGCTAAAGTGTGTAAGTAGACGACAACTTTGTCAGCCAAGCATAAAAGAATTATGGCTCCCGACGAACAAATACAATCTGTGAGAGAATAAAGTTTTCCCATTTCTGTGACCTTGACCTTTGTCACTCGAGCATGATGTTGCTGTGCAAAAGACATTCCATTGGTCTTCAGCCTTGTGTGAAGAAGTATCCTGGAAATCCACCAAAGTATTATAGTTATGGTCCTGGATGGACAAATTAAGTGGGACAGATCTGAATGGATGGACAGACAACCCATAATTAAGATGCCTCGCTGTCGGAAGCATAAAAATTGAAAATTGCATGACCATTTTTACGAATAGCAATGACTGGCTTTGAAGGTGTTATAAGGTAAATGGTTATTTAGAAGGGAAGGTAAATGGTTATTTAGAAGGGTAGGAAATTCAACTAAATATCACCCTTGGATGGTTGAGAGCTGGAAGCCGAAGGCAAGCCAATGTAACAGAATTGTCAGAACTAAAATTAATTATCAGCCAAATTCAACATGTTGGGGAGATAAAATTATGCAAGCACCATCAAGATAGATAATAGAGTGATATCTCTTAACTGAATTACCCTGTTAACTGAATATAATTTCCCAATACAAAACCATTTATCATACCTCCAGTACAAATTTGACCTGTTAATTGAATATAGGTTATAAACTCCTGTTAACTGAATTAAAATATCTTGTAAGCTGACGAGAAATTACCAACTCTCCCCAGTTTTACTTTGTTTCTAGACCTATTTGGCCCCAGTACATCCAATACAGGCATTTAATCTATTATATCTTGTTTGACAGAGCTCACAGAGCTCGGTCAAACAAGATATAATAGAATAAATACTAAGTTTATCTCCAGAATACAGGAAAATGACACAATCCATGTTAATTAAATTCTCCTGTTAATTGAATAATTTTCATTGGCAAATTGGCTATTCAATTAACAGGGTTTCACTCCTCCCGAAGACCAGATACACATACAATAGGAATAATCTGATGGGCATATAATCACTGTGGCAAGGGCAGAGGAATTATATCGTACTTATTAAACTTGCGGCTTGTGGAACTGTTTTTGATACCCTATTTCCACAAGCCACAATTTTTTTCTTTATTTTTTTTCATTTTGTTTTAACTCTCTCAAAGCCTCTAGAGTTATGAATATTGCGACTTTTCCCCAGTTAAAACAAACATTTCTCCCCCTGGGCCAAACAATGGTAAGGGACACTCTTGCACCCCTTTCAAGGATCATGGCCCATGTATCGGGTAAATCCTAGCACCAACCTTGCACTCAACATCTTAAAAAGTATGCATTTGCCTCAAAAACATATTAACCCTTTACCCAATGTAACAGCCCAAACCGGCCAGCACTATTCACAAAAATCACCATCCAATTTTCATTATTTTTTTTACTTTTTGTCTCAAAAACATAGCTTATGACCCCTCATTGGAACGAGCACGTTCCAATGAGGGGTCATAAGCTATGTTTTTGATGCAAAAAATGAAAAAAAATAGTTTTTCAAGCATTTTATTTGCAAATGTCGTCTGCCTTTCGTCTTAGGTAAAGGGTTAAAACAATGCATTATTTATCTTGCAGATGCTACACAATGCACACATCTGATACTGATACTCTTCTCACTCTGAAGATAAAGCTCTACCAAAACAATTCATAGTTCAGTAGAACGCTGGGGACTCAACAAGCAGATGTCAGTTAATGGAACATGGCGGCTACACAATCCAGTGGTGCATGAATGCCAAATTTGTTATTGTATTTTCAAGTCACTAATGGACTTGCAATTATAACTATGTACATATGCTAAAGCTTGGTGTGACCAGGAACCAAATTGGCCACTGTGCACTGTGCATCATTTATTTATTTATTTATTTATTGGTGTTTTAGGTCACATATTTCTGCACAATGGCTAACCATGACCAGTGACAGTTTTATGGGTGGAGGAAGCCGGAGTACCCGGAGAGAACCACCGAGCAATGGCGAGCAACTGTCAGCTCCCCAACATACCAACTCCACACAAGAAGGGTTAGCATTGGTTGAAGACATGTGTACCATCGACGTGCAGTACGCCTTAGTACACAGCATCACCGTGCCCCCACATGGGCAATGGAGGTGAAGTGTCTTGCCCAAGGACACAACGCGGTTGCCGCAGGTGGGATTCGAACCGAGGACCTCTCGGCTTGCAGCCTGCACCTCTACCAACTGAGCCACCGCGCCCCCCTGCACTGTGCATCAATTACGCCACAGCGTTTACACAAATAAGAGATTACATCAGAGGCACTGACATACCACCACTGGTGCCAAGATGAAGAGTAGGGCTTTGTCGAGTTGGACAATATCTCTCATCAAATGGACCCCATTCAGCCACTCAATCCAAGGAGAAAGATTATTTTCTGCACAAAATCACTTGAAATCCTTCAAAACACGTTTTAAAGCCAAACAAATCCACCCAATGCCCCCAACCTTGGGGTAAAATTTTCTTTTGCATAAAATCACTCCAAACTTATTTTGAAGCCAAAAAAAGAGAAAAGAAAAGAAAAAATATAAAAATCTGAATCACCGTTGGAACTTCTTGCTTAAAAAGTATAACTGCTATTTTTAGAACATTTTTTTATGGCTTCAAAAACCCAAAACAATATACTCTTCCCATTTTCAATAAACACCATTGAATTAAGTTTCATAACAATCGGGCTTGAACTGACTTTTGTTGATTTGGAGGATTTATTTTTTTTTTATCTACGGACAGAACACTTTTATGGCTGGCTAATTTGCATAATTTATGCATGAGAGAAAAGCATGCATTCTCTGATATGTATATTGATGTTTTGCGTCACGACAATAAACCAAATCACAGTTTTGAAGTTCTTGCTTGAAAATTTTAACTACTATTTTTTTAGAACAAAATGGCTGATGGCAGCCCTTTTTGATGGCTGTCAAAACCCCCAAACATGACATCCTGCTTGTTTCCCATGTACCACTGTGTCATATCTCCCACTGTGTCATACTGCTCGCCTGTTGGTCCATATATGTTTGTATAGACTAACAAACAAATGTAATCCAGTATAACCCCCTACTCTTTCAGGGGGGTACGAAAAGATATACAGTGGCATCCTGTTAATTGAGTAGCCACATTGCCAATGAAAATTATTCAATTAACAGGAATATTCAATTAACAGGAATTGTCACTTTCCTGTATTCGAAAGATAAACGTAGCATTTATTCTATTATATCTTGTTTGACAGAGCTCCATGAGCTCTGTCAAACAAGATATAATATGTTAAATGCCTGTATTGGATGTACTGCGGCCAAATAGGTCTACAAACAAAGGAAAACTGGGGAGAGTGGGGCTGATTTCTCTCGACATGTTACAAGATTTTTTAATTAATCAACAGGAGCTCACTCTATAACCTATATTCAATTAACAGGTAAATTTGTACTGGAGGCATGGTAAATGGTTTTATGTTGGGAAATTATATTCGATTGTTTTAACAGAGTTATTCAGTTAAGAGATAGCCAATAAAGTGGGCTCCACTGTATCATAAGATTTTATATTCAATTGACAGGTGTTTACTCTATATCCCTTATGTAACTAACAGCTCAAATTTGTACTAAAGGTGTGGTAAATGGTTTGGTGTGTTTTTGTCAATTAACATGGTTATACAAGAAAGCGATATACAATTAACTGGCCTTCACTGTATATGTAAATCTGTGAGGAAATTCAGCTGGCTTTGGCAGTAAATTTTTTCCTCCCCCTCTCAGAATTTCTCAATTTCACCTACTGAAAAAGCGGTGATCAGCCATTCAGAGGTCATGTGCAGAACATATCTTAAATTTACAAATTTTTTAGGGGTTTCTTCAAAATTAACTGACCTGGGTTGCAAAAAAAAAAAAAAAAAGACCTGTAGCCTTTGCTCATGAAAATGTGATCAGACTCACAGACATCTGCACACATGATGGCAATAGCGTATCTTAACTTTGTCAAGTTAAGCTAAAAAAGGGAGAAAAATGAAAACAAGAACACAGAATTCAAAAAATATTTGTTATTCTGAGCAACAAAACTGTTCACAGAGAGCTATGCACAAACAATGTAGCAAAATATACATTTGACAATTTCATCACAAATTACATTAGTCGAAGTAGGCAGTACAAAAACAAATATAAAATCCAATTTACATTTAAAATAGATTGCTTCAAAGAAAATTACATATCAGCCTGTAAACTCAGTCGTAATATTGGGCCCCACAAAGCTTCAGTTTGATTTGATTCAAAATCGACTTGATGCTCGTGCTGCCGATTCGGAAATCTTCCCGTCATCAAGATGTTCTTAAAATCCTACCAAGTGTTTTGTTCACGCAGATTACTGAAGATTTGACAAATTGAAAGAAAGTTTACACAAATATTAACTTTGATATTTATTTGTTAGCAATACAGTACACGTCAAAATAAGTTGAAGGATAACCACTATAAACTATGTATCTTTCTCTTTCTTCACTGATAAGACCAGAAGCTGACATCATTTTCTGGAAAGCTCTCACTGAGAGCTTTCCAGAAAATGATATCAGATTCTGATCTTATCAGTGCAGGAGCAGCAGTATACTTAGTTGGGGTTATGCTACAACTTATTTTGACTTGTACTGTAGCTATTCCAGGACTACGATCTGGATGATCAATGAGTCCTTTCCAATGGCATATAACTTTACTGCATACTATTGCCTTGAGAGAAATTCATTAGGTTAGCCTCATATTCTACAGTACAACCGTCATGGAATGGTCAAAACCCACATGCAGGCAATATTGCCCATGGGCACTTTTCTCAGTCAATAATCAGTAGTTTTCAGCAAATATTCAATAAAAGACGCACCGGGTCGTACCCAGTGCTTCATAAATTGATAATTTGATGGCGATTCCATTGTTTGAGGTCCGAGATTCACTGATAACGCATGCATGGAAATATTGCCCATGCATGCATTTTGACCTTTCCACAACGACCATAGTTTGCTCGGATACTGGTCAAGCCATCAGTTTTATTTTGTTTCTCTTGCTTGCAAAATCAGAAAAATGTCCACCTTATAAAGGGTTATATGGAAAAACATTTATGGTGACATTTTCCCAGTTGCCTAAATTTCTAATTTGTACAGATTTGTACAGACCAGCAAAACATACATTATGACCATCTATTGGAAAGTTATCAAGGGGCTTGTGCGAATGAGAGATCATAACCTAGGTTTTGAAAGCCAAAATAAAAAATTAGTAAAATTTGAATGGCAATATTTGTGAATAGCACTGGACAGATATAAGCATTAAGCCTTTTAAAGAGCTAAAAAAAAAATATGGAGACCTTTCCAACAAAGCGTCACATCAACAGTCCATCACCAGCATAGTGGGAGAATCCACAGAAAAACCCAAAATACTTTTGGTTAATCAGTTTGGCCCACTTAGCATGTCAACAAATACCGAAAAAAAAAAAAAAAAAATTTTTTTTCCTGTTTCAGTGAGGAAGTGTTCATAGATATCTGTTGGTCAGAGCAACCATTTACTTAGTAAAACTCAAAAATAATATAAGGGGGAGAAAATAACACCTATTTCAAGGCATGCCTTAATGATGTGATTGAAATATTAAGCAGTCGAGGCTTGAGCTATCACAGTCAGAGCGAGTCAGGTTTACAGCCCCCACCAACATTCATTAATCTTTGCGACCCAGTTGGATCAGTTCTCATCAATTTACTATTTAATCAAATGATGAGGATTTAAACAAGTTCATTAAAATTAGGTTTCTAGAACTTCAGGTTTCAAAATATTGGGGTTGAGGAGAAAGCTCTTGAAATAAATACTCCACAAGAATATACTATTGACTTCGGAGATAAACAAGTCTTTTGCCTCAATTCCTTAGAATTTACTGCCCAGAACAAAAATAATTACTCAGTGAGGTATAATTCTCCTTCCTATCAACAAAATATACCACTATAAACAGAAGTAATTCCTTCATCAAATATTTCTTCATGCCATATTCTATTGCATTTCTAATTTATTTATTGAAGTTTAACAAAACTTTTGACACCCAGGGTCACCTCGTGTCGTACAGTTTTACAGGTGAAGGAAGCCAGACTCCCCGGAGAGAACCAATGGGTAATGGCGAGCAACTGTCAGACTCCCCAACATACTACCTCCACACAAATAGGGATAGCATTGGTTGAAGACAGGTGCACCACTGATGTGCAGTACGCCTTTGTACACAGCGCCACTATGTCCTCTCATGGGCAACCAGGATTAAGTGCCTTGCCCAAGGACAAAATGCAGTTACCCCTGGCGGGGATCGAACCATGGACCTCTTGGTTTGAATTTCAATGCCGTAACCACTGAGCCCCCATTGCATTTCTAATTAAATCAAGTCATGGCTGCTTTACAGCAGCCATGACTTGATTTCAGGAGAAATTCAAGAAAAAACTCAGCAGATGAAGTTTAAGTTAATGAAAAAGTAGTAGTATTGACTGTCTGCATCACGAGACCTTCATGAGATGAAGTAATAAATTATTCTGTATTCCATTGGTACATTTACATATTCACAATAAAACATCATTATCATCAAAGTTTATAAGATTTCTGTTTACGTTGACGTAACCTTAATTTCTTCAATGGTTTATCACTAGACTCTGTATCTTTGGTGTCATGTTTCCGGGGTGATCGTCTTGTTGGCATAGGGGAAATAAGTATTATTGATTCATTACTTGGAGAAATTGCATAAGATTTCTTTTTTTCCCTGAAAAAATAAAATAGCTTTACTTAACTCTATAAATGATGAGATCAGTTAACACTCTGTACACAATGACGTCAAAATATAAAAATTTCAAACTGCTAATTTTTCCAACAATGCAAACTGAACAATCTTGTTTGTTTAATTTGCAATTGCATCATGGGAAACTTTCACTACTAAAAACATTAGTTTCACCACATAATGGTGTGAGGAGTTACATTTTTCTAATTGAAAATATTTTAAGAACTATTTTGTGGCTTAACCCTTTACCTAACAGGTAAAGATGACGACACTTGCAAATAAAATTCTTGAATAATTAATTTTTTTTCATTTTTGCATCATGTACATAGCTTATAACCCCTAATTGGAATGAGCTCAATGAGCTCGTTCCAATGAGGGGTCTAAGCTATGTTTTTGAAGCAAAAGTTTTTTTTTTAAATTAAGAAAATTTAATGGTGATTTTTATGAATAGCGATGAAAGGTTTGGACCATTACGTTAGATAAAGGGTTAACGAGAAAAAAAAAACTCCCTCCTGCATCATAAAATTGAAGAAAAATTGCACGAGAAACAAGAAATATTTGTTTAAGAGCTCAAATATTTGTAGTTTTCTTGGAGTTTTACTGTGAATGTATGCAAATTAATAGAAGGTGTGAAAATCAATCTATCACCTAGAAATAGAAAATTTTCTTTTTTGCAATTCATTTCTCTTATTTCAGAAATTTTTTCGTAGAAATTGATTCCTAGTTTTTTAAAATATTACTTTTCATAAAGTGTTGATGCTTGAAAATGAAAATTAGAAATAAACAGTGTTTCTTTTTGGATGGGCTTGGGAAAGGAATCATGCGTCAAATTTTCATTGCTTTCGACCATAAGCAAAACCTTCCCAATATCATTATATATGTCACTAATAAAAAATAACCTTGCTAATTGAATATAACTTCCAAACACAAAACTATTTACCATACCTTCAATACAAATTTGATCTTTTAATAGCATACAGGTTATACAGTAAACGTTTGCTAACTAAATGGAAAAACTGTGCATTATCTTGAGAAATTACCTTGACAATCAACAAATTTCCTTTGTTTACAGACTGGGTTCAGTACACCAATATGGGCATTTAATCTATTATGTTTTGTTTGACAGAGATGGAGCTCTGTTAAACAAGATTATAAAAGAATAAATGCTCGCTTTCTCTTGAGAATACAGAAAAGTGTCAATATCCCTGTTAATTAAATATTCTGCTTAACTGAATATTTCTCACTTGCAAAGTGACTATTCGATTAACAGGGCTCATTGATGGGAATTCTGGAAAGTAAGGGAGTGCTTGTTTTCTGCGATAAACAAGCTCGTTTTACTGGCAAAAAGAAGCCAGTCACCAATGTTTGGCGGTGGAAGTCCTCTAAGAAGGGCAACATGGGTATAAACGATTAACATTATCTCCATGTTGGTGTCACATTTAGCTATTGAGCAGAAATATATGACCTTAACCCATAAGGGCCTGGAGAGTTTTATACATTTTTTCTACGCTTTGAATGTCTACATCCTGTTGCATTGCAGTTGTTTCTCGGCAAGTCTTGGCTGCCTTTATAGGCAGCCAAGACTTGCCGAGAAACAGCTGCCACGGTACTTTGCATGCAACTTGCAAGTTTCCCCAGAAACAGCATGTTGGGTGGGACAAATGTTCTGTTGCAGTAAATTATTATTATTTATTGGTGTTTAAGGTCACATACTTGTTGCAGTAAAACGTGATGAAAGTCCGAATTAGGAGCTCAAGGGTTGAAAATAAATAAATAAATAAATAAATAAATAAATAAATAAATGGTTTAACACAAATAAATAAATTAATAAATAAATAAAGGGTTAAACACGAATAAATAAATAAATAAATAAATAAATAAATAAATAAATAAATAAAGGGTTAAACACGAATAAATAAATAAATAAATAAATAAATAAATGGTTTAACACAAATAAATAAATAAATAAAGGGTTAAACAAAAATAAATAAATAAATAAATAAATAAATAAATAAATAAACAGGGCTTCAGTCAGACATGCTAACCTTCCAAAATGTTTTTCAGGGAGATTGAAGAAAATTTTCAGGGAGATGACATGATTTTCAGGGAGATTTTTTTTTGCGCGTAGAAGCCACGTGTGGATCAATTTTAAATACAAATTAATACCAAATACCTCCCCCCCCCCACAGACATAACAGGAAACAGTCCAACAACAATACATCAAAGGAACATACGCCAACGTTCAACTAACCGGTGGTGAGTGACCCAAACCTGTTAACCTCTTGAGGTGACTGTCAGTGAGATTTTGATGAGCTCCCAGTGAGACTCGGATGATTGTCAGTGAGATTTTTGCACGCGGGCAGCACATCAATAATTTCCATGTTACCACCCCCCCACCCACACACACACACATACATTAAACATTCTACCCTAATGTGTTTTATTTGAACAATTTGTCCTTTCAAAAGCCAAAACATAGAAATATAGAGAAAAACAGAAATCAAAAATATGGATGTGGTCATGTGCCAATATCTGAGTTGTTCCAATGACATCCATATTTCAATGGTTTTATGTACAAAATGTTTGGAGATATTTTCGACCTTTTCTGCACTATATCAGTTTTGACGCTGTGTTGAAAGTTTTGGATCTATTTGGGAAATTATGGGTACTTGCGGCGACCTGCGGCGATCAGTGGTGTTTAGGCACACCCCGAGCCCGGTTGTTGTGGTAATTCGATCTGCCAAAGCAGCGCCCCACCTCACCACACCGGGTACTCACTGGAAGTAGTTGGTCATTTACGAAGGGGATTTGGAATGGGGTGATCATTTTTCAGTGAAACGTGAACATTATGCCAAAGCCAGCCCAGGACGAAACATCTCTGGGATATTTAATTTATTTTGTTGTCCATTTATCACAACGAATGAAAAAACGTCCAAGTGCCGTAAATTAGCAACTTTTTAGAGATTTTTTTCACCAAAAACATAATTTTTTTCACAGCCTGCTTTAGAAAATTGCGAATCGGAAATTTTTCCCAATATATTGAAAATTACGGCAACTCATATGTTTGAGCCGTTTGTCTGCAAAATTGGCTATAATTATCTGAAGTGAAAGTGAAATCCCAAATGCACAATAATAAATTTGTGCGTATTTTTGCACATGTTCGATTGGACAAAATTTATGCGTATGGAACTTATTTTTCGATTTGACTGCTACCTGTATACAAGCAAAGGTGTGCCTTTAATATATAATCAATTTCAGCAATTATCCTGCATCTCAAATTCATTTAATCCACCTGTCAAACGTGTTGCAAATAATCACAACACGGCCATTGACAGAAATGAGATTGGTCACCAGTTCTTACGTAAGTGGTGACATTTCACACAAACTTAATGACCTTGCCATTGAGAGTAAAGCACATGCTTTTGTATTTGTAAACAAAAGCTGGTGGATTCAGTTTTTGTCTGGAATGTCGACTTTCCGGGAGATTTTGGCCCAAATTGACTCCCGGGCGGGAGGGCGGGAGGGGATAGCTAATTCCGGGAGAATCCCGGGCATTACGGGAGAGTTAACATGTCTGGCTTCAGTGTATAATGATAATGGCACAAGTAGGAAGTGAAGTTTTGTCAGTATTTATAGCTACTTTAGAGGATATCCACCATGGTATTGGTAACCAGGTCTATTTCTACCAGAAAGCTGAACTTGTTTATCACAACCAATGCTCCACTTTTCCAGATTCGCATTAAGAATGTGTTTGACTTGAAGCTAGCAAAAAAATGTGCAATTCTATTTGCCTCTTACCGTTGCTTTGGTTTCTTCTTCACTTTTGTTGCAGGTAGAGGCTGCTGTAAAGTTGTTTCCACATCTTCTTCAGGTATAACTGGAGGAAAAAGTATTGATGTAGAAGCACGAGCTTCATTAATGTCAGTTTTGTTCATAGATGATCGCCGCCTTGTTAATGGTGGTGAGAAAATAAATGATCGCTCTAAATTCTTTGAACTCACAAATACCTCTGAAAAACAAAAACAACAATGCAGAAATGTACTTGAAAGACAATAGACTTCAACACACGCCTCTCATACCTGATCAGAATAAGTCATTCTCCTCCTCCAACCCAGCACCCTCTACCTCCATTCAAAAAAAAAATAAAATAAAATAAAAAATGAAAGTGTCAATGACACTGTAGCTCAACTTGTCAAGACATGTACATGTATAGTATGTGACACAGCAATGACAAACATCTAGGTAATGACCTGATAACAAAGGTACATATAAAGTATTGTAACGGTCTATACATAAATACTGACCGTAGCCTGTAACAAATGTATAGGTAAAGTATTTTAAAGGTGGGTGACAGTCAGATGCTAAACTAGAAAAGAAATCTTTGAGTCCCAGAGTGGGTCTGACTGAATACCAAAATATATGTTCCCATAGCACAGTGATAACAAAGGCACCCCAAAACACACTCATTCCTGTCCCAAGGTGAAAACAAAGGTACCCATGAAGTTTTGTGAAGATCAGTTCATAAATACGAGCTGTATAGAAGTTGTGACAAAAAACTGATTGGACCTAATTTCAGTATGAAATGGCCACTGGCAGCCATTTTGAATTTTGGACTGCACTCAAGGTGATAACAAAGGTACCCAAGAAGTTTCGAGAAGATCATGGTATAAAAGACCGGTACCGCAGTAACATGATGGCACTGAAAATCACTTTGCATTACCATAAACTGATGAAGGGCATCACATTGCTGTACTATTAATTTTTCAACAAAATTTATAATTGTCCATTTCATCAATTTCTCATATACGCCATTGTATTGTTCATATAGGATCTCAGAGAGATCTTATACGAGCACAAAATCCTCTCATTTCTTAAAGTAATCAACTTTTTTAATAAATTTTTAAATTGTTTTTATTCGTTTAAACCATACTTTATAAGCCTCAAAATGGGGGTGCAGTAACTCAGTAGGTAGAGGTGCAGGCTGCAAGCCGAGAGGTCCTCGGTTCGAATCCAACCTGCGGCAACTGCGTTGTGTCCTTGGGCAAGACACTTCACCCCCATTGCCCACGTGGGGCACGGTGACGTTGTGTACTAAGGCGTAGTGCACGTCGATGATGCACTGTCTTCAACCAATGCTAACCCTACTTGTGTGGAGTTAGTATGTTGGGGAGCTGACAGTTGCTCGCTGTTGCTTGGTGGTTCTCTCCGGGTACTCCGGCTTCCTCTACCCATAAAACTGTCGAGGTCATGATTAGCCATTGTGCAGAAATATGCGACACTGAACACCAACAAGAGGCCCCACGGGGCCTGAAGCACTCATCTTGTACAGAACACATTTTAAACAGAGTCCAAGAATGAGTCTACATTAAGCAAGCCATCTCCATAGGCTACACTGTCAATCCTTGAGTCCCCCAGGAGTGACAAAAATAATCTGGGCATCATGCCTTTTCTTCAGTTGATCATAAGTAAAATGTAGAGCTCCCCTATGAAGCCCCTTCATACAACCTATGTGGATTAATCTTAGTACCTCTAGAGGGTACTGAATACAAAATTTTTAATTCTTCAGCAAAATGGCCAATTCCGGCTCCCATAGAGAGCCCAAATATTAACCCAGGCTCTTGATTTGAACACAGTTAAATCCGACTTCTCTAGAGATGTTGTGTACCGAATATGAAAGCATTCTGACTGTTGGATCTGAAGAAGAGAAATTGTAAAGAAATTTCTTTGAATTGCACTAAGTTCAAATTTGGGCTACCATAGCGAGCCCAAATATTAACCTATGGATTCGATTTGAACAAACTTGAATCTGACCCCCCTAGAGATGTTGTATACCAAATGTGAAAGCATTCTGACTAGTGATTCTGAAGAAGAAGATTTTTGAAGAAATTCTCTCATATTGTACTAAGTTAAAGTTCATGTTCCCATATGGAGCCCAAATATTAACCTAGGCACTCGAATTGAACAACCTGGAATCTGACCCCCTAAAGATGTTGTATACCAAATATAAAAGCATTCCGACTGGTGGATCTGAAGAAACAGATTTTTAAAGAAATTTCCTCATATTGCACTAAGTAAAAATTTGGGCTACCATAATGAGCCCAAATATACACCTAGGGATCTGATTTGAACAAACTTGAATCTGACCCCCATAGAGATGTTGCATACCAAATATCAAAGCATTCTGACTGATGGATCTGAAGAAGAAGATTTTTTTAAATTACCCTCCATATTGAACAAAGATAAAATTTGGGCTTAGGAAGCCCAAATATTAACCTAGGGACTTGGTTTGAACAATCTAGAATCTGACCCTCATAACAATGATGTATACCAAATATTAAAAGATTCTGACTGGTGGTTCTGAAGAAGAAGATTTTTAAAGAATATTCCCCATATTACCCTATGTTAAAACTTCGGGCTCCTGTAGAGAGCCCAAATATGAACCAATGAGCTTTATTTCAACAAACTTTTATCTGACCCAACCCCCCCCCCCCCCCCCCCTCTCCCTATGAATGCTGTATACCAAATATCAAAAAATTCTGATGATTGGTTCTGGAGAAAAGACTTTTTTTTAATTTTTGCAAGTATGCTGACTCAGCATTTTTTCGATGCCCATTACAGAACACCCTTACATAACCGATGGCAATTTTTTTTTACCATCATTCAATTCTACTGGTCATAAGGATCATAAGGATACTTCATACCAAATAAAAGCTCTCTCTTCCGTGGGGTTTGGGAAATATGGGCGTTTGAAAATATTTCTATTTTTAGCTCCCAGGGTTCCCATGGGGATGCAGGAATTTTTTTTTTTTTTTGCATGGGTCAAGTACTTATGACCCAATACTATCACAAACCAAATTTGGTTCATACCGGACCATCGGTTCAGAAAATAGAAATTTTGAGCGGGGCCAAAAATCTTACCCCTCCTATTACAAAGCCAAATATTATTTCATGAACTTCGTTTGAACAAACTTCATTCTACACCTCATATGGAAGCTCCATAGCAAATATCCAGTCATTGTACACACTGGTTCTTGAGAAGAAGATTTTTAAAATATTTTGGAGCATTTTCCCCCACTCCCTCCCTATGGGGCTGGGCATGCTGAGTTGAACAAAAATAAAATGCCCCTTTGGGACCATCACTCACACAAACTTTCACTTGAATTGGCCCAGTGGCTTTGGAGGAGAAGACCAAAACATGGTGTTGACGGACGATGGACGGAGAGCGATGAGATTAGCTCAGCTTGACTTTGTCAAGATGAGCTAATAAATAAATAAATAAATAAATATAAGCCTCAAAACTTCAGATCGATTTACACAGTATTCACTTTTCTTGTATCGTCACTCATTACTGTTCAAAGTTCAAAGCACTCATATTTTCGACATTTCTGTTATAATAATTATTTCCAATTTATATTCATTCATTTTACTTCATAACTGTCAACTACTTGTCTTATTTTATACCATTTCCTCACAATGATTATTACAGATAGAGCCTTAGCAGCTGATGTGGCATTAAGCACCAATAAATAAATAAATATGATTGTTCAGCAATCTGAATGTAGTGACCATCCACTGTTCAATAAATCTTCTATTAACCCTTTACCCAACGAATCGCCCGCATTTGCCAGCGTAATATGCAAATTCAGCAGTTGAAAAAATATTATTTTTCAAAAAATGTCAATAAAACAATATCATGTGACCCCTCGTTGGAACGAGCTCACCGAGCTCATTACAACGAGGGGTCACATGATATGGTTTTGTTAAAACTTTTTAAAAAATTTCAAAAAATGATATTTAAAATAATAAATTTTGATACCGTCTGCGTTGGGTAAAGGGTTAAAATGCACGGCTCCACAAATAAATAGTTTGGTTGTCAGATTGCTGAACTGTTCAATAAATCTTCTATTAAAATACACGGCTCCACAAATATATAGTTTGGTTGTCGATAGTTCAATGGATATGGACTAACAGCGTGTTTTCAAAAACATTTTCATGCTCTGCAATGACATTTGTTTTACTTTTGTGTCACATATTAGTTTGTGTTAACAGATTTCAATAACATGGTCATATTTGGGGTACCTGAAAAATATTTGAATTTTCAACCCTTGTATTTTGTCATGGAAACAACTAAATGTCAGCAGACTACAAACATCCAAGTTTTTGGAAGCCCAAAACTTGATAGTAATTCCCCTCCCCACCCACACTCATATCAAATCCTTTGGGGAAACTATTCCTGAAAGTTTCAAATGGGTTAAAAAGGAAAGGTTTTGTCAATGAAAACACCTAAGTGAATAAGTTTGGTTTCACTTTTCAGAGTTTAGACAGCAAAAATCAAAGAATATTGATACAACTTAAGCCTAAAAGGTAAAAAATCTGTTTCTCAGGCACTCCCATATCGTTATTTTGGCTGCTGCATGCTTTCTTTTTATAACCAATACAAACTAAATAAATAAAAATTATATTGTTTTTGTCGGATATTTTTCCCAAGTTAATAAAATTGATAATTTGTCCCTTGAGTGCAACAAGTCTTTGCAATGCTTTAGCATCGCAAAGCCTTCTTGCCTCAAGGGAAGAAATGCCCCTCCACCCATGCTATTCTGTCGATTATGAGGTCTAATACAAAAAACAAACCAAGAATATGAATTTTTGATGGCAAAGAAATAATTACAAAAATAAAATAAACAAGAAGCCCCAAGGAGCCTTAATCGCTCACCGGCCAAAGTGGTTCAAAGAAGTATTTGGGGTCACATTCATGGTTCATCAATGCTACAAAGGAATGAAGTCATGAGAGACAAATTTTATGGAACTAGGGACATGGCTTGAACAAGCTTGAATCTTACCCCCCTATGGACGCTGCATACCAAATATCAAAAGCATTCATCTGCTGGATCTGAAGAGGATTTTTAAAGAAAATTCCAAATTTTGAACTAAGTTATCATTCGGGCTCCCACAGTGAGCCCAAATATGAACCCAGAGACTTGGCTTGAACAAACTTGAATCTCACTCCCTAAGGATGCTGCATGCCAAACATCAAAACATTTCGACTGCTAAATCTGAAGAAGATTTTTAAAGAAAAATTCCTCATATTGATTAAGTTATAATTCGGGCTCCCACAGGGAGACCAAATATGGACCTAGGGACATGGCTTGAACAAAAGTGAATCTCACCCCCCTAAGGATGCTGCATACCAAATATAAAAACATTCTGACTGCTAGATCTGAAGAAGAAGATTTTTAAAGAAAATGCCTCATTTTGAACTAAGTTATCATTCGGGCCCCCACAGTGAGCCCAAATATGGACCTAGGGACATGGCTTGAACAAACTTGAATCTCACCCCCCTAAGGATGCTGCATACCAAATATCAAAACATTCTGACTGCTAGATCTGAAGAAGAAGATTTTTAAAGAAAATTCCTCATTTTGAACTAAGTTACAATTCGGGCTACCACAGTGAGACCAAATATGAACCCAGGGACTTGGCTTGAACAAACTTGAATCTTACCCCCCTAAGCATGCTGCTGAATACCCAATATCAAAAGATTCTGCCTGCTGGATCTTGAGAAGAAGATTTTTTAAGAAATTTGCCTGAAATGCACAAAGTTCAAATTTGGGCTCCTATACTGAACCCAAATATGAACCCAGGGGGCCGATTTGAACAAACTTGAATCAGATATACCCCACAATGTTGCATACCAAATATCAAAAGATTCTGCTTGCTGGATCTGGAGAAGAAGATTTTTTAAGAAATTTGCCTGAAATGCACTAAGTTCAAATTTGGGCACCTATACAGAGTCCAAATATGAACCCAGGGGGCCGATTTGAACAAACTTGAATCACATATACCCCACAATGTTGCATACCAAATATCAAAAGATTCTGCCTGCTGGATCTGGAGAAGAAGATTTTTTAAGAAATTTGCCTGAAATGCGCTAAGTTCGAATTCAAGCTTCTATAGTGAGCCCAAATATGAATCCAGGGGGGTCAATTTGAACAAACTTGAATCAGATCCACCCCACAATGTTGCATACCAAATATCAAAAGATTCTGCCTGCTGAATCTGGAGAAGAAGAGTTTCTAAGAAATTTGCCTGAAATGCACTAAGTTCGAATTCAAACTTCTATAGTGAGCCCAAATATGAATCCAGGGGGCCGATTTGAACAAACTTGAATCAGATCCACCCCACAATGTTGCATACCAAATATCAAAAGATTCTGCCTGCTGGATCTGGAGAAGAAGATTTTTTAAGAAATTTGCCTGAAATGCACTAAGTTCAAATGCAGGCTTCTATACTGAGCCCAAATGTGAATCCAGGGGGCCGATTTGAACAACCTTGAATCAGATCCACCCCACAATGTTGCATACCAAATATCAAAAGATTCTGCCTGCTGGATCTTGAGAAGAAGATTTTTAAAGAAACTTGCCTGAAATGCACTAAGTTTGAATGCAGGCGCCTATACTGAGCCCAAATATGAAGCCAGGAGGCCGATTTGTTCAAACTTGAATTGGATCCACCCCACAATGTTGCATACCAAATATCAAAAGATTCTGCCTGCTGGATCTGGAGAAGAAGATTTTTTAAGAAATTTGCCTGAAATGCACTAAGTTCAAATTCAGGCTTCTATACTGAACCCAAATGTGAATCCAGGGGGCCAATTTGAACAAACTTGAATCAGATCCACCCCACAATGTTGCATACCAAATATCATAAGATTCTGCCTGCTGGATCTTGAGAAGAAGATTTTTAAAGAAATTTGCCTGAAATGCACTAAGTTTGAATTCAGGCGCCAAAACTGAGCCCAAATATGAACCCAGGAGGCTGATTTGCACAAACTTGAATCAGATCCACCCCACAATGTTGCATACCAAATATCAAAAGATTCTGCCTGCTGGATCTGGAGAAGATGATTCTTTTAAAGAAATTTGCCTGAAATGCACAAAGTTCAAATTTGGGCTTCTATACTGAGCCCAAATATGAACCTAGGGGGCCGATTTGTACAAACTTGAATCAGATCCACCCCACAATTTTGCATACCAAATATAAAAAGATTCTGCCTGCTGGATCTTGAGAAGAAGATTTTTAAAGAAATTTGCCTGAAATGTACCAAGTTTCAATTCAGGTGCCTATACTGAGCCCAAATATGAACCCAGGAGGCTGAGTTGTACAAACTTGAATCAGATCCACCCCACAATGTTGCATACCAAATATCAAAAGATTCTGCCTGCTGGATCTGGAGAAGATAATTTTTTTAAAGAAATTTGCCTGAAATGCACCAAGTTCAAATTCAGGCTTCTATACTGAGCCCAAATATGAACCCAGGGGGCCGATTTGTACAAACTTGAATCAGATCCACCCCACAATGTTGCATACCAAACATCAAAAGATTCTGCCTGCTGGATCTGGAGAAAAAGATTTTTTAAGAAATTTGCCTGAAATGCACTAAGTTCAAATTCGGGCTTCTACAGTGAACCCAAATATGAATCTAGGGAACCGATTTGAACAAACTTGAATCTGTCCCCCCTAGAGATGATGTATACCAAATAGGAAAGAATTCTGCCTGGTGGATCTGAAGAAGAAGATTTTTTTGAATTTTGGAAAGAAATTCATGGGTGCTATCAGAGTTATGCCCCTTGTGGTGCCCCTTGTGGGTGCGGCATATTTTTTTGTACAAGTTTGAATTGACATATGATAGGGAACATGCACACCAAATTTGGTTCAATTTGATCCATTAGTTTGGGAGGAGTAGTCAATGTAAAGTTCACGACGGACGATGACGGACGGCAAGTGATAAGTTAAGCTCCCTTCGGTGAGCTAAAAATCTCTCACCACATGCAATTTTACAAAAAATGGCCTGAGAAACAGAACAACTTTGTGTGGAGCCTAATTGATTTGGTAATAATTTCGAATCATAATTTAATCCTTGCATTAAAAAAAAACAGGATCAAAAGGTGTGAAGGGAATGCATAAAATCAATGGCTGAATGTATGCTAAAAACTACACAATGCCAAGAGGATGAAGTGATCTCCGAGTAAACCCTCTCACCTCCCCATACACGTCTTCACAGAGAACACGTTCAGTGGTAAAAGTAAAAAAACAAAATGTGAGATAGTTACCATCTTCTGGAGCTAACACTTGTGTTGGTTCAGAGAACGTGAATGTAGTAATAACAGGAGCATCAGGTGGATCATCTGCTTTTTCAGTGGTATGCTCTGGAAAGAAAAAACGACTTTCAAATGGCATTTTCTGGCACAGAGAATGTGAAAACCACACTTTGCCTTCAATTTTCAAATTTTGAATTGTCCTGCAAGCAGAGTTCCTGCAGAGAAGGATGAATAAAATTCAAGGCTGTTTCTCGACATTTTCGAGCATATCTCTAGACCATACAACAGCCAAATCAAGGTTGTTCATGAACATCACCATCACTAGTTCTAATTTGGGACTTTCCAGTTGTTTTCCCTCCTTCCCTTCAAGGAAAGAGGAAGGAGAGGATAACAATGGGAGGGTCATAGTTACGACTTTGACATCACAATTTCAGGGGGGCCGGAGCCGCCCCGACTAATGTCGGGGCAAAAAATTTGCCGATCATATTTTTGTGATCGACCTTCATCCGAACGTCATTCATATCAAATAACTTTAATTTTGTTCTGGTGGATATCCGAAAATAGTGCGCGCATAGATCGTCTTGTTTCTTTAATATTGGGCACACAATGGCGGCTATTAATGACGAGTTAATGTAAGAGGAGGAGATTTTGGGGGCTACTTCTTTAGTATTCCAACCGCTTCAGAAGCAGTTGGAATACTAAAGAAGTAGCCCCAAAAAGGGTCTGAGAGATGTCATTTTTGAAACATGTTCTGGGGGCAGGGCCGGATTTACGAATGGGCAGACTGGGTGGATGCCCAGGGCCCCCACAAATGTGGGGGCCTCCACAGCGAAGTTTGTCTTTCAAGGAACATAATATGACAAAATTCCCTGCCAAATTGCCTTTGGCAATTTGGCAGGGAATTTTGTCATTATGTTCCTCGAAAGACAAACTGCATGCACTGTCATTTTTTTTTCTCCCCCACATAGTCAATTGCAACAATTCGAAAAAACAGGGATTTGGGTGTTATGGTCGGGCCAATGTTTGGGCCATTTCGGCGCCCCTGAATTTACAGCATATAAAACTACATGATTATGCACTTCATCAGTGGGTATTTTTAGAAATATTCAAGGCTTTTCAAGACCTCCATAGATCGTTTTTCCAGGATTTCAAGACCTTGAATGACCCTTAGTCAAACTCAAGGCCGTTCCTTGTATCCAATTCAAAGCCCTGCTAGAGGAAATTCAAGTAATTGTGAAAAAACTTAAAAGATAACAAAGGTTTCTGCTGAATCAAGAGTCATAACTACAGACTTGTGTCACCAAGAAATCTGAAAATATAACATAGTATTTATTTTGAGGTCATAAGAAAAGTGGCCAAATTTCAAATCAATTAGCCAAAGGGTAGTAAAGTTATGATGCAGAAACAAAAATATAACTAAAGTTCTGAACAATCAAGGGTCATAACTTTGGAATTAAGTGTATACAAAATCTGAAAATTTAACTTGGCCTTTATTATCACAACAAACAAAAAACTGTGGAACCTCAAAATAAGCAAAGTTATGGCAAAATCAAGGACTATAAATATGGAATTAAAAGCCCTAGAAGTCTGGAAACTGAACCTGACCTTTGCTGTGTAATTGTAAGGAAACTTTTCAGATTTCAAATCATTCTACCAAAGGAAGGTAAAGAATCATGCAGAAATGCCAGAATAGCAGGTTTTGTACTACAAAGGGACAGAGCTCAGAAAACACTTATGAAATTTTTTTTTGAAATTTTGGGTTAATTTAGTAAGTAGGCTATAGTCATGAGTTGTCATAAAATTTAAAAGCATTCTACCAGAGAAATCTAAAGTTACCCTGCAGAATGCGTTCAAGATTTCTTGATGTACCTACATACAAAAAGAAAGACACTTAATGTACTCTTCACATACAGGTGCAGGGACTACAGTTGTAGGGTATTGAGATAAAAAAATACTGTGGTATCAAAGAAAATATACCATGGTATACCAAATTACTGAATAATTTGATTCAATGTCTCAAACTCGTTATAAATCTTGTGTGTAATGGGTTTTATCACTCAATAATCAATAGAATCGATAGACCCCAAGAAAATATACTTTTTTGAGGTCAAGAAGAAAAGCTGTGGTAGGTTAGATACTGATCCACATCGGCATGATCAGCATGGGGAGAACGGACGAAAAATATCATGAGATTGGCTGACTGCTAATGTTGTAACTTACCTATTTCATTGTGAAAAAATTAAATATTACATTACTGTTTCCAATAAATTGTTTTAAAGCCATTGACTTAGCTGAGAGTTGGGCTCCAATGAAAAGAATTGCCAAACTGGCAATTTCAAATTTTTGTGTCTGTATTCAGCCATTTTGAAGTATTTCACTTCAAATGTTTACACTGCTAGCAAAGGAGTGCATTTAGCAATGGTGAAATTCTTTTTGGTTAATTGAATTATCTCTCTTGTACTGATATATGGAAATCATTACATTCGCAATGTTATTAATTATTCTCACAACATACATGCACACTGGAAGTTTCTGATATCCATATCAGTAAGATAGGTGTTTCTTAGCAGTTATAAAGTAATTACCTATACCGAAATTACTGTTTGCTGTGTTTACTTGCCTTGTTACAACGTGGTACAGTAATACCAGATTTCGGTATACCAAATATCATATTTGCACATGGTAGCGGTAAGGTATGGTTTTCAATAGCGAAAATATTGAAATATCATGCAACTCTACTAGCAGGGGCAT
Organism: Pictodentalium vernedei; assembly: GCA_031216915.1. Classification (NCBI taxonomy): domain Eukaryota; kingdom Metazoa; phylum Mollusca; class Scaphopoda; order Dentaliida; family Dentaliidae; genus Pictodentalium; species Pictodentalium vernedei. Next base: position 388,898,863 of record CM062290.1, on the reverse strand, counting down.
AAAAATAAAAGGATTTGAATGGAGATTTTCTGTGAGCAATGCGCGCCAGTTATGGGTGTTCCGTTAAGTAAAAGGTTAATATTAATTTGAAAGAATCCTCTCAATATTGTTTCTGTACGGCACATACCTTCCTCCATATCTTCTTTTTCAACATCTTCCTTCTTTTTCTTTCTCGATGTTGATTTAGGTGGAGTTTTTGATGTTGTCTGTGAGTGAATTCTGCTGGATCTCCTAGTGGGAGTGAGTGGGCGGGAAGGAGTTGTACTTCTCCTGCCCGATTGTCTTCTAGTTACTGGTTTATCATCCTGTCAAAACAGAAACAAGATATTTTTGTTAGAACTCAAAATTACATGAATCATATATATAGAGGACATGGAATGAGTGTTTTTCTCATATAATATTTATGAAATGAGTCTAAGAATTTTCCGTTTTGGCGAGCCCAAGCAGAAAATTCAGACGAGTTTCATAAATATTATATGAGAAAAAACACTCATTTCATATTCTGTTTATCATATGACACACACACGCACAAATTAGCCACTTAGTATGACTTTTTAACCCGTCACCTAACTTGAGTTGCAGACGGCACTTGGAAAAAACATCCTCGTATAACTAAAAATTTTCATTTTTTGCTTCCAAAACATAGGTTATGACCCCTCATTGGAACAAGCTTGTTGAGCTTGTGCCAATGAGGGGTCATAACCTATGTTTTGGAAGCAAAAAGTGAAAATATAAAAAAAATGAATGGCGTTTTTCTTGTAGGTAAAAGATTAATACAATATAACCCACCCGAAATAGGACAGATAACGTAAATTCACCCTACTGAAATTATGCAAATGTGGCCGAGTTGTATTTTATTTAGCCAATCAAATTGTCCAGTTTTGAAATTGACCAATGAAAGCTCCCAACTCTAATTATGCAAATTATGAAAATGTGGCCCAGTTGTATTTTGTTCAGCCAATCAAATTGTCTAGTTTTGAAATTGACCAATGAAATTGACGGAAGGCTTTATTTATCACTGATTAATATGAAAACAAAATATCAAATGTTTTAAAGTGAACAAAACGGACGAATCAAATGATAAATCATGATAACAAGCAGAGTGAAACCTTTTCTAAGAGACTGTCTTTGCTGCCAAGCAAAAATGGTCTCTCATAGTAGCCTGGTCAGTCATACATGAGTCAGGAAAACCAACAGTACAATTGTGTTTTGAATCAATGAATTGAAAAAATAAAATGATCTGCATCTGTATTTTCTTTCACACATTGCATCAATTTGTTAAAATTATTGATATTCATCAAACACAAGCATACACAAAAACTCTGAGAAAAATACTGAATTCTATTAAAATTTCTTGTAATATGATTAACTCCCTTGCACTATGATCTTTAATTCATCTCAAAATAACTTACAATATATTTTTTTTTTTACGACAGATATAGTTCATTATAAAAACAACAAAAACAACACACACAAAAAAAGAATCTTTCATCTCTCCAGAACCCTTTAACCCATTACCTTACATGAAAAGCAGACGTCACTTGCAAAACAAATTCTTGAATAACTCATTTTTTGTCTCAAAAACATAGGTTATGACCCCTCATTGGAACGAGCTCGTTCCAATGAGGGCTCATAACCTATGTTTTTGAGACACAAAATGAAAAAATAATGAAAATTAATGACGATTTTTTAGAATAGCGCTGGCCGTGTTTGGCCGTTACGTTGGGTAAAGGGTTAACATCAGTTGTCTTGAAAAATTTTTTTTTTAATAACAAACACCTTTATCAGTGAATTAAGACATGTTTCCCTCCAACGGATTATGACATGAGCATTGATAATTCAGAAAGGTTTGTGTTATTGCTTGCACACTGAGTCCATTTCCATTATCTATGTTCCTGTACTACAAATAAACAAGCTGTGTACAGAGAAGTATTCAACTTAGAAGTAGAATGCGAGGAAAATTATCATTTTACGAATATTGTACACTTAACGATTTAAAGGAAAATCAAAAGTTATGCTCAAGCCTGGAAATAAGCAATTTGTCACTTGCAGAATGTGGTCCCCAGAGGGTGAATTTGCTAATGCTATCCCATACAGTGGGCCAGAATCCCAATTGATCCTTCCTCTGGGTACCTCTTTCTATTTAGGCCTGAGATCCTGATTCAGACTGAGGTACACCAAGAGTAAATTTAGTGATTCTACCTGTGCAGGGCAGTATCACCAAATTTACCCTCGGGGACCTCAGTTTGCAGAGGACAGTCTGCTTATTTCCAGGCCTGGTTTTGCTGAAGGTTTGAAAACCTTCCATTTCTTTTCTTGCAATAAAGCAAGTTCAGTTTTGCAATTGCAAATAAAATAATTGACAATGATGACAAACATATGCCAAGAGCAACCCTTAGAGGCCTAGTTTAATGTTTGATTGTTTTCATTGCAATAAAACAGGTGACCCAACCAGACATGTTAAGTTTGAAAAACTCAAAATAGTGAGATTTTCATGTGGCGAAGCTGGTTTTTCCATAGAAGACAAAAACTGTAATTCTCCTCCCCCCAACCATTATTTTTAAATTCAGGCTCATAAATATAAGTAAATAAATAAATTAAATATTGGCAATGTTGCACAGTTTCATCTAATTGATGTATAACAGTTAGGCTGTGGTAATGGAATTGATGACAATTTATATTTATATGTCAAATCCAAGATGGCCACTTCTGGTTGAGAGATGCGGTCTGTAGGGTGTGCTGATGGTGTTGTTGACAATTTATATGCCAAATCCAAGGTGGCCACTGGCGGCCATGTTTTTCAACGAAATTCAGAAAAATTTGATAGCTACTGTTTAGACATCACATCAAAGCTACAAATGATATTTGAAACAGATTGGGTGAGCAGTGCGGCCTGAAGGGTGTGCCAATGGAATTGTTGACAACTTATATGCAAAATCCAAGATGGCCACATTTCTTTTCCATCAAAAGTTCATATTCTTGGTTTGTTTTGTGTTTTAGCCCTCATAATCTACAGAATAGCATGGGTGGTGGTGTATTTCATCCCTTGAGTGCAAGAAGGCTTTGCAATGCTAAAGCATTGTTGCACTCGGAAAGTATTACAAAGCCTTCTTGAGCTCAAGGGACAAATTTATCAATTTTATTAACTTGGGTAAAAATTTCCGACATAAACCATTTAATTTTAATTTCTTTTAAGTTTACATTGGTTTTAACAAGAGAGCATGCGGCAGCCAAAAGGACCATACATGCGGGCCTGAGAAACAGATTTTTAACTTTTTTAGGTCTTAATTGATTTTTTTACTGGCAAAGAAGCTCTTCAGTTAAAAAGATTGCACTCCACCAAAATTATGCAAGTTCTGTACCAATTATTAATATTTGTGACAATTTATGACTGAAAATATTTCTATAAACAAGAGGCCCCATGGGGCCTGAAATGCTCATTTGAACAGAACACAATATAAACCAAGTCCAAGAATGAGTCCACATTAAGCAATCCATCTCCACAGGATACACTGTCAATCCTTGAGTCCCTCAGTAGTGACAAAAATAATCCGGGCATCATGCCTTTTCTTCTGTTGATCATAACGTAAAATGTGGAGCTCCCCTATGAAGCTCCTTGATACAACCTATGTGGATTAATCTTAGTTACACACCTCTAGAGGGCACAGAAAACAAAATTTTAAATTCTTCAGCAACATGGCCAATCCCGGCTCCCATAGGAGTCCAAATATTACCCCAGGCTCTTGATTTGAACAAAGTTGAATCTGACTTCCCTAGAGATGTTGTGTACCAACTATGAAAGCATTCTGCCTGTTGGATCTGAAGAAGAAAAATTTTAAAGAAATTCCTTCATATTGAACTGAGTTAAAATTTGGGCTACCATAGCGAGCCCAAATATTAACCTTCGGATCTGATTTGAACAAACTTGAATCTGACCCCCTAGAGATGTTGTATATCAAATATGAAAGCATTCCGACTGGTGGTTCTGAAGAAGAAGATTTTTAAAGAAATTTCCTCATATCATACTAAGTAAAAATTTGGGCTACCATAGCGAGCCCAAATATATGCCTAGGGATCTGATTTGAACAACCTTGAATCTGACACCCCCCCCCCCCCCCCCCCAACACCTAATCTTGATTACATAAAATAATGTCTATAGTTTTGCTCAAACCATTGACTAATTCTCTATCATTCTCTTGGAAATTTCTTGGGTCGAAATTGATAGTAAGAACTGTCTCTAAATCATATCCTCCAGTAAGATGATCCAACGCAAATATACAGTACATACCAAATATGAAGGCATTCTGATTGGTGGATCTGAAGAAGAAGATTTTTAAAAATTATCCCCCATATTGAACAAAGATAAAATTTGGGCGTAGGAAGCCCAAATTTTAACCTAGGGACTTGGTTTGAACAATCTTGAATCTGACCCTCATAACAATGATGTATACCAAACATTAAAAGATTCTGACTGGTGGTTCTGAAGAAGAAGATTTTTAAAGAAAATTCCCCATATTACCCTAAGTTAAAAATTCGGGCTCCTGAGCCCAAATATAAACCAATGGGCTTTATTTTAACAAATTTGTATCTGACCCCCTATGAATGCTGTCTACCGAATAGCAAAAGATTCTGATGACTGGTTCTAGAGAAATGATTTTTAAAAATTTTTGCAAATATGCTGACTCAGCATTTTTTCGATGCCAATTTCAAAACACCCTAACATAACTGCTGGCATTCAATTCTACTGGTCCTAAGGATGCTTCATAGCAAATAACAGCTCTCTGTTCCGTGTGGTTTGGGAAATATGGGCATTTGAAAATATTTCTATTTTTAGCTCTCAGGATTCCCATGGGGATGCAGGAATTTTTTTTTAGCATGAGTCAAGTACTTATGACCCAATAATAGCACTTACCAAATTTGGTTCAAACCGGACCATCGGTTCATAAATAGAAATTTGGGGGGCGGGGGAGATCTTACCCCTCCCATTACAAAGGCAAATATTGCTTCACAAACTTCGTTTAAACAAACTTGATTCTACACCTCAAAAGGAAGCTCCATAACAAATATCAAGTCATTGTTCACTCTGGTTCATGAGAATAAGATTTTAAAAATATTTTGGAGCATTTTCCCCCACTCCCTCGAGTCCCTCCATATGAAGCTGGGCATGTTGAGTTGAACAAAAATGCAATGCCCCTTTCGGGACCATCACTCACACAAACTTTCACTTGAATTAGCCTAGTGGTTTTGGAGAAGACAAAAACATGGTGTTGCCAGACGGACGGACGAAGAGCGATAAGATTAGCTCAGCTTGACTTTGTCAAGATGAGCTAAAAACACTTTGATGATATTCATTCCTGGAACAGTTTGAGCTCTAAAACATACCTCCTCTTCCTCCTCTGGGGTCTTCAATTCTAGTATTGGATTCTTTGTTGGAGTTTTAAATGTCTCAGTCTCCTAAAATTTTGTATAAAAAAAGATACATAATATTTAACTTCCACAATGCCCACATCAAATTAGTAAGGCCACTCAAAATAGATCTTCTGTTTCTCAGGCCATTATTTGTAAAATTGCATGCGGGCGAGCGGTTTTTTATTTTATTTTTTATTTCAGTAATTACTTCTTTGCCATCAAAAGTTCATGTTCTTGGTTCAAGTTTTAGGCCTCATAATCTACAGAATAGCATGGGTGGTGGTGTATTTCATCCCTTGAGTGCAAGAAGGCTTTGCAATGCTAAATGGTGGTGTATTTCATCCCTTGAGTGCAAGAAGGCTTTGCAATGTTAAAGCATTGCAAAGCCTTCTTGCACTCAAGGGACAAATTCATCAATTTTTTCAACTTGGGTAAAATATCAGACATAAACCATTTAATTTTTATTTTTTTTAAGTTTAAATTGGTTATAAAAAGAGAGCATGCGGCAGCCAAAAGGACCATGTGGGAGAGCCTGAGAAACAGATTTTTAATTTTTTTAGGCCTAACCAAATTCTTTTGTTAGTTTTTAAAAAAAAAATTTATTTAGGATTTACCTCATTCAACATTATAAAATGTGCAGTAGTGGTTTTATTGAAATTTGTACCTCATGATGTCCATATGTGTTATGCACACAGTGCGCTTGTCAAGAATATTTTATCATGACAAGACTTGTTTTTGGGGACATATAGCTACAAATCACGTTTGTGCAATGAGTAGCTGTACTTCTCCAAAAATGAGTCAAGTCGTATAAAGAAGATTGTATCCATGACAATTCTATCCATCATTCACGCAGCAAAACCCATAACAATGACTTCTCAAAAATAGTCATTAACTGGTAACTGGTAGAGAGCTGGAAACCCATATTTGGACTTTATTCTGAAGAGCAGGTGCTGCCACATGCAGCCATCATATTCTGTAGACGTGCTTCATATTATCTTTGAAGTTAAATAACTTTGTTAGGATTTGCTTTGTTAAAATTTATGGGCGAGTGCCTATAGGCACCCTCCCATAAATTGTAACCAGCCAAAGACATGTAAACAAATTCTAATGACTAAAAATAATTTAGCACTCTACCAGTTAACAAACAAAATGCGTCACTCAACCAATTAAAATAACACATTTTCAATTCTCTCATCCCAATGGTATGCAAGAGAACTCCTGCAACATGAATGGAATTCTACATGTTGATAAAAAAAACAGAAGCTCAAGCGAGACCAAAACGCTCACCGGGCTCAAGTTGTACGGAAGGATATAAAAGTGAGTTAGAAGGAGGAAGAAAAAGAGAAATAGACAGTACAGCATTCGCATTCAAACTGTCATTTTTTACCGCACGAGATCGATTTGGGTGGAGGGATAATATTGAATGAGAAGCCATAGGCTTCGAATTCAATATTATGCCTCCACCAAAATTGATCGAGTGCAGTAAAAATGAGTTTTAACACATATGCTGTTCTGTATTTATTGCATGCCTACAGTTTATTAAAAAAATGTTAATCGATTTTGGCAGAGGGATAATACTGAACTCCAAGCTTGTGGCTTCGTGTTCAATATTATCCCTCCGCCGAAATCGATCTCATGCAGTAAAAAAATGAAAGTTTGAAGGTATATGTGGTTCTGTATTCATTGCACACCTACAGTTTACTAAAATAAAAAAATATTAAAGACACAAATTATTGCCAAAAATAACCAAAACGTAGAAAGAGATAGTTAAAAAGTCCGTGCACGTGATCCGTATTGTTCAAGGACAATACAAAAATGAAAGTGTCAATGACACTGTAGCTCAACTTGACAAACTTGAACTTGGTAAGTTATAACTGAAATGGCAAAATTGAAGATCATTGGTACCAATGTTATTTGATGAAATTTCAACATAACAGCATTGTGTGTGCACAACGCCAGAGTAATCCATGCATTTTTAAATGTAAACTGTAAGACTGGCTAAAGGAAGAATGTTGATACACAAATGCCGTATGTTCAGAGGTTATTGTAACTGGCAATCACAGAAATGAATGCTAATCAATAGCTCTTATCTAAAGGTCTTGCCAAATGAGCACACCAAGTTCAAAAACAATCCTATGATAAATGTGGCCTGTAGGCCATGTCAAAGAAGAATGTTGATGCACAAATGCAATAAATTCAATGATTGTTGCAAACAGCAACAGTTTTTGATGGAAATGAAAAGAAAATCAATAGCTCCTATCTTTGTCACCCTGCATAAGCATACAAAGTTTCAAAACAACCTGATAATGGAATGTACCCTCTGAGGCATGCCAAAGGAAGATGTTAATGCACAAATGCACTAAGTAGAAGGTCATTGCTTGTGGCAATTTTTTGTTGTTGTCTTTATGGAAATGCATAAATATACTCTGCAGAGAGTGCAAAAGGGATAAGTTGATACACAAATTAAGTTCAAAGGCTGGTGATGACAATAATTTTAAATGGAAATGAAAAAAAGCAATAGCTCACATCAAGAGGTCACCCTGAACACACATACCAAGTTTCAAAGTGATCCGATCATAAATGTGCCCTGAAGGGTGAGTTAAAGGGAAATATCGAGGTCTGACTAAACTAAGTTCAAAGGTCAACATTTTTTGACAGAAATGGAAGAAAATCGACACCTCCCATATAGATGTCACCCCACACAAGCACACCAAGTCTGCAAGTGATCCAATCATAAATGTGCCCTGCAGGGTGTGCCAAGGGGAAATTTTGATGCATAACTGCACTAAGTTCATCAAAGGTCGTTGCCAGCGGCAACATTTATTGGCAGATATAGAAGAGAATCGATAGCTCCCATCTAGAGGTAACCCCAAACAAGCATACCAAGTTTGAAACCGATCTAATCAAAAATGTGTTCTGTACGGCGTGCCAAAGGAGTATATTGATGCCTGACTAAACTAAGTTCAAAGGTCGTTGCCAGAAGCAACATTTTTTTGACGGACCGAAATGGAAGAAAATCGATAGCTCCCATCTAGAGGTAACCCCAAACAAGCATGCCAGGTTTCAAGCAATCCGATCATAAATGTGCCCTGTAGGATGTGCCAAAGGGAAATATTAAGGTCTGACTAAACTAAGTTCTAAGAATGTTGGCCGCGGCAACATTTTTTGATGGAAATTGAAGAAAATCGATAGCTCCCATCTAGAAGTCATCCCAAACAAGCATGCCAGGTTTCAAAGCAATCCGATGATAAATGTGCCCTGTAGGGTGTGCCAAAGGAAAATATTGAGGTCTTTTGACTAAACTAAGTTCTAAGAACGTTGGCCACGGCAACATTTTTTGACGGAAATTGAAGAAAATCGATAGCTCCCATCTAGAGGTCACCCCAAACAAGCATACCAAGGTTCAAAGCGAGCTGATCATAAATGCGATCTGTGAGGTGTGCCAAAGGAAATTGTGGACGTGTGTACACCCGGACGTACATACACCGATGGGCGAAAAGTGATGGCAATAGCTCAGCTTGACTTTGTCAAGTTGAGCTAAAATTAATGTTTGGTGCGTTTTTTGCAGAAAAAGCATGTATTTTATTGAAATAAAAGCATAGGTGTACAATAAATAAGGGAATTAGAGTAAAGGGATCAGAAAGAGATGGAGGAAAAAGAAATAGCCACCTTGTACACTTGTGATGTATTACTGTATGATTATCACCAAAACAAGCTGAAAAAGTATGTCTGTTTTGCATCCATCCCATATTAGGCTTAAAATTATGTTAAAAAACGACAAAAGAACTTCCCTCTGAAAAGACCAAGAGTGGTTTGAATTTTGGGTTGAAACTGGATGAAATATTCAGAGCTCCTGAAAGCCATCAGTTGTGAGGTGAAATGGCAGTAAACAAGGATAGGATTTAGACAGGTTTTTTTTAGGTATTTATTTATTGGTGTTTAAGGTCACATACTTATGCACAATGGCTAATCGTGACCGTGACAGTTTACGGGTGGCGTACCCGGAGAGAACCACCAAGCAACTGTCAGCTCAACATTCTAACACTGTTCAAGCTCTGCTCAAGCAGGGTTACAGCGGTTGAAGACAGGTGCACCATCGACATGCAGTACACGTTAGTACATGGTGTCATCGTGCCCCCATGCAGGTAATTGGGATAAAGTGCCTTGACTAAGGACACAAAGCGGGTCATCCTGGACTTCTTTTTTTTATTAGATTAGGGCTTTCTCGTCGTGTGTTCTTACACTTTTCAGCCAGATGGATTCATTAATGAAAACAGAACATTTGTTTCAAAGAAAATTTCTGTTATGAAATATCAAAAGATTTTGTCTGATCGATCTGAAGAGAAAAATATTTGAAGAATATTCCTCATATTGCACTAAGTACTAAGTTAAAAATTGGCCTGCACAGGCAGCCCAAATATGAACCCAGGGACTTAATTCAAATGAACTTGTATCTGACTCCTATAACAATGCTGCAGTCAAAATATTACAGTAGTGGATCCGAAGAGGACTTTTAAAGAATTTTCCTCATACTGCACATTTTGATTACCAAGTTCCCATAAGGATGATCCCAGGGTCCCAATTTGAACACACTTGAATCTGGCCCCAAAAAGGATTCTGTAACCCAAATATCACAAATATTCTGACTGCTGGATCTGAAGGAGAATATTTTTGAAGAATATTCCTTAAACTGGACTAAATTTAAATTTGGGCTCTCAAAGGTGGCCCATATATATACCCAGATGCTTGATTTGCCCAACCTTTAATCTGCTCTCTCTAAAGAAGCTGAATACCGAATATGAAAAAATTCTTTCTGGTAGATCTAAGAAATCTTAAAAAATTTATAGTAATTTATATATTTTTTATACTTACCAATGACCCAGACATAGCTGGTGCTAACTCTTAAAATATAGGGCCAAACACAAATTTTGCCCCCCAATCCCCAAAATTTGCATCTAAAACCAAAGAAAACATGTCCTGAATGGCCCTCCATACTTCACCTCTACTGCGCAGTGTCAAGGACGTCCCGAAATTGGCGCCATTAATCATTCTTACCAACAGTGCCTGGTAAGCGCTATGTCCTCAGCGGGGAGGAATGAGTTCCCAACTCCTGGGAGGGCCATCCCCGCCTGGGTCATTGGTAAGTATAAAAAATATATAAATTACTATAAATTTTTTAAGATTTTTATACTGTACCAATGACCCAGACATAGCTGAATAGTAAAAAGGCTGGAGGGCCCAGGACATAGAGGAAAATCCAATAAGCTCAACTATATAAATAGAGTCATCTCCTGTAGGAGAAAAGGAGAAATAGGCTTCACGTGTATCTTTCTTATTTATGACAAATTAGAAAGACACAATACCATTTATAATTGAGCATGATAACATCCATGTTCTCTATTAATATCCAGTATAATTCGTATACTAATTATATTTAAAGTAAGCCAATAAATAAAGTTAGTCCAAAGAATTGAGACTCTTTATACTCTTTAAAAAGTGTCCGAGGATAGTATAATAACATCCGTTGACACATGACATATACAATTGCTATACTTTAAAACTATGACATGAATGAATTAAAAAACCTAACTTACACTTAAGAAACCATCCCAGTAACAGCTCAGAAATACTAACTCCGGAGGAGGTATCCCCTTGTTTTCATAATAAAAACAGGTGACCCAAGGGAACACCCTCCCCTCCCCCCCCCCCCCCCCTTTTCTTGCCCTGGGTCAAATAGCCCAGAGCGAAGAGGGCAGCAGTCACTGCCGGAACATAAAGCCTACATAGCTATAGTTGCAACTGTTAAGTGATCGACCTTCTGAGCAGCTGATAATGGACCTAAACAATACAGGTCTCCAGAAATGGATACAATATTTCTGAGACAAAAATTTGTGAATGTGGATGGTTGAGACCAATATGCAGCCTATTAAATCTATAATAGCAAAACTATACGTCAGCCCAAGATGTAGAAGAGCTCTTACTTCATGAGCCGAAATCTTAAGCACAGACTGCTGAGTTAAGGATAGATTATCCTAAGCAGTACCGATAGATAACTGAATGCATTAAGTAATAGAATGGACCGTAATGACCCTTCTATTAGGCATCAGAGCCAGAAGAAGCTTTACGTCCTACTGATAAACTGAGATCTGTTAATAAATACATAAAGGTCTATCCGGACAGAGTAAAGACCTATACCCGCTCGAAGACGGAAGGACCTTAAAAACAATAGGTTCCGGATATCATTAGGAGCCTGATTCTTAACCAAAAATACAACATTAGTAGTACAGGTAATAGAGTTCCCGATACAACGAAAGTGAGAATCGTCCACCGATAGTGCATGAAGCTCACTGACTCTTCAGCAGAAGAGAAGGCTAAGAGAATCGCTGCCTTAAAAGACCAGAATTTGAAACTGCTGTCTCAAGGATTCAAATGGATGTTTTAGTTAATAAGAACCCAAGCTAAATTCCGAATAGGAATTAATCTAACGATTCTAGATCTCTTATCGAAAAGTTTCACACTAACTTAGATAAAGAGACATTAGGCTCCATTGTAAACTATCATGGTGTGCATAGGTATCAGATAACATAGACCTATAACCTATAAAAGTAACTGGCTGCAGTTGATCTTGTCAAACAAGTATACTAGAAAGTTTGCAATGTCTGGTATGGAGGAATCAAAAATATCAACATAAAGATCCCTACACCAACGACGGAAGACCCTCCACTTTAGCCGCATAGTATAGCGAAGAGGAGGTCCCTTTACAGTTAGGAATCACGTCCACTGCTGGTCCTATACAGTGCTTGCTATGCAAGAAGGACCGCACAACGGAATACGTGAAGGTTGAGACCTTGCGGGTTGTGATAAAGTTGACACGATTTCCCCAGCGAAAAAAGATCCTCTGGTGGAGGAAGTTTCCGCGGTAAGTCCCACAGTAGACATCTAAGTAAATTTATCCACCGTCTCTGTGGGACAGAGATGCTACCAACAGAATTGTATTGTGAATGAATAATTCTAGCAATACTTGCTGAATCAACAGCGCTGGAGGATACGCATATCCTATCATAGCATCCTACTAGATCGATAGAGCGTTAACTACATATGCTCAGGGATCCGGACACGGTGACACATACATCTACAATTGATTGGAGAGTTGTGTCGCAAATAAATTATCACTGGGCGCTCCCATTGATAGCAAATCTGATTGAATACTTGTTTGTTGATAGTCCATTCCGACGACAATAAACGACCCTTATGTGAAAGGGAGTCTGCTAATACGCTTCGACAACCGAGAATATGATGAACCGAAACAGAACTTGGTGTTCTATAACAAACAGAAGGATTCTTTCCGTTAAAATTAATAACGGAACCGAATGAGTGCCTCCCTGGTTCCGGATATACGCAACTACTGTCGTATTATCGGACAGGATTGAACATGCGTTTCTGAATAAAATTCATCCAATGACGTAGTGCAAGCCAACATAATATTCTTCCTTGGAAGTAAGGAGCTTGCCTAAAAACTGCGGAACCCAAAGACCCTGGCACTTCGAATCCGTTGGGATCAAAATTGTGACCCAACCTGTTTGAATGGCATCCGTCATAATCGAAAAACTCGGATCCGGCAACTACAGTGGAACTCTCTAAGTCACCCACTGAATGTTTGCCCACGTCTGAATCTCTTGTTACACTTGATAAACCAGAGAACGTGTATATCGAACAATTCAAGATTGCTGAAAGGTTGCCGTCGAAGAGAAGCTTCTCAAGACCGAAGCGACTCTGAGAGAGTTCTTCACCTTACTATCCATGCGTGTGGATGTAGCTAGGGCTGCGTCACGTCTAACCAACTCCAGGTTGCCACTGAAGGGCGGAGTTATACGTGGAAAAACTACTGCCCCAGAAAGAAATCTCATTGAGGATCATATCCTGGAATTCTTTCTGTTGAGGACGTAACGATAAACGTCTCAGTAAGGTGGTATACGTATGATAAAGTGTCTAAGTTAAGTCTATTATACATCATTGTCGTTTCCAACATCGTGGTTGGAATTGACATAGACGGCGAAAAAAGATAATTAGCAGTCTTCAGTCTTGCCGTCTTAGACGCAAAGGAACTCTCGGTGAGCCCAGTTCTGCAAATAAACAATTATTCCCTAGAATTCACGAAAGGCAGAATAGAGCATTGCGGACAAGAAACTATACTAGCATGTTGATAGCAAGCTTATATATATATAGCGTCATTCAATAATTCAAATGTTCTAAAGACATTACTGGACTGCGTCGGCAACTCAGGGACAATGTCCCTGAACCGATCCAAAACTCCGTGTCCGATGACGCTATAGTCTCTTATCCAGCATCGCAGCAATGTAGTCCGTCGGAACAACCTCTGGAAGATAATGCCGGAAGAAATGTATGGCAGCTTCTGTTGTTCTGAAAGGGAAAGCTCGAAATCATCCGAATCCCTTTCGCCATCCTGTCGGACCCTATGAAATATTCAGTCGTCCGTACCTTATGCAACAGCGGAGCGTACCAACCCAGCGCTGTCGGATTATTCCTGATCCGACCGAGAATCTGTCGTTTGCTGGGATGCTACGATAAGCTGTGCTATTTTGGATAGCACGTCCGTCACTGAGGCCTGTGGAGAAGCGGTCTTACGATGCATTGCCGCTGGAAGCTCCGTGTTCGTTACCCCGTGCATACTTCTATTATGCGAGCGACCGGAGTGTGCAGGCCTCGTGTCCCTTGGCTACCGGATGGCGTGACCTGTTCGGCATGGAATCACTGAATGCCGAAGCTGGCCGGATATTCAAGGTCACGTAGCCAATGTGCGGTCGTGTGCGCTGCTGTGAGGATGAGGAAGCATTATCGACAGTCACTCGGACTGTCTATATAACGGAGCGTCCGGAATGGCGGACATACGCTCCGAAGGTGAAATGTCTGTACCACAACATCCGGTCACATATGTTGTTGCACGAGAGAGGGACCTCTCTCGCTCGCCGCCCGGACGGACCGGACAAGCTAGGAACCGGACTAACAGGCTTCCTCCGATCTCTCCTCTAATCCGTCGTCACTGGGTGTGTACTAAAGTCTATTATAGTGCTCGCATCACCCAAATCTTTATCCTAGACCGCAACGGACGAACCCGACTGCCGAACCATTCGATGAATGGACGCTACACTGGGTGAGCTAGCGAATATCAACTCCATCGATCCTACTAGGGACCTCTTAGGAGATTGACGTAATCCATGAGCACTAATAGCCGCTAGCTCTTCATTAACTATGACGACAGAGGCACACTTTTGAGAAACATCTCAGTAATTTTGCGAACAAGAAACCAGATATGCTTGTACATAGCAAGGATATAAAAAATATATATAGCGTCGTTCAATAAATCGAACGTATCTGAGACATTATTGGACTGTGTCGGAACTGAGGGACGACGTCCCTGAACCGAACCAAAAATTTCTAAGTCCACCGACGCTATCAGTTTCTTATCCGGTATCGCAGCATTCTGGTCCGACGAAGAACCTCTAGAAGAAGAAGTCGGATGACATATACAGCAGCTTATGTTGTTCCGAAAGGGAAAGCTCGAAAACCTCCGAAGCCCTTTCGGCATCCCGTCGGACCGTATGAAATTTTCTGACGTCCGCACCTGATGCTTCCGCGGAGCGTCCCGACCCAGCGTCGTTGGATATTATATTATGCGACAGAGATTCTGTCGTTGCTGAGATGCTGCGATAAGCTGTGCAATTTGGGATAGCACGTCCGTCACCGAGGCCTGTGCAGAAGAGGTCTTACGATGCTTTGCCGCTGGAAGCTCCGAGTACGTTGACTCCCGCATACTTTCTTATGCGAACGTCCGGAGTCTGCAGGCCTCGTGTCCCTGGCTATCAGATGGCGTGACCTGGTCGCCGAGGATTCTCTGATTGGCGAAGTTGACTGGATATCGGAGGTCACGTAGCCAAGGTGCGGTCGTGTGCGCTGCCATGAGAATGAGGAAGCCTTATTGACAGTCTACTCCGGACTGTCTATATAACGGAGCGTCCCGAGCGGCGGACATATGCTCCGAATGCGATACATTTTGTACCACAACATCTGGGGCCAGATGTTGAAGTACGAGAGAGGGGCCTCTCTCGCTCGCAGCCCGGATGGGCCTGGACGAGCTATGAACCGGACTAAAAGGCTTCCTCCGTTCTACCCTCTAATCCGCCGTCACTGGGTGTGCACATGGATGTTTATAGTGCTCGCATCACCCAAAACTCCTTTCTAGACCGCAACGGACGAACCCGGCTGCCGAACCATTTGATGAATGGACGCTACACAGGGCGAGCTAGCGGACGTCAAAGGCCGTCGAACCTACTAGGGTCCTCTTAGGCAATTGACGTATTACCTGAGCACTTTTCCGCTAGCTCTACATTAATTGTGATGACGGAGGCACACTTTTTGGAAGACATCACGGATACATCACCCCTGCGGGGAAAGGACCGGAATGGCCAATTCCCCACTAACATACCGTGACACACGCTTCCCATGATGTCATCGTAATCAATACATACATAACAGGAGTTAGTGCGAGTACACTGACTACATTATACAATGTTTATGAAAGTCAGAGGAAGATATCCTCTTATTACAATTGAACAATATCCTTTCAATGTGAAAAGAAAACAAAGTCCTAGTACTCGCACCAACCCCTGCAATCAAAATACATAATAACAAGTTTCATTAACATAGAAAAAATAATTGAATCAAAAACTTTTGAAAAAATATTTTTTCAGAACAGCCCAAGTTTCTGAAAAGTAACGTTGAGCCCCAATGGATCCCAAGTCTAAGTGTGTACAAAAATTCTAAAAATAATTTTAAACAATTTATGCAACACTTACGAACAATAATAATGTGTCTAGTTATGATAAAATTAACATCAAGATATTATTTTCAAGAAATCCCCCCTCACACAGAGGGCTGTTGGAAATGTAAACAATAAGTGTAAAAACACTAGATCAAGACTCCAGGCACCCTGGCCCGAAATCAGTTACCAATAATACACTATCTGATGCAAAACAGAGACTTCCAGGGAAGAAACTGCAGAACATCAGATGGTAGATGCAGAACACTATGCCTAACCACCCATAGGTGAAGACGTAAACATGGGGAAAAGAACAGAATACATTCTGTTATCCAGCTAAAACTCCCAAGAAATTTTAGTAATAATATTACAAAAAATATGCCAAAAGCATGGGAGAATAGCAAGAGGGGACTTAAAGGAAAGGGAGAGAGGAAAACACTGAATAAGCAGTGTAATCTTGATAACAAGAATGACCACAACAGGCAGTTGCCTCGAAAATAGGTAACTTAACATAATTTGATCAAAAAAAAATTTTAAAAACTTAACATAATATGATCAAAAAAAAATTTTAAGTTACAGCCCTGATTATTTTCTGTCACTCCTTTTTCCTCTCCTCCTTCTATATCCTCCTTAGAATCACCATTTCACTAATATTTATGTGTTTAACAATTTTTCCTCATATTGCACTGTGTAAAAATTTGAGTTCCCATAAGAAAACCCAAATATGAACCAAGTAACCTGATTTGAACAATTTTGAATCTTGACCCTACAGAGATGCTGTGTATACCAAATATCAAAAGATTCTGACTGGTAGCTCTGAAGAAGAATATTTCTAAAAGAATATTCCTCATGTTGCACAAAGTTAAATTTGGCCTCTCTTAGGTAGACCAAATATATACCCAGGTGCTTGATTTGAACATAACTTGAATCTGACCCTCCCAAGGATGCTGTATACCAAATATTAAAATATCAGTGTTTGATCCAAGTTGATTAGGGAAGGGGCCTATTTCATGGTCTTGGGAAAATTATTCAATTGGTCATCTAAACATAAATCCACCTGGAAGCTTTTTCCCCAGAGAGAAAACAGGTTCAACTAGAGATGGTCTGTCACCCGGTATACCCCCCACTGTGGCATACCGCCTAGTGTGGGTAACTGAAAAGGGGCATTCAATGTTTCTAAGTAAAAAAAAATCCAATACGGCCACCAGTTGGCCATCTTGAATTTGATCTGAAAAGAAAATATGTCAAGCACTGCTCCTCATTCTGTCGATCATTTGTATGTTGAGTTTCATGAAAATGCAGCAAAAACTGTCGAAGTAGTTCGTCCCACAAGTATTTGGCAAAATCCAATATGGCTGCCAGTCGGCCTTCTTGAATCCAATCTGGAAAACATTCATGTCACGTACTGCTCCTCATCATGTTGATCAATTTATATTGAGTTTCATGAAAATGAAGCAAAAACTGTAGAAGTAGTTTGCTTCACAAGTATTTTGCAAAATCCAACATGACTACCAGTCAGCCATCTTGAATCCAATCTAGCAAAAAATTATGTCACGCACTTCCCATGTTGATCATGTTTGTGAAGTTTCATGAAAATGTGACTAAAACAGTGGAAATAGTTTGCTGGGGGCGCGATGGCGTTGCAGTAACCAATTCTCGTCAGGTCACCGGAGTTAAGCAATGCCAAGCCCGGTTAATCATTGGATGGCTGACCGTCTCAGCGATCAATTCGGACACCCGTGTTGTGTCCTTGGGCAAGGCACTTAACCCTGATTGTCCACATGGGGGCACAATGACGCCATGTACTAAGGCGTACTGCACATCAATGGTACACATGTCTTCAACCTATCTAATCCTGCCTGCGGTGCGGAGTTACGATGTTGGGGAGCTGGCAGCTGCTCGTCACCTAATTATGCTGGAAACGTTTGGGGATAATAGTGTTTTGTGACAGAAATTGGGAATTTTATACCATGTACCCTGAAAAATTGCAGAACCCCATGCTGTTTTTTTGCATCTGACTCTCCGAGGGACCCACCCACCCTTTTTTTTCCAATTTTGCAAGTTTTTTCCAGGTAACCCCCCCCCCCCCCCCCCAATTTTTTTCCAGCCATTTTCAGACACTCCACCTAAGTTATCATTCCTACATAAAACATTTTATGAATATTAGTGTAAAACAATGTTAAAATAACAATATTCTTCACTAATATCTGTATATAACACATAACAAGAGGTCTGAGGGCGCTCACCTGACATAGTAGCCTAAATATCAACCCAGAGAATTGATTTCAACAAGTTGCATCTGCCCCTCCTAAGAAAAGCTTATACCAAATCAGCCCTCGAAATTCACTACGGCATTTGGCAAAGTGCTGCAGAAAATTGATTTTGCGACGGCATATATTTGCCATAGTACAGAAAAAAAGATGAGCCAAGAAACTGAAGTCATATCATAATAAGACATTGTTTAGTAACAGCTACGGCAAAAAAAAATCAAAATAAAAGAAAGAAAAGCAGTCCCCCCCCCCCCCCTGCCAAAAAAAACCCAAATGTTAAATTGATAAACCCCCCCCCCCCACTCCCAATTTTTTTCCAGCCATTTTCAGACACTCCCCCTAAGTTATCATTCCTACATATAACATTTTATGAATATTAGTGTAAAACAATGTTAAAATAACAATATTCTTCACTAATATCTGTATATAACACATAACAAGAGGTCCCAAGGGGCCTGAGGGCGCTCACCTGACATGGTAGCCTAAATATCAATCCAGAGAACTGATTTCAACAAGTTGCATCTGCCCCTCCTAAGAAAAGCTTATACCAAATCAGCCCTCGAAATTCACTACGGCATTTGGCAATGCCGTAGCAAAATGCTGCAGAAAATTGATTTTGCGACGGCATATATTTGCCATAGTACAGAAAAAAAGATGAGCCAAGAAACTGAAGTCATATCATAATAAGACATTGTTTAGTAACAGCTACGGCAAAAAAAATCAAAATAAAAGAAAGAAAAGCAGTCCCCCCACCCCCCCCTGCCCAAAAAAAAACAAATGTTAAATTGATAAAGCTTTTGAATGCAAACGCCACATGAAGTTTGCTTTCAGTAATTAAAAATTGCTGTTGTTAAAGACGCTTCTTGTTGTTGCTTCAAATGCCGCATGCTATTACCGCCCTTGATTTGCGCCGTAAGAGGAAAAATTGAAATGCTTTGTCAGTGACGCAGCCTCCCATTGCAACCAACTTGAAACAATTGACTTTCAGCACATTCGGCCCCCTTTGTGCAGATTTTTCCAAGTCAATTCAGGGGTTTTTCGTTTCAAATTTACCCTGGAATAAACTCTTTGCCGATAATGCTGAACACGTTGTCTTTCAACTGTTGTGCAGTTACCCCGACATCGCATGACGTGTACGCATTAATTTTCAATCAATACCAATGACGTATAAATTTAGTTAAAAATGGAAACAAGTTTTCCCCAGAAAACACTAGATGATGACGAGTATGCACAGAATCTCCCTCAATATCTATGACATGTTCAGTTCTAAATAGAAACCAGTTTCCCCAACAAAGAAAATGGAAGTGGAATTTAATTATTGTTAACTGTGCCAATTGTTTCGGATTTTTTTCTGCAATCAGAATTGGTATGTTTGGGAATGATTTCAACAACATAAAAAGTCATGGCAAAAAGTTAAAAAATTTATAGTAATTTATATATTTTTTATACTTACCAATGACCCAGACTTAGCTGGTGCTAACTCTAACAAAACCAGGGCCAAACACAAATTTTGCCCCCCAATCCCCAAAATTTGCATCCAAAACAAAAAGAAATCATGTCCTAAAGGACCTCCATACTACGCCTCTACTGCGCATGCGCAGTGACGCAGATGTCCCGAAATTGGCGCCAATTATCATTCTTACTGGCAGTGCCTGGTCAGCGCTATGTACTCAGCGGGGAGGCAAGAGTTCCCAACTCCAGGGAGGGCCATCCCCATCTGGGTCATTGGTAAGTATAAAAAATACATAAATTACTATAAATTTTTTAACATTTTTATACTGTACCAATGACCCAGACTTAGCTGAATAGTAAACAGGCTGGAGGGCCTAGGACATAGAGGAAAATCCAATAAGCTCAACTATATAGTAAAGAGGTAACCCCTTAAGGAGAAAAGGAGTATTAGGCTTTACATGTATCTTTCTTATTTAATATTAAATTAGAAAGATACACTACCCTTAATAGTTGAGCACAATAACATTCATGTTCTCTATTAACATCCAGTATATCCCTTATACTAATTATTTTTAAAGTAAGCCAATAAATAAAGTAGTCCAGAGAATTGAGACTCTTTATAGTCATTTAAAAGTGTCCGAGTATTGTATATTAAAGCCCGTTTGACACTTGACATATACAAATGCTTCACACCGAGCTACACTTTAAAAATAAGACATGAATGAATTTTAACATTAATATTACACTTTAAAACCATCCCGGAAGCGACTCAGAAATACTGACTTGGAGGAGGCATTCCCTTGCTTTTCACTATAAAGCAGGTGACCTAAGGGAACCCCCCCCCCCCCCCCCCCCCCTTCCCCTTGCCCTGGGTCAAATAGCCCAGAGTGAAGAGGGCAGCCGGACGGAGTCACTGCCGGAACAGAAAGCCTGCATAACTATAGTTGCAACTGTTTAGTGGACGACATTCTGAGCAACAGATAACGGACCTAAACAATGCAGGTCTCCAGAAATGGACTCAATATTTCTGAGATAAAAATTCGTAAATGTGGATGGCTGAGACCAATAAGCAGCCTTCATTAAATCTGTAATAGCAACACTATTAGCATAAGCCCAGGAAGTAGAAAGAGCTCTTACTTCATGAGCAGAAATCTTAAGCACAGACTGCTGAGAAGAAGATAAATTTTCATAAGCAGTACGGATAGTTAATTGAATCCATCTAGCAATAGAATGGACCGAAATGTCCTTTCTATTAGGCATCAAAGACAGAAAGAAACGTTTCCGTCCCTTTCTGATAAACTGAGATCTCTGTTTATAGATACGTAACGCTCTAACAGGACAGAGTAAAGGCCTACGCCCGTCTGAAGACGGAAGAGCCTTAATAACAATAGGTTCCGGATATTTATTAGGAGCCTGATTCTTAGCTAAAAAAACCCACATTAGTAGTGAAGGTGATAGTGTTCCCGACACTACGATAGTGAGAATCATCCACCAACAGTGCATGAAGCTCACTGACACTTCTAGCAGAAGAGAAAGCTAAGAGAAAAGCTGTCTTATAAGATAAGAATTTGAAATCTACTGTTCCAAGAGGTTCAAATGGCTTTTCCTTCAATTTAAGAAGAACCCAAGCTAAATTCCACTTAGGAATTAATCTAAGAGTTCTGGGTCTATTTATCGAAAAGTTTCTAACCAACTTAGATAAAGAGACATTAGATCCAATTTGTAAACTATCATGATGTGCATAGGTATCAGATAACATAGACCTATAACCCTTTATAGTAACTGGCTGCAGTTTGATTTCGTCAAACAAGTATACTAGAAAGTTTGCAATGTCTGGTATAGAGGGATCGAATATATCTACAGAATGATCCCTACACCAACGACAAAAAACCTTCCACTTAGCCGCATAGTTTAGCGAAGAGGAGGTCCTCCTACAGTTAGAAATCGCGTCCACTGCTCGTCCTGTAAAGTGTTTGCCATGCAAGAAGGACCGCACAACGGAAAAACGTGAAGGTTGAGACCTTGCGGGTTGTGATGGAGTTGGCGCGATTTCCCCTGCGAAAGAAGATCCTCCCGTGGAGGAAGCTTTCGCGGTAGGTCCCACAACAGACACCTGAGTAGATTTATCCATGGTCTCTGTGGCGACAGAGATGCTACCAACAGAATCTTGCATTGAGATTGTTTTATCTTTAGCAATACTTGTTGAATTAACGGCGCTGGAGGATACGCATATCCTAACATTCCGTCCCAAGGGATTGACAGAGCGTCTACTGCAAATGCTCTTGGATCCGGACACGGAGACACATACGTCTGCAACTGATTGTTGAGATGTGTCGCAAATAAGTCTATCATTGGCCGTTCCCATTGGTAGCAAATCTGATTGAATACTTGATTGTTGAGAGTCCACTCCGACGGCAACAAGCGACCCTTTCGTGAAAGGGAGTCTGCTAGCACATTCAGACGACCCGGTATGTGACGGACCAAAAGAAGAACGTGATGTTCTAGCGCAAACAGAAGGATTCTTTCCATTAGATTGAACAACGGAACTGAATGAGTGCCTCCCTGATTCCGTATATACGTCACTACTGTCGTATTGTCGGATAGGATTTGGACATGAGCATTGTGAATAATGTCCATCCAGTGACGTAACGCAAGCCAAATTGACATCATTTCCTTGATGTTTATGTGCTTGCACAGGAATTGCGGATCCCAAAGACCCTGGCATCTCGAATCCGTTGGGATTAACGATGCACCCCAACCTGTTTGACAGGCATCCGTCATAATGGTAAAACTCGGATCTGGCAACTGCAGCGGAACTCCCTGAGTTAACCACTGAATGTTTGCCCAAGTCTGAATCTCTTGTTTCACTTGATCTGACAAGAGAACGTCTACATCGAGCGAATGAATTTTCACACTCCATTTCTGAGTCAAGAAAATTTGAAGAGGACGTGTGCGTAACCGCCCCATCGGAATGAGATCCGCGGCGGCTCCGCACAGACCTATCAGTCTCATAAATTCTCTCGCTGTGACTTTGTCTGCGTGCAGACAATAGCGAGCGTAACAACTGACTAATTTCGCTCTGGTTAACGGCAGACGAACGAGATTGTTGTGCGTCTCGAAGCTCATTCCCAGATGAGTGAATGACTTGGACGGCACCAGATCCGACTTCTCCTCGTTTACTATAAAACCGAGACGTCGGAGCAATAGAAGAAGATTCTGAACATCGTTCTGAAGCGTTAACTCGTTGCCGTACCTCTGAAGAATGTCGTCCAGGTAGGCCGACGTTACCGCAGACGAATGAGCTCGGAAATAGATCATTACCGAGTTCATTACCCGAGTGAAAGCCCAGGGTGCTAGATTCAATCCGAAGCACATCGCCCGGAATTGATACACCACTCCTAGGACTGCGAAGCGTAGGTACTTTCGGAATGTCGGATTTACAATGACGTGAAAGTACGCATCTTTGAGATCTATGCTTGTTGCATAATCGTTCACCCGAATACTCGCTCTGACCGACCGAATCGTCTCCATATAAAACTTCGGAGCGACGATCAGCTTGTTTATCCAGCTCAAATCTATGACTGGACGGAACGAGCCGTCTGGTTTCGGAACCAGAAACAGATGGCTGTAGAATCCCGGAGATTCCTGGTTTTCTACGACCTCTACCGCGTTCTTCATTAAAAGAGACTGCACCTCTGATAGCAGAGCGTCTCTTTTCTGAGGATTTGACGGAAGATGAGTCCACTTTGGACTTCGAGTTAATGGAGGCTTTCGTTTGAAGGATATCTTTAGACCTTCCGAAGTCACTCCTCTCACCCAAGGGTCGTCCGTAATCGACACCCATTCTTGTGAAAAGCTCGACAACCTTCCGCCAACCGGTATGCGATAGAGGTTTAAGCCATCACCTCCTGGACCTGCGAGGCCTGCGGTAGGAGAAACCACGTCCTCCACGACCCGCACCTCGCCCCGTCGACCTCGGGGCGTCCGACCGATTGTTCCGGCCTGAAGGACGTCCCGAACGAGAGTCGCTACCCTGACGGTCTCTCGAATAAGACCAAGAGGACGCACCGGAACCTCTCTTGGGCGCATTAGACCCAGAAGTGCCTGTCTTATTCTTGTCTGCTGTATCCGACTTCTTAGAAGCAGATTTGAACAACAGAGAATCCGAAGCTTTCTTTGTAATTTTATCATAAATAGCAGAAAGCTTGCCGTCAAAGAGAAGTTCTCCTGAGACTGAAGCGACTCTAAGAGAGTTCTTCACCTTAGTATCCACTAGTGTGGATGTAGCTAGGGCTGCGTCACGTCTAACCAACTGCAGATTTGCCACTGAAAGGGCGGAGTTACACGTGGAATAAGCTACTGCCCTTGAAAGAAGTCTTAAAGAGGATTGTATATCCTGAAACTCTTTCCCTTGAAGGCACAGTGATAACGCCTTAGTAAGGTGATCTGCGTAAGATAAGGCATCTAAATTGGCTCTGTTAGACGCAATAGCTGTTTCCAACACCGCGGTTGGAATAGAAGCCGATGACGGTAATGATAGCTCTAAGTCTTCCGCCTCATCGTCCATACACAGAGGAACTCTCGGGATACCCTGTCCTGCCATATCGAATTTATTCCTTGCATTAATGAAAGGCAGGTTGAGAGTATTAGCGGACAAGAAACCTGCTTTCCCCGTCTTGGAAGCAAGTTTAAATATAGCGTCGTTCAATAATTCAAATGTTCTTGCAACATTATTGGACTGCGACGGAAACTCGGGAGCGATGTCCCTGAACCGCTCAAAAAATTCAGAGTCCAATGACGCTATAATCCTCTTGTCCGGAACCGCAGCAGTCTGGCCCGACGGAACAACTTGAGGGAGAAAGTGCCGGATGAAGTCCACGGCAGCTTTATGTTGTTCCGAAAGGGATAGCTCCAAGTCATCCGTATCCCTTTCACCATCCGGTCGGACCTCATGATGTTCCCGGTCGTCCGCCCCTGATGTTTCGGCGGAGCGTACCGACCCAGCGCCGTCGGATAATTCTCGATCCGACACCGTTTCTGTCGGCTGCTGGGATGCTGCGATAAGCTGTGCTATCTGCACAAGAATGTCCGGCGTCGAGACCTGCGGAGGCGCAGTCTTTCGCTGCTTCGCCGAGGGCAGCTCCGCATCAGATGGCTCCCGCATACTTTTCCTATGCGAACGTCCGGAGTCCATCGGTCTCGAATCCCTGGCTGCCGGATGGCGTGACCTGGTTGCCGAAGAATCCTTGATCGGCGAAGCTGGTAATATATCGGCGGTCACGCAGCCAAGGTGCGGTCGTGTGCGCTGACGAGAAGAGGAAGCCTTAACAGTCTCCGCGGACTGCTTATACAACGGAGCGTCCCGAGCGACGGACGTATGCTCCGCTAATGACACATTTTGTACCACAACATCTGGTCCCAGATGTTGTTGTACGAGAGAGGGGCCTCTCTCGCTCGCGGCCCGGCTGGACCTGGACGAGCTAGGAACCGGACTCAAAGGCTTCCTCCGTTCTCGCTTACTATCCGCCGTCACTGGGTGTGCATCTATTATGTTTATAGTGCTCGCATCACCCAAAATTTCCTCCTGGACCGCATCGGACGAACCCGGCTGCCGAACCATTCGGTGAATGGACACTACACCGGGCGAGCTAGCGGACGACATTTGTCTAATCTCCATGAGCACTTTTGCCGCTAGCTCTGAATTCATTTGTGACGACGGACGCACACTTGTAGAAGATAACATGGAAACATCACCCTGTTCTTGTTCCTCTGAAATAGAAACTGAGAGAGTAGAGTGACCGTGCGGAGAAAGAGCCGGCATAGCCCTTTCTCCAGAAACAACATATCGTGACACACGTTTCCAATGTTTCTCATCCCAATATTCACATATAGGACAGGGATTAATGCGAGAACACTGACTACAATTAATACAATGATCATGAAAGTCAGAGGAAGATTTCTTCCTATTACAATTTGAACAATGCCCTTCATTGTGAAAGGACAACAAGTCCTAGTTACTCGCAAAAACCCCTGACACAAAGATACATAATAACATGATCCATTAATAAATGAAAAAACAATTGCAAATCAAAATAATTTTGAAAAAATATTTTTTCAGCGAAGCCCAAGTTGCTGAAAAGTAATGTTGAGCCCCGATGGATCCGATGGCAAAGTGTGGTCAAAAATTTTAAATTTATATTAAATAATTAATGAGACACTTACGGATAATATAAATGTATCTTATAGTGAGATAAACTACAGCAAAGGCAAACAGCCCCCCTCAAAAAAGGCAGTTGCCAATGTAAACAGTGTAAAACACCAGAAAACATGACTCCAGGCACTGAAAAAACTGGCCCGGAATCAGTCATCAAAATTACACTCTATCTGATGCAAAACAGAGACTCCCAGGGGAGAATCTGCAGAACATCAGATGGAAGATGCAGAACACAACGTTATACACCCATGGGTGAAAACGTAACTATGGGGAAAATAACAGAAAACATTCTGTAACCAAGCAACTCTCCCAAGAAATTTTAGAAATGAACTTTCTCAAAAATATGCCAAAAGCATGGGAGAATTGCCAGGGGGGACTTTAGAAGGCTAGGGGAGAGGAAACACTGAATAAGCAGTGCAACATTTAGCAAGAATGACAACAAGAGGCCCATGCCTCGAAAATAGGCAACTTAACATAATTTCATCAAAAAATTTTAAGTACAGCCCTGATTATTTTTTGTCACTTCTTTTTCCTCTCCTCCTTCTATCCTCCTTAGAATCACATTTTCTCCAAAAATTACGTGTCTGGCATCCTTTAAACTGAGATTTACAAGCACAAAGATCAGTGAGATGTTGACTGATGAAGGGCCAAACAGAGAATGATAATTGACGCCAATTTCGGGACGTCTGCGTCACTGCGCATGCGCAGTAGAGGCGTAGTATGGAGGTCCTTTAGGACATGATTTCTTTTTGTTTTGGATGCAAATTTTGGGGATTGGGGGGCAAAATTTGTGTTTGGCCCTGGTTTTGTTAAAGTTAGCACCAGCTAAGTCTGGGTCATTGGTACAGTATAAAAATATACACTTGTCGCCCAGGACAAGTGAATTTATTTTTTGGTTGTCGCTGGTAAAAATTACTTGTCGGCGACAAGTAGACAAGCATTATTTCGACCCCTGTAACATGGTAGATAGGGCCAGAATAAATGCCGTAGTAACTGCCGTAGCATTGGAATTTTACTACGGCAAAACGGTGCCGTAGTAAAATATTCTCAATTTTGAGGGCTGCCAAATATTCAAAGATTCTGACCAGTGGATCTAAAAAAAAGATGATTTTTAAAGAATATTCCTCATACTGAACTAAGTAATAATTTGGGCTCCTACAAAGAGCCCAAATATGAACCCAGGGACTTGGTTTGAACAAACTTGAATCTCACCTCCAGTGGGATGCTGTATACCAAATATCAAAAGATTCCGAGTGGTGGATGTGAATTAGATTTTTGAAGAATATTCCTCACATTGAACTAAGTTATAATTTGGGCTCCCACAGGGACTTGGCTTGAACAAACTTGAATCTTACCCCCCTCAGGATGCTGTATACCAAATATCAAAGTTCGGACTGCTGGATTTGAAGAAGAAGATTTTTAAAGAAAATTCCTCATTTTGATTCAAGTTATAATTCGGGCTCCCACAGTGAGCCCAAATAGGGACATGGCTTGAACATACTTAAATCTCATCCCACTAAGGATGCTGTATACCAAATATCAAAACATTCCAACTGCTGGATCTGAAGAAGATGACTTTTCAGGCTCCCACAGTGAGCCCAAATATGAACCCAGGGACTTGGCTTGAACAAACTTGAATCTCACCCCCCAAGCATGCTGTATACCAAATATCAAAATATTCTGATTGGTAGATCTGAGGAAGAAGATTTTTAAAGAATATTCCTCATTCTGCACTAATTTGAACATTTGGGCTCCCATAGAGACCAAATATGGACTCAGGGATTTGATTTCAATAAATGTGTGAAACAATCTTCTTGTGATGGGCCGATCATGGTTTTTACCTGTGTGCCGATTACCGAATATTGAGGCCTCATAATCGCCCGATTCCGATCCGATTATTACAGTTGAATAAAAAATAATGCTTACGCAGTGTTAAAATTAAAGTTAGTAAATTTAATATAACATTTACATACCGCATTTCATCTAAATTTTCAGACACTTTTTGTTTTCGGACACCATGTCTTTCATCAAAAAATAATTTTTTTAAAGCCTCGAAATTTTCGGACACCCACTCAAAGATCGTTCTGGACTGGTGTGGTGGGAAAATCGCAGTGAAATGTAAATCCAAAATGACAATGATTTTCTTTTCAGTTGAAAATTTCATCTTTCTTTCTTTCTTTGTTTTATGTTAAAAACATGTATTGTATGCACAATATACTGTACAATGGAAATAGAATTATTGAAACAACATTATTTGCAAACTTGTTCTTTATTTATTGACAGGTAAGTATTATTTTCCTTCTAAAACTGACATTTCTGATGAACTGACCAATCAAATTTTTGTTTTCAAAACTTGTGCTTTCATTAGACTCCTTCGCGATTTGGAAAGAGAAAAAACCACAAATGTTATGTTGAACTGACCTTAAATGACGACAATAATGAAAGGGTCCGATAAATAAATCCATATAATGCAGTATAAACCATGCACCAGCAACAGAACAGTGTAATTATTGCTTAGAATAAACATATTCAGTGCACTGAACACCAACAAAATTTTCCAATATTAAAAATAGAACAAACGACAATGAGGTCAACATGTGCTGCTGCAGGGTTTCACAAAAATTAACACATGGACCCAAACACTGTCAAAGCATACCGGTTTTCGTATTCGTCCTTAATAACAGCAACTAGTTTCCACACGACAGGGCTGAATAAAACTCATAATTCGCTAAGGAAAGACAAATACGAATTATGAGTTTTATTCAGCCCAAATCCCCACCCCGTCGTGGGGATTGGGGCTGAATAACATGTTTTACGAGAGTCGAGTCCAGCAGTCCAGTGCGCGTCAGATACACATGGAAAGAGCTACTGCAGGCTATGATGCAATTCAGACGAAGGTTAAAGGTGTGTGTGTGTGTGTGTGGGGGGGGGGGGGGATACTCTACCTTCTTTCACTGTTATTTTGTAGCACCAAAGCTTTAGTTCGCTATACAGGGACTTTGATGTCGACACAGAGTATACAGAGGCCGAAAACGACTCATGCTGAAACTATGAAACGTCTCTGGGCCGAATCGTCCCAAGGCAAAAATGTCCCTATTTCACGCAAAGATAAACAACGTGGATTTATTCAGTGGGCAGAAATGTCCTGAGGCCGAAACGTCCATAGCCCACATAAAGATAAACATGTGAAATTATTTGGTACAAACAATGCAGTTGGTTGTTGCAGACCCTTTCACTGCTTGCTAGCCAATCACAATTCACCTTACTATATTTTATGAATAAAATTCAATAAATTAACCTTTGAACTTTGTATCATTTGCTATAACATGACATGTGCATTAAAAAAATGAGCCGAAATTAAAACTGGAAATGTTTCAGTTTTCAGTGAGAATATGGACTGTCGTGTAGTCACAGCAGACTAAGGTGCGGGGAGAGGCAAACAGTTAATACCTGTAATTTACTACTTATTGTTTCAGTTTTAGTGCTCATCCACATGCAGGGCGACTATCTAGGCGTGTGATTTTACAGAGGCCAAGTTTTTCACACTACGCGATTTGAAAGTAGGTGTCCGGTGGTGCAACGTGTGAAAGTTCCTCACTATAATCGGGTGTGCCGATGTTTACCGACGACTACTGATTATTTTCCGCTGGCCCGTAATCGGCAGCTTCCGATTATATTTCCCAATGATCGGCCCATCACTACCATCTTCCAAAGATGTTATATGTGAAATATGAAAGCTTTTGGAGCAGTGGTTTGAGAGAAAAGTAGTCTTAAATGTTTTTCCCATTACCCACAGTGTTAAAAAAATGCCGACTCAGGACTTTTTCAAAGTCCACAAAAAGTACCCCATGATAAAACTGATAGCAATTTTTTTGACCATTCCATTCTGTTGGTCCTAAGGAAACTTCACACCAAATAAGAATTCTCAGTGCCGAAAAGTTTTGGAGATATGGGCGTTTTAAATTTTTTCTATTTTTAGCTCTTGCGGTTCCCAAGGGACGACGGGAAATGCCCTATCCGTGTTCAAGCCTACTCCCTCAGTTTCGCAGTTGGTGGTGCACAGGTGAATTTGAAGCAAAATTAGGTGACTAGCGATGTGTTGTCATAACCCAGAGGACGATGCAGATTTCCTTTTTCATCTAACGTTCAAGAAATGGATTGTTGCCTGTCTTGATATGTCAAAAGGAGGTAAGTGATTTTATTTTATTAAAATAAAATCATTCTGCAACAAAAACGGTGTTATTTTCACAAATTCACTTTGCTGAACAAACTTGACATCATGCACTCTCACTTGTCAATTCTTCTTTAAAAATGCCCATAATATAAATCACTCATGAATAATTAACGCATGAACCAGTACGTGTTCAGTGCATATTATTTTTCCAAATTGATTGTAATTGCTTTATTTTGTGACGGTTATATTCGTAGGCAGCTTGGAGGGAGGGGAGGGGGGAATCCACACAAGATGCAAAAATTACAAATGCTTGTGTAAACATTTCAGAATAAACGCTCAATCAATCAGAGGTTATGTTTATTCTCTTTATTATAATAGTCACACGTGGTTATGTTGACAACAGTCACACACAAAATAATTTTTTTAAAAAGTCTGCCAATGATATTTGTGTGGCTTTTCCCACCATCTGTATAAAACTTGTGCCAGGCAATCAAACAGTCATTGCAATGCAATGTGACAATAAATAAAGGATTCAAACTCGTTACACCATAGAAGGTTTATAATGTCAGTATCAACCTGTTTGTGCATTTAATTTTGCCATACCCACCCCCTCACAATTTCTATGCTTGTCTTTGATCGTCTTTTAGTACATCCCCTGTGGAAGTACACAAATAAACCCAGAATCACCCGATCGATTAGTCCCATTGCCGGAAGTTATTGTCTTTTATGAAATCACTCATCGCTTGATTTGCAGAGATTGGGAAAACAATAGACTGATGATGGGCCAATTGATCGGCCGAGTCAGATTATTTTTGCGGCTGATTACCAGGCCTGGCCGATCAGCCTTCTTCAGAAGGCCTTGTGGTGGTAGAAATTGCACAACTTCCAGGTTAAACACAAGGAGCCAAACCATGTGGGTTGCACTACGCTGTATTGCTAATCTTACAATTTACAGTACAAATTGCAACATTACCACTAGAAACTACGTGTTCTGCTTCTTCTATGTTGATTACACCAGAATGTGACATCAGTTTCTGGAAAGCTCTTATACAGCTTTCCAGAAACTGATGTCAGATTCTGGTATTATCAGCTTCGAAGCAGTGAGATACTTAGTTTGTGGTTATAATGCATCTTATTTTCACTTATACCATACCATACATATTGAGCAAGTCGCCTGCTCACTTCCAAGATTTTTTTCTCAGCATTCACATGGTTCATGACATTGGCATGATCTAATTAGGTGAAAGATTCTGCACACTGATTGTGATTATATACACATGTACCTCAAACTTCTTTCACATACATGTTAAAGTTACTTAAAAGATTTCACTTCACCACATACTACAGATACATGACAATTGAGACTGTGCCCTGCCCCATGATGATTTTTACACAAACAGGCTTCACAGCAATTGCCGAGGAAGCACCAGTTTTCCACAGCAGGTTTTTTTTTGCCGAGGAAACAAGGATGAATTACCAGGACTGGTCTTTTCGCTCATGCCTTCTGTGGAGAGTCATCTAATTGACTTACATTATAAATTTGATTATACAAGACCCAAAATCTTGCCCCTCCCTTTACAAAGGCAAATACTGCTCCACGAACTTCATTTGAACACACTTGATTCTGGCCCTCAAAAGGAAGCCAAGTACCATATCTCAAGTCATTGTAGCCACTTGTTCATGCAAAGATTTTTTTTACAATTTGAAATCAGCCCAGTGGTTTTGAAGGAGAAATTGCAAACCTTACCTTTATGCAGGATGCAGGTGGATGCTGGATGCCAGAGGAAAAGTAATCACTAATGTTCACCCTAACTTTCAGTCAGGTGTGCTAACAAGCACCATCTGGAACTTACAGTGAAAAATTATTAACAGCAATTTGGGATATTTTTGTCTGTATTTTAACACTTCAAATTCTTCCGCTATTTTTTCATGTACTCCTTAGTATAATTAGTTGAGCTGTATCATTTTGAAAGTTTTTGCAGACATTGGATTCAAATAATTTATCATTTTGGAGTATATACAAAGAACGACACACGTGTGTGTGAATGGGGTTAATCGATATGGCATGAGTGCCAGCATGGAAGGATAGAATGAGAGGCTGCAGGCCTGGAGTTTTATCCTTCCATGATGGCACAAGCCAAATTTACTATTTTATCCCCTGAGTTCCAATGTGTACTACTATGTGCCTTCTCCCACATGGAACACATTGGAACTCCAGGGACGATTTTCAGCTATCGCTAGCAACTCAAATTGTAATTGCATTGCACGATTTGTTGAAAATTTCAGTGAAATTTCCTTTCTAATTAAAAATAGTCTGTCAATGATTTCTATATACACATGTGCGGAACAGATTTTAATTTTCCGCACTGTTTAGTGTTGCTGTAGATGGGAATTACATAGAACAGGCATGTATTAAAGAGATTAAGAAAATTAATCAGTTAATACTTCATTGGAACTGTTTAATCATATCGATGGACAAGTCAAAAGGTTCCCACACCTCATCAATCCTTTGCCTAACACGAAAGGCAGACAAAACTTGCAAACAAAATTCTTGAATAATTTTTTTCTTTTTACGTCAAAAACAGCTTATAATGCCTCATTGGAATGAGCTTGTTCCAATGAGTGGCCATAAGCAATGTTTTTGAGACAAAAATTGAAAAAATCAAAAAATTGAATGGTGATTTTTGCAAGTAATGCTGGCCGGTTTTGGACATTCTTTTGGATAAAGGGTTAAAAATAAAATTTAAGTATGCAAGAAGCCTTCAAAGAGACTCCTGAAAAGAAATCCAAGAGATTTATCTGTGATGCAAGCAATACAATATGAGCAAAAGATTTATTTATTTATTTATTGGTGTTTAAGGTCATATTTCTGCACAATGACTGCAACATGGAGATAAAGTTAAGTTTAGTCAATTGTTTATATCCATGTTGCCTATTGAAGACAACAATCATTGGTGACGGGGTCCTACTTTACCAGTTATTTATTTATTTATTGGTGTTAAAGGTCACATATTTTTGCACAATGGCTAATCATGACCACAACATGAGTATCAACTAAAGACCAGGGGTTAGCGTTAATAAGCCATGTTGCCCATTTTAGAGAGTTTGCACCTCCCAAGCACTGGTGACTGGGTCCTATTTTACCAGCAAAACAGAGCCTGTTTACCGCAGTGAACAGGCACTGCTTCACTTCCCGGGGTTCCCATGGGGATATTTTACCAGTAAATCAGAGCTTGTTAACCACAGTAAACAAGCACTACTTCTTTTCCCATGTGGGCCAAAAGTATTCATCAATTTGCTAACTCTGAGAGAGCCTACAGTAGTATTCAACAGGTAAAAACCAAAGATTTCCCCTTTTATTACTTGTGGAATACAACAACAGGACACAACAAGAGTGGAGTACGGGTGACTGGAAAAAAAACAACTCAAGTTGGGAGATTTTCCTG
This sequence comes from Pictodentalium vernedei, assembly GCA_031216915.1. Classification (NCBI taxonomy): domain Eukaryota; kingdom Metazoa; phylum Mollusca; class Scaphopoda; order Dentaliida; family Dentaliidae; genus Pictodentalium; species Pictodentalium vernedei. The sequence continues at coordinate 388,865,061 of CM062290.1, read as the reverse complement.
AATTTCACAAGTGCCAAAGGCACACATGAAATACGAGAAAGACTCCAACAAGGGTTGGTGATTCCTGTCTCCCGTACTCTACCCAAGTTATGTTCTGTATCTGTACCATGATTCACCTTGAATTAAGGGAATAAGACGGATATTTCTGAAGAAGAATATCACCTTCGTCGGTCTATTTACATTGTTTGACGCCATTTTTGCATTTCATCCATGCTATAACGTCAATCAGATGTGTAACATCCAGGCTTCTTACATGACATTCTCCTGCATATTCAGATTCCGGGAAGGGATAGCAACAACATTTCTCCATGTCTGTAATTCATTCTTGTTTCCTCGGTAAAAAAAATGCTGTGGAAAACTGGTGCGTCTACGGCAATTGCAGCAAAGCCTGTTCGATGGTGTGAAAATTGTAAGGGGTCAGGGCATAGTCTCAATTGCCATGTATATGTATATGAAGTATGTGGTGAAGCGAACACTTCCAAGTAACTTTAACATGTAAAAGTAGTTTGAGATACATGTGTATATAATCACAATCAATGTGCAAAATCTTTTCCATGCGAATGCTGAGAAAAACCTAGAAAGTAAGCAGGCGACAGGCTCGATATGTATAGTGTGAGTGAAAATAAGATAACCATAAACTAAGTATCTCACTGCTTTTATGTTGATAACACCAGAATCTGACATCAGTTTCTGGAAAGCTCTGTTAGAGCTTTCCAGAAACTGATGTCAAATTCTGGTGTTATCAACATAGAAGAAGCAGAACACATAGTCTCTAGCAGTTATGGTGCAATCTGGTACTGTAAATTGTAAGATTTGCAATACAGAATAATGCAAACCACATGGTTCGATTTCTTGTGTAACTTGGAAGTTGTGCAATTTCTGCCACCACACGGCTTTTTCAAGAAGCCATCCTCAGATATTTTTAGTTTCCTCGGCACTGCTGATTGCCGAGGGTGAATTACCAGGGCTGGTACAGGGTTCCTGCACCAAATTGAGAAGTGAATTCCAGGAGTTTCCAGGAGGTTCAGATTAATTTTTCAAGGAGTTTCCAGGAGTCAGCTGGGTGAAATTCAAGGGTTTTCAAGGAGTATAAAGTGACCACGTGTTGGGAAGAAGGAAAATTTAGAGGGCACATGCCAGGAAATTAGCTGCCAGGGATCTGTCAAATGGCGTTCAGTCAGTGGGTAAATTTAATGTTGTTTCCCTGCATTTCAGGGTAGCAGCATTAAGTTTACCACTGACTGTGCACCTAATATCGATGACGTGATGAGGCGTTGCGTGACATCATTTAGAAAGCTACTGAGGGATATTTCTCTATATCCATCGAGAAATATCTTTTAGATAATTTGCGATAATTCACAGGCTAGCATGTGGGTGCATGGTGACGATGTATACTAAGGCATACTTCACGTTGATAGTGCACTTGTCTTCAAGTGTTTTGATGCTAAAATACATGTGCAGTTAGTATGAGTTAAGTATTATCCAAAGTGCATATCAAGAGGGCTACACTACATAAGGCCCCACCAAGTAGATATTCTGTTTCTCATGCCATTATTTGTAAAATTTCATGCAGGCAAGCAGTTTTTAATTTTATTTTATATTTCTGTAATTACTTCTTTGCCATCAAAAGTTCATGTTCTTGGTTATGTTTTAGGCCTCATAATCTATGGAATAGCATGGGTGGTGGTGTATTTCGTCCCTTGAGAGAAAGAAGGCTTTGCAATGCAGCATTGCAAAGCCTTCTTGCACTCAAGGGACAAATTTATCAATTTTTTTAACTTGGGTAAAATATCAGACATAAACCATTTTATTTTTTTTAAGTTTACATTGGTTATACAAAGAGAGCATGCGGCAGCCAAAAGGACCATGCGGGAGGGCCTGAGAAACAGATTTTTAATTTTTTTAGGCCTAATCAGAGTATTTTATGACCAAGTATTTTTACCTGTTCTTTCTGAGAAGATCGAGTAGAATATTTATTCGGTGTGACACCACTAGTCACTGATCTTGTTGAAGATTTATTTAGAGTGACAATCTCAGTTTCTGTCTGTGTTGAATACTTATTTTGACTGATACTACGAGTACCAGATCGAGTTGACAATTTGTTAGGAGTAACACTGTCAGTTGCAGAACGTGTGGAATATTTATTTGGAGTAACATGATCAGTAACAGATCGAGTTGAATACTTATTTGGACTAACTGTGTCAGTTTTCGATCGTGTGGAATATTTATTCGGAGAGACACTATCAATCACAGATTGATGAGAATCTTCTTCTTGAGAAACACTGACAGATTGTTCGGATACTTTTACAGCTGACTTTGCCCCCCTTCCACGTCTTCTCCCAGGTGAAGGTTTGGGTGTCAGCATGACTGATGACTCCTCAGGAATCTGAACGTGAACAGTTGTTGGCATCTCACTAAGACTAGGTTCTTGAACAAATTCGTCTAACACAATACTTTCAATTTTTTCACTGGCCACATCCTTCTGTTGATTATCAACAGAATGAATAATGTCACTACTACCAATGTTTTCCTCTTGAATTTCTAGAACACCCTGTAATGATGGTGCAACAGAATCTGATTCACTTATAGTCCGTTCTTGTATAGCATGGCAAGTTACTTTTGTTTCATAAACTTCCACAACTTGATTTTCACAATTTAACTTTTCAACAGACTGAACGTCCATTGCAGGTAACTCAGTAGTTTGCTGATGTATTGTGGGAGAACTTTCAATATCTGTTTCTTCAGCTTCAGAATCATCCAAATGAAGATTAAGGGCCTCTTCTTGCTCTGTGTCTACTTCACTGCATTGAGAAACTATTTTTTCTGATATATAATTTTCTAACAGTTTTACATCGTTATTATTGTCCAGATCAATAGTAGTGGTGTCTGGAAGAACTCCGCTATCTGTATGGTCCTTGATATCACATGTTGATGAAACATGATCATCATTTAATTCTTCAATCACATAAGGATTGCTAAAACTGAATATTTCTTCTACATGAGATGTTTGTTGATCTTCCACAATATTTTGTATCTTCTCCTCCTGCTCATCATCTGCTGTGAGATCGATTTCTATTGGTTCATCCAAAGTTTGTGGTGGTGAAGTTTGAATGCTCATTTCAACAGACACTTTTTCTTCACACTTTATAGAGGAAAATATATCTGAATATTTAACTGGAGTCCTTGGATTTTTATCCACTTTAACTGTAGATTTCCTATCGGGCAATTTTGACACCAACTTCAAGGGTGAGTAATATGGAGTTTTTATTATATCTTCAGGTATATTAACTGTAGGAACTGAATGTTTATTTTCTGGAGTGAGAGGTAGGCTCTCTTCAGAATAGTTTGAACTGTCCTGTGAAGATTTTCCTGCATCAGAATAAACTGGGGTAGATTCAGATGGAGGCGATGCATCTGTATCCACTATTTTTTTCTTTGATGTTTGTAATGTCTCAGAAGAGGAATTCAATTTCTCTGTGGAGTCATCTTCCATCTTTTCAACACCTTCATTTTCAAAACAAAATAAAACAGATAATAAATACAAAATACAAAACTTAACAGAAAAAGTTAAAAAATTTATAGTAATTTATATATTTTTTATACTTACCAATGACCCAGACATAGCTGGTACTAACTCTTAAAATATAGGGCCAAACACAAATTTTGCCCCCCAATCCCCAAAATTTGCATCTAAAACCAAAGAAAACATGTCCTGAATGGCCCTCCACACTTCACCTCTACTGCGCATGCGCAGTGTCAAGGACGTTCCGAAATTGGCGCCATTAATCATTCTTATAACCAGTGCCTGGTAAGCGCTATGTACTCAGCGGGGAGGTATGAGTTCCCAACTCCTGGGAGGGCCATCCCCGTCTGGGTCATTGGTAAGTATAAAAAATATATAAATTACTATAAATTTTTTAACATTTTTATACTGTACCAATGACCCAGACATAGCTGAATAGTAAATAGGCTGGAGGGCCTAGGACATAGAGCAAGTTGGAATATGCTCAATTATACAAAATAGAGTCATCCCCTCTAGGGAAAAAGTAGTAATAGGCCTTACATGTATCTTTCCTATTTATGATAAATTAAAAAGATACAACACCTTCCAAAATTGAGCATCATACATCCATGTACTCTATTAATATGTAGTATAATCCTTATACTAATAATTTTTAAAGTAAGCCAATAAATAAAGTAAGTCTAGAGAATAGAGACTCTTTATACTCCTTAAATGTGTCTGAGGATTGTATAATGACGTCCGTTTGACACGTGCTATATACAAAAGCTATACTTTAAAAACTAAGACCTGAATGAATTTTTAAAACATAAACTTCTCACTAAAAAACCATCCCAATAACAGCTCAGAATTACTAACTCTGGAGGAGGTATCCCCTTGTTTTCATAGTAAAACAGGTGACCCAAGGGAACACCCTCCCCCCCCCCCCTTTTATCTTGCCCTGGGTCAAATAGCCCAGAGCGAAGAGGGCAGCAGAACGGAGTCACTGCCGAAACAGACAGCCTACCTAGCTATAGTAGCAACTGTTAAGTGAATGACATTCTGAGCAGTAGATAATAGACCTAACAATAGAGGCCTCCAGAAATGGACTCGATATTTCTGAGATAAAAATTCATGAATGTGGATGGCTGAGCGCAATGAGCAGCCTTCAAAAATCTATAATAGCGACACTATTAATGTAAGCCCAAGATGTAGAAGAACTCTTACTTCATGAGCCGAAATCTCAAGCACAACTGCTGAGTCAATGATATACCATAAGCAGTATCGATAGTTAATTGAATCCATTAGCAATAGAATGGAGCGTAACGTCCTTCTATTAGGCATCAAAGACAGAAGAAGCTTACGCCCGTAGTAATAAACAGATATCTGTTTATAAATACGTAAACTCTAACCGGACAGAGTAAAGGCCTATGCCCGTACGAAGACGGAAGGACCTTAATAACAATAGGTTCCGGATATTTATTAGGAGCCTGACTCTTATGCAAACATCCAACCTAAATAGTAAAGGAAGTAGTGATTCCGAAACTACGAAAGTGAGAATCATCCACCGATAGTGCATGAAGCTCACTGACTCTTCAGTAAAAGAGAAGCCAACAGAATTACTGTCTAAAAGCTTAGAATTTGAAAACTACTGATTCCAGAGGCTCAACTGATTACTTAGCTAAATAAGAACCGAAGTTAAATTCTGTATAGAAATTTAATCTAATGATTCTAAGTCTATTTATCGAAAAGTTACTAACTGACTTAGATAAAGAGACATAAGACTCAATTGTAAACTATCATAGAGTGCATAGGTATGAGATAACATAAACCTATAACCTTAATAGTAACAGGCTGCAGTAGATCTTGTCAAACAAGTATACTAGAAAGTTGCAATGACTAGTATGGAGGGATCAACAATATCAACATAGTGATCCCTACACCAACGACGGAAGAGCTTCCACTTTAGCCGCATAGTATAGCGAAGAAGAGGTTCTCCTACAGTAAGAAATCGCGTCCATAGCTCGTCCTGTGCAATGCTTACAATGCAATAAGGACCACACAACGGAATACGTGAAGGTTGAGACCTTGCGGATTGTGATGAAGATGACACGATTTTCCCCAGCGAAAGAAGATCCTCTCATAAAGGAAGTTTTCGCGTTAAGTCCCACAGTAGACATCTGAGTAAATTTACCCACGGTCTCTGTGAAGACAGAGATGCTTTCAACAGAAATGTATTGTGGTTGTTTATCTTAGCAATACTTGCTGAAACAACAGCGCAGGAGGATATGCATATCCTATCATTTCGTCCTATTAGATCAATAGAGCGTTAACAACATAAGCTCAGAGATCCGGACATGTAAACACATATGTCTGCAATTGATTAGCAAGTTGTGTCGTAAATAAATTATCATTGAGCGCTCCCATTGATAGCAAATCTGATTGAATACTTGTTTGTTGAGAGTCCATTCTGACGGCAACAAGCGACCCATAAGTAAAAGGGAGTCTGGTAATACAATCAGACGACCCGGATTATGACGGACCGAAGCAGAACTTGGTGTACTATAACAAACAGAAGGATTCTTTCCATTAAATTGAATAACGGAAACGAATGAGTGCCTCCCTGGTTCCGGAGATACGCCACTACTGTCGTATTATCGGACAGGATTTGGACATGCGTTTCTGAATAATGTTCATCCAATGACATAAAGCAAGCCTAAAAAACATTATTCCGTGGAAGATAAGTGCTTGCCTAGAGACTGCGGAACCCAAAGACCCTGGCACTTCGAATCCGTTGGGATCAATATTGTATCCCAACCTGTTTGACTGACAACCGTCATAATTATAAAACTCGGATCCGGCAACTGCAGTGGCACTCTCTGAGTCAACCACCGAATGTTTGCCCCAGTCTGAATCTCTTGCTACACTAGATAGACAAGAGAACGTGTAAATCGAGCAATTCATGGATTGCTGAAAAGTTGCCGTCGAAGAGAAGCTTCTCCGAGACCAAAGCAACTCTGAGAGAGTTCTTCACCTTACTATCCACGCGCGTGGATGTAGCTAGGGCTGCGTCACGTCTAACCAACTCCAGGTAGCCACTGAAGGGCGGAGTTATACGTGGACAACTACTGCCCTCAAAAGAAATCCCATTGAGGATCATATCCCGGAATTTTTTCTCTTCAAGACGTAATGAAAACGCCTCAGTAAGGTGGAATACGTATGATAAAGCGTCTAAGATAAGTCTATTAGACATCATTGTCGTTTCCAACATTGTGGTTGGAAAAGACATAGACGGCGAAAAAGATAATTTCCAGTCTTTAACCACGCCGTCTAGACGCATACAAACTCTCGGTATGCCCTGTTCTGCCAAAATAAATTATTCCTAGAAATGATAAAAGGCAGAATTGAGCATTGCGGACAAGAAACTAAACTATCATGCTTGGTAGCAGGCTTATATATATATATATCGTCGATAAATAATACACATGTTCTAATGACATTACTGGACTGTGTCGGTAAGTCAGGGACAATGTCCCTGAACCGATCCAAAATTCCGTGTCCAATGACGCTATAAGTGTCTTATCCAACATCGCAGCAATGTAGTCCGAAGGAACAACCACTGGAAGATAATGCCGGAAGAAATGTATGGCAGCTTCCGATGTTCCGAAAGGGAAAACTCGAAATCGTCCGAATCCCTTTCGCCATCCTGTCGGACCCTATAAAGCGTTCGGTCGTCTGAACCTGATGCAACAGCGGAGCGCACCGACCCAGCGCCGTCGGATAATTCCTGATCCGACCGAGAAACTGTCGATTGCTGGGATGTTGCGAAAAACTGTGCTAACTTAGATAGCACGTCCGTCACTGAGGCCTGTGGAGAAGCGGTCTTACGATGCATTGCTGCTGGAAGCTCTGTGATCGTTACCCCGTGCATACTTCTATTATGCGAGCGAACGGAGTGTATAGGCCTCGTGTCCCTTGGCTACCGGATGGCGTGACCTGTTCGCCATGGAATCACTGAATGACGAAACTGGTCGGATACTCGAGGTCACGTAGCCAATGTGCGGTCGTGTGCGCTGCTGTGAGGATGAGGAAGCATTATCGACAGTCTCTCGGACTGTCAATATAACGGAGCGTCCCGAGCGGCGGACATATGCTCCGAATGCAAAATATCTGAACCACAACATGCGGTCCCCTATGTTGTTGGACGAGAGAGGGACCTCTCTCGCTCACAGCCCGGACGGACCTGGACGAGCCAGGAACCGGACTAACAGGCTTCCTCCGATCTGTCCTCAATCCGTCGTCACTGGGTGAGTACTAAAGTTATTATAGTGCTCGCATCACCCAAATCTCCTTCCTAGACCGCAACGGACGAACCCGGCAGCCGAACCATTCAATGAATGTACGCTACACCGGGTGAGCTAGCGAATGTCACTCCGTCGATCCTACAAGGGACCTCTTAGGCGATAGACATATTCCATGAGCACTTATTGCCGCTAGCTCTTCATTAACTATGACGACAGAGGCACACTTTGAAAGACATCTCCGTAACTTTGCGAACAAGAAACCAGAAATGCTTGGTAATAGCAAGCATATAATAATATATATAGCGTCGTTCAGTAATTCGAAAGTTTGGGTGACATTATTGGACTATGTCGGAACTGAGGGACGATGTCCCTGAACCGAACCAAAAATTTCTAAGTCCACCGACGCTATCAGTTTCTTATCCGGCATCGCAGCATTCTGGTCCGACGAAAGAACCTGTAGAAGATCAAGTCAGATGACATACACAACAACATATGTTGTTCCGAAAGGGAAAGCTCGAAATCCTCCGAATCCCTTTCGGTATCCTGTCGGACCGGATGAAATTTTCGGACGACCGTACCTGCTTCCGCGGAGTGTCCTGACCCAGCATCGTCGGATAATACATTATGCGACAGATTCAGTTGTTGCTGGGATGCTGCGATAAGCTGTGCTATTTGGGATAGCACGTCCGTCCCCGAGGCCTGCGCAGTAGCGGTCTTACGATGCATTGCCGCCGGAAGCTCCGTGTACGTTGACTCCCGCACACTTTCTTATGCGAACGTCCGGAGTCTGCAGGCCTTGTGTCCCTGGCTACCGGATGGTGTGACCTGGTCGCCGATGATTCTCTGATTAGCGAAGCTGACTGGATATCCGAGGTCACGTAGCCAAGAGCGGTCGTGTGCGCTACCATGAGAATGAGGAAGCCTATTGACAGTCTCTCCGGACTGACTATATGTCGGAGCGTCCCGAGCGGCGGACGTATGCTCCGAATGCGAAACATTTTGTACCACAACATCTGGGGCCAGATGTTGTTGTACGAGAGAGGGGCCTCTCTCGCTCGCCGTCCGGATGGACCTGGACGAGCTAGGAACCGGACTAAAAGGCTTCTTCCGTTCTCCCTCTAATCCGCCGTCACTGGGTGTGCATTTGGTTGATTTATAGCGCTCGCATCACCCCAAAACTCCTTCTAGACCGCAACGGACGAACCCGGCTGCCGAACCATTCGATGAATGGACGCTACACCGGGCGAGCTAGTGGACGTCAAAGGCCGTCGAACCTACTAGGGTCCTCTTAGGCAATTGGCGTATTTACATGAGCACTTTTCCGCTAGCCCTTCATTAATTGTGACGACGGAGGCACACTTTTGGAAGACATCACGGCTACATCACCCTAATCTTGATCGTCTGAAATAGAAATTGATAAAGTAGAGTGACCCTGTGGGGAAAGGACCGGAATGTCCAATTCCCCACTATCATACCGTGACACACGCTTCCCATGTTGTCATCGAAATCATCACATACAGAACAGGAGTTAGTGCGAGTACACTGACTACATATAGAATGATTATAAAAGTCAGAGGAAGATTTCCTCTTATTACAATTGACCAAAATCCTTTCAATGTGAAAAGAAAACAAAGTCCTAGTACTCGCACCAACCCCTGACAATCAAAATACATAATAATATGATCCATTAACATAGAAAAAATAATTGAAATCAAAATAATTTGAAAAAATATTTTTTCAGAACAGCCCAAGTTTCTGAAAAGTAACGTTGAGCCCCAATGGATCCCAAGCCTAAGTGTGGACAAAAATTTTAAAAATATTTTAAACAATTTATGCAACACTTACGAACAATAATAATGTATCTAGTTATGATTAAATTAACATCAAGATATTATTTTCAAGAAATCCCCCCTCACACAGAGGGCTGTTGTAAATGTAAACAATAAGTGTAAAAACACTAAAATAAGACTCCAGGCACCCAGGCCCGAAATCAGTTACCAATAATACACTATCTGATGCAAAACAGAGACTTCCAGGGAAGAAACTGCAGAACATCAGATGGTAGATGAAGAACACAACGCCTAACCACCCATAGGTGAAGACGTAAACATGGGGAAAAGAACAGAATTCATTCTGTTATTCAGCTAAAACTCCCAAGAAAATTTGGTAATAAAATTACAGAAAATATGCCAAAAGCAAGGGAGAATAGCAAGAGGGGACTTAAAGGAAAGGGAGAGAGGAAAACACTGAACAATCAGTGTAACTTGATAACAAGAATGACAACAAAATGGCTGCTGCCTCGAAAATAGGTAACTTAACATAATTTCATTAAAAAATTTTAAGTTACAGCCCTGATAATTTTCTGTCACACATTTTTCCTCTCCTCCTTCTATATCCTCCTTAGAATCACCATTTCACTAATATTTATGTGTCTGGCATCATTTAAACTGAGATTTACAAGCACAAAGATCAGTCAGATGTTAACTGATGAAGGGCCAAACTAAGAATGGTTAATGGCGCCAATTTCGGAACGCCCTTGACACTGCGCATGCGCAGTAGAGGTGAAGTGTGGAGGGCCATTCAGGACATGTTTTCTTTGGTTTTAGATGCAAATTTTGGGGATTGGGGGGCAAAATTTGTGTTTGGCCCTATATTTTAAGAGTTAGCACCAGCTATGTCTGGGTCATTGGTACAGTATAAAAATATGTAAATTTAAAGTAATTTCTGTTTTTATCAAACTTACCCCTCCCCGACATGCTGGCACTCTATTCATTATTACTCAGGCCACATGCTTAATTAAGACAAATCAATGCAAAAAAAAAGGTGTGACTCTCCCAGATGGGTCTGTCCATACTCCGCCCCACCCCCACTACCATGATTATTCTAAGATGAAAAGGGGTATAACTCTAGCAAAAGAAAAGTCTGATCAAAACTATAATCAAGGTGCACAGGTTCACATGGTAGTAAACAGCCATACCAAGTTTCAAAGGAATCGATAAATAAACATTTGAGAAAATCTCTGGACAAATTTCTTGGCCTGCTTTTTCAAGTCAAAGATGGACATAATTCTGGCAAAAATAACCCAACAGGAACTATAATCGCAGGTGCACAGGTTCCCAAGGTGGTGAACATTCATACCAAGTTTCAAACAGATTGGTCCATAAATGTCTGAGAAAATCTCCGGACGAAATTATGTCTATGGGTGGAAGGAAGGACGGACAGACGGCCAGCTGGACAAGGTGATTCCAGTATACTCCCCCCATAGCTCCAACTATGGACCATTGGGTTTGAAATCAAATGCTCTAACCACAGACCCACCTTGCTCCACTTTATTCTCTTTAAGGTTTAATTTATTTATTGGGGTTTAGTGACACTCTGACAGGGATCACCACATGTCAGTTTTACAGGTTGAGGATGCCAGAGTCTCAGCAGAGAACCAGCGAGCAGTGGTAAGTAACTGTCCAACTCCCCAACATACTAACTGCACACAAGCAGGATAAGTATTGGTTGAAGACAAGTGCACCCTAGACCCTAGACCTGCAGTATGCCTTTGTTAACATCGCTACTGTGCCCCCTCATGGGTAATCGTGATTCAGTGCCTTGCCCAAGAACACCACACAGTTACTGGTCAGGATCGAATGGTGGACCTTTTGGTTTAAAGTCCAATGCTGTAACCACAGAGCCAAAACACGCTCTTAAGGTTTAAAAAATTCTCTCTTACTTCCCAGGTTTGTATGAGTTAAAACTTGGAAGTATCCTCCTCAATTAACCCTTTACCCAACGCTGAAGATATCAAAATTTATGATTTTAATATTTGTTTTTTCAAATTTAAAAAAAAAATTCAACGAAACCATATCATGTGACCCCTCACTGGAATGAACTCTACGAGCTTGTTCCAGTGAGGGGTCACATGATATGGTTTCGTTGAAATTTTGTTAAATATATATTTTTTTAAACTACTCAATTTGTAAATTACGCGGGTGGATGCGGCCGATTCATTAGGTAAAGGGTTAAGGACTGATGCACAAAATTCAAGTACTTTCAAGGCCTTGGAAACCCATTTTTCAGGGTCTTCAAGGATCACAATGGACTCCGTCAATAACTCCTGATCAACTTCATCTGGAGGAAAAAAACAGTATTGGACAAGTGAGTTAAAACCTGTTAAATATGAACTAAACTTTGTTTAGCTCAACTGAATGTGTGTTTCATATACTTCATATGTCTCAAGACATAACAACAATTTCAAATTTGAAATCGCGTGGTGTCCTTGGGCAAGACACTTCATCTCCATTGCCCGCGTGGGGGCACGATGATGCCGTGTACTAAGGCGTACTGCACGTCGATGGTACGCATGTCTTCCACCAATCTAACCCTGCCTGTGCTGCAGTGCGGAGTTGCGATGTTGGGGAGCTGGCAGCTGCTCGTTGTTGCTCGGTGGTTCTCTCCAGGTACTCCGGCTTCCTCCACCCGTAAAACTGTCACGGTCATGATTAGCCATTGTGCATAAATATGTGACCTTAAAACAACAATAACCAATAACTAAATTTCTATATATACCTGCTATCTTTCCATCAGAATCAATCAAATTGAACATAATCTCTTCATCAACAACTTCCATTTTATTACTCTCTTCACCATCAAATGTATCTTCTTTATCAATAACAATAATTTCACTTGACTCTTTTTTCTGATCATGCTTTTCATACATAATATCCATTTCAGGGATGTGCAAAGGTGGTCTTCGCATTGCTTTTTCAATGGATGGCGATTTCTTTGGTGAAGATGGTGATTTCTTTGGTGAAAGCCTACAAGATCAGAGTTACATGTGTTTATTCTTCAAAAATCTACATACTTGTTCTTATCTAACCTTCTTTTCTACTTAGATTTTTCTTGAATTAATAAATTGCTTGATTTACATCAGTCGAATTCTCACACATTACAATACATATGACAGGCTGAAATATTCACCAGTTATGCCCCACTTAAGTTCAGGGTTCCTGCACCAAATTGAGAAGTGAATTCCAGGAGTTTCAGATCAATTTTTCAAGGAGTTTCCAGGAGTCAGCTGGGTGAAATTCAAGGGTTTTCAAGGAGTATAAAGCGACCATGTGTTGGGAAGAAGGAAAAATGTAAGGAGTTGAATTAATCCAGTGAGCAACCGACTCGATTTTTCCAAAATTCCAGCAGAGTTTCCAGGAGGTGCTTCAAAATTCAAGGAATTTCCAGGTCCTTGGGAGGAGGTTTTGAAATTCAAGGACTTTCAAGGAATTCAAGGAGGCGTGGGAACCCTGAAGTTGATCTTGTTTCTCAGGCCATTTTTTGTAAAACTGCATTTGGGCAGTCATTTTTTTTTTTATTTTTGTAATTATTTCTTTGCCATAAAAAGTTCATATTCTTGGTTTGTTTTATGTTTTAGGCCTCATAATCGACAGTGTGCGTGATGTTATATTTCGTCCCTTCAGTGCAAGAAGGCTTTGCAATGCTAAATTTATCAATTTTATTAACTTGGGTAAATATTAACCCAGGGACTCGATTTGAACAAACCTGAACCTGATCATCGCCCCCTCCTGCCTTAGAGATGTTGTATACCAAATATTAAAAGAATCTGACAGGTGGATCTGAAGAAGATTTTTTAATGATTATTCCCCATATTGCACCAAGTTAAAATTTGAGCCCCCATAGGAAGCCCAAATACTAACTGAGGGACTTGATTTGAATTAACTTGAATCCGACACTCTTAACTGGTAGAGTGCTGGAAGCCCATATTTGGGCTTTATTCTTTAGTGCAGGTGACCCAACTTGAAGGCTCATATTCAGTGGATATGCTTTGTATTATCTTTGAAGTGACATTATTTAGTCTGTAAGGGTTTGTCTTGTTACAATTTATGGGAGAGTGCCAGCTGGCACTTTTCCATAAATTGTAACAAGGCAATCACATGTGTCCAAGATTTGATGGCCAAAAATAATTCAGCACTCTATCAGTTAACAATGAGGTAAACCAAATATTAAAAGATTCTGATTAGTGGTCAAGAAGAAGATTTTTAAAGATTATTCCCTGTACTGCCCTAAATTATGATTCGGGCTCCTGTATTGAGCCCAAATATCAACCGAGGGACTTAATTTGAACATGTTTGTAAATTTCTGCAAATATGCCAACTCAGTATTTTTTCAATGCCCCCAACAGAACACCCTGACACAACTAATTGCATTTTTTTTTTACCATTTCATTCTACTGTCCTTAGGATGCTGATTCTCACAAATTGCAACAAATTTTAAGACTTGGATTACCAAATAAATAAATCTGTTAAATCTAAACAGCACTGTACACAAAAGTCACCATTCAAATGCTATAGTTGTAAGTTTTGCATCAGAAAGTGATCTATGATTCTCATTCATTCATTATTCGCAAGGCGTGGAATGCAAAGGCTTTTAATTGTAACATTTGGGTAAGTGCCCTCTCGGCAAGTAATGAGCATCTTATCTGGTGAGCATCAAGGGAAGTAAAATAAAAACTACCCATTTAATACCATATTTATTTATTTATTTATTTATTTATTTATTGGAGTTCAAGAACACTTTTGACAGCCAGGGTCATCTCGTGTTGGACAGTTTTACGAGTGGAGGAAGTTGGAGTACCTGGAGAGAACCACCAAGCATCAACAAGCAACTGTCAAGACTCAACGTACTAACTCCGCATAAGCAGAGTTAGCACTGGTTGAAGACAAAGGCACCATCAATGTGCAGTACACCTTAGCACACACTGCTACCGTGCACCCCCCTCCTCCCCCCCTCCTCCCACGTGGGCAATCAGGATTAAGAAGTGTCTTGCCCAAGGACACAACGCAGTTATCCTTGGTGAGGATTGAACCATGGACATTTTGGTTTCAAGTCCAATGGCATAATCACTGAGTTACTGCACTCCCTATTTAATACTATAAATGGCTAACCCGAGTAACATGGGGTTGGATTTGTGCTCAGTATATCAATTTGGCAGCTGAATTCTTAGTATGACATTCACTGGAAAGTGACTAGTTGATTCAGGGAAGGTCAGTAGCAGCAGCTAGGAGATTAAAAGCCCACATGTTCCATTTCTCCAAACCCAATGGGATTGAGAAGATGGAACAACAACTGTGGGTATCAAGCCTGGAGAGACAGTCACTGGAATTGTCTCCGGTGGCTGAACATCAATTATTGGCCTTAACCCTTTACCCAATGCAGACGATATCAAAATTTATTATTTTAAATACCATTTTTTAATTTTTTTTCAAAAAATTTCAACAAAACCATATCATGTGACCCCTCTTTGGAACGAGCTCGACGAGCTCGTTCCAAAGAGGGGTCACATGATATGGTTTTGTTGAAATTTTTCAAAAACTTAAAAAATTTATAGTAATTTATATATTTTTTATACTTACCAATGACCCAGACTTAGCTGGTGCTAACTCCAACAAAACCAGGGCCAAACACAAATTTTGCCCCCCAATCCCCAAAATTTGCATCCAAAACAAAAAGAAATCATGTCCTAAAGGACCTCCATAGTACGCCTCTACTGCGCATGCGCAGTGACGCAGTCGTCCCGAAATTGGCGCCAATTATCATTCTTACTGGCAGTGCCTGGTCAGCGCTATGTACTCAGCGGGGAGGCAAGAGTTCCCAACTCCAGGGAGGGCCATCCCCGTCTGGGTCATTGGTAAGTATAAAAAATATATAAATTACTATAAATTTTTTAACATTTTTATACTGTACCAATGACCCAGACTTAGCTGAATAGTAAACAGGCTGGAGGGCCTAGGACATAGAGGAAAATCCAATAAGCTCAACTATATAGTAAAGAGGTAACCCCTTAAGGAGAAAAGGAGTATTAGGCTTTACATGTATCTTTCTTATTTAATATTAAATTAGAAAGATACACTACCCTTAATAATTGAGCACAATAACATTCATGTTCTCTATTAACATCCAGTATAACCCTTATACTAATTATTTTTAAAGCAAGCCAATAAATAAAGTAGTCCAGAGAATTGAGACTCTTTATAATCATTTAAAAGTGTCCGAGTATTGTATATTAAAGCCCGTTTGACACTTGACATATACAAATGCTTCACACCGAGCTACACTTTAAAAATAAGACATGAATGAAATTAAACATTAATATTACACTTTAAAACCATCCCGGAAGCGACTCAGAAATACTGACTTGGAGGAGGCATTCCCTTGCTTTTCACTATAAAGCAGGTGACCTAAGGGAACACCCCCCCCCCCCCCCCCCCCCCCCCCCCTTCCCCTTGCCCTGGGTCAAATAGCCCAGAGCGAAGAGGGCAGCCGGACGGAGTCACTGCCGGAACAGAAAGCCTGCATAACTATAGTTGCAACTGTTTAGTGGACGACATTCTGAGCAACAGATAACGGACCTAAACAATGCAGGTCTCCAGAAATGGACTCAATATTTCTGAGATAAAAATTCGTAAATGTGGATGGCTGAGACCAATAAGCAGCCTTCATTAAATCTGTAATAGCAACACTATTAGCATAAGCCCAGGAAGTAGAAAGAGCTCTTACTTCATGAGCAGAAATCTTAAGCACAGACTGCTGAGAAGAAGATAAATCTTCATAAGCAGTACGGATAGTTAACTGAATCCATCTAGCAATAGAATGGACTGAAATGTCCTTTCTATTAGGCATCAAAGACAGAAAGAAACGTTTCCGTCCCTTTCTGATAAACTGAGATCTCTGTTTATAGATACGTAGTGCTCTAACAGGACAGAGTAAAGGCCTACGCCCGTCTGAAGACGGAAGAGCCTTAATAACAATAGGTTCCGGATATTTATTAGGAGCCTGATTCTTAGCTAAAAAACCCACATTAGTAGTGAAGGTGATAGTGTTCCCAACACTACGATAATGAGAATCATCCACCGATAGTGCATGAAGCTCACTGACTCTTCTGGCAGAAGAGAAAGCTAAGAGAAAAGCTGTCTTATAAGATAAGAATTTGAAATCTACTGTCCCAAGAGGTTCAAATGGCTTTTCCTTCAATTTAAGGAGAACCCAAGCTAAATTCCACTTAGGAATTAATCTAAGAGTTCTGGGTCTATTTATCGAAAAGTTTCTAACCAATTTCGATAAAGAGACATTAGATCCAATTTGTAAACTATCATGATGTGCATAGGTATCAGATAACATAGATCTATAACCCTTTATAGTAACAGGCTGCAGTTTGATTTCGTCAAACAAGTATACTAGAAAGTTTGCAATGTCTGGTATAGAGGGATCAAATATATCTACAGAATGATCCCTACACCAACGACGAAAAACCTTCCACTTAGCCGCATAGTTTAGCGAAGAGGAGGTCCTCCTACAGTTAGAAATCGCGTCCACTGCTCGTCCTGTAAAGTGCTTGCCATGCAAGAAGGACCGCACAACGGAAAAACGTGAAGGTTCAGACCTTGCGGGTTGTGATGGAGTTGGCGCGATTTCCCCTGCGAAAGAAGATCCTCTCGTGGAGGAAGCTTCCGCGGTAGGTCCCACAACAGACACCTGAGTAGATTTATCCACGGTCTCTGTGGCGACAGAGATGCTACCAACAGAATCTTGCATTGAGATTGTTTTATCTTTAGCAATACTTGTTGAATTAACGGCGCTGGAGGATACGCATATCCTATCATTCCGTCCCAAGGGATCGACAGAGCGTCTACTGCAAATGCTCTTGGATACGGACACGGGGACACATACGTCTGCAACTGATTGTTGAGATGTGTCGCAAATAAGTCTATCATTGGCCGTTCCCATTGGTAGCAAATCTGATTGAATACTTGTTTGTTGAGAGTCCACTCCGACGGCAACAAGCGACCCTTTCGTGAAAGGGAGTCTGCTAGCACATTCAGACGACCCGGTATGTGACGGACCGAAAGAAGAACGTGATGTTCTAACGCAAACAGAAGGATTCTTTCCGTTAGATTGAACAACGGAACTGAATGAGTGCCTCCCTGATTCCGTATATACGCCACTACTGTCGTATTGTCGGATAGGATTTGGACATGAGCATCGTGAATAATGTCCATCCAGTGACGTAACGCAAGCCAAATTGACATCATTTCCTTGATGTTTATGTGCTTGCACAGGAATTGCGGATCCCAAAGACCCTGGCATCTCGAATCCGTTGGGATTAATGATGCACCCCAACCTGTTTGACTGGCATCCGTCATAACGGTAAAACTCGGATCCGGCAACTGCAGCGGAACTCCTTGAGTTAACCACTGAATGTTTGCCCAAGTCTGAATCTCTTGTTTCACTTGATCTGACAAGAGAACGTCTACATCGAGCGAATGAATTTTCACACTCCAATTCTGAGTCAGGAAAATTTGAAGAGGACGTGTGCGTAGCCGCCCCATCGGAATGAGATCCGCGGCGGCTCCGCACAGACCTATCAGTCTCAAAAATTCTCTCGCCGTGACTTTGTCTGCGTGCAGACAATAGCGAGCGTAACAACTGACTAATTTCGCTCTGGTTAACGGCAGACGAACGAGATTGTTGTGCGTCTCGAAGCTCATTCCCAGATGAGTGAATGACTTGGACGGCACCAGATCCGACTTCTCCTCGTTTACTATGAAACCGAGACGTCGGAGCAATAGAAGAAGATTCTGAACATCGTTCTGAAGCGTTAACTCGTTGCCGTACCTCTGAAGAATGTCGTCCAGGTAGGCCGACGTTACCGCAGACGAATGAGCTCGGAAGTAGATCATTACCGAGTTCATTACCCGAGTGAAAGCCCAGGGTGCTAGATTCAATCCGAAGCACATGGCCCGGAACTGATACACCACTCCTAGGACTGCGAAGCGTAGATACTTTCGGAATGTCGGATGTACCATGACGTGAAAGTACGCATCTTTGAGATCTATGCTCGTTGCATAATCGTTCACCCGAATACTCGCTCTGACCGATCGAATCGTCTCCATATAAAACTTCGGAGCGACGATCAGCTTGTTTATCCAGCTCAAATCTATGACTGGACGGAACGAGCCGTCTGGTTTCAGAACCAGAAACAGATGGCTGTAGAATCCCAGAGATTCCTGGTTTTCTACGACCTCTACCACGTTCTTCATTAAAAGAGACTGCACCTCTGATAACAGAGCGTCTCTTTTCTGTGGATTTGACGGAAGATGAGTCCACTTTGGACTTCGAGTTAATGGAGGCTTTCGTTTGAAGGATATCTTTAGACCTTCCGAAGTCACTCCTCTCACCCAAGGGTCGTCCGTAATCGACGCCCACTCTTGTGAAAAACTCGACAACCTTCCGCCAACCGGAACGCGATAGAGGTTTAAGCCATCACCTCCTGGACCTGCGAGGCCTGCGGTAGGAGAAACCACGTCTTCCACGACCCGCACCTCGCCTCGTCGACCTCGGGGCGTCCGACCGATTGTTCCGGCCTGAAGGACGTCCCGAACGAGAGTCGCTATCCTGACGGTCTCTCGAATAAGACCAAGAGGACGCACCGGAACCTCTATAGGAACCTCTCTTGGGCGCATTAGACCCAGAAGTGCCTGTCTTATTCGTGTCTGCTGTATCCGACTTTTTAGGAGCGGATCTGAACAACAGAGAATCATTAGCTTTCTTTTTAATTTTATCATAAATAGCGGAAAGCTTGCTGTCAAAGAGAAGTTCTCCTGAGACCGAAGCGACTCTAAGAGAGTTCTTCACCTTAGAATCCACTAGTGTGGATGTAGCTAGGGCTGCGTCACGTCTAACCAACTCCAGATTTGCCACTGAAAGGGCGGAGTTACACGTGGAATAAGCTACTGCCCTTGAAAGAAGTCTTAAAGAGGATTGTATATCCTGAAACTCTTCCCCTTGAAGGCGCAGTGATAACGCCTTAGTAAGGTGATCTGCGTAAGATAAGGCATCTAAATTGGCTCTGTTAGACGCAATAGCTGTTTCCAACACCGCGGTTGGAATAGAAGCTGACGACGGTAATGATAGCTCTAAGTCTTCCGCCTCGTCGTCCATACGCAGAGGAACTCTCGGTATACCCTGTCCTGCCGTATCGAATTTATTCCTTGCATTAATGAAAGGCAGGTTAAGAGTATTAGCGGACAAGAAACCTGCTTTCCCCGTCCTGGAAGCAAGTTTAAATATAGCGTCGTTCAATAATTCAAATGTTCTTGCGACATTATTGGACTGCGACGGAAACTCGGGAGCGATGTCCCTGAACCGCTCAAAAAATTCAGAGTCCAATGACGCTATAATTCTCTTGTCCGGAAGCGCAGCAGTCTGGCCCGACGGAACAACTTGAGGGAGAAAGTGCCGGATGAAGTCCACGGCAGCTTTATGTTGTTCCGAAAGGGATAGCTCCAATTCATCCGTATCCCTTTCACCATCCGGTCGGACCTCCCGATGTTCCCGGTCGTCCGCCCCCGATGCTTCGGCGGAGCGTACCGACCCAGCGCCGTCGGATAATTCTCGATCCGACACCGTTTCTGTCGGCTGCTGGGATGCTGCGATAAGCTGTGCTATCTGCACAAGAATGTCCGACGTCGAGACCTGCGGAGGCGCAGTCTTTCGCTGCTTCGCCGAGGGCAGCTCCGCATCAGATGGCTCCCGCATACTTTTCCTATGCGAACGTCCGGAGTCCATCGGTCTCGAATCCTTGGCTGCCGGATGGTGTGACCTGGTCGCCGAAGAATCCTTCATCGGCGAAGCTGGTAAAATATCGGAGGTCACGCAGCCAAGGTGCGGTCGTGTGTGCTGACGAGAAGAGGAAGCCTTAACAGTCTCTGCGGACTGCTTATACAACGGAGCGTCCCGAGCGACGGACGTATGCTCCGCTAAAGACACATTTTGTACCACAACATCTGGTCCCAGATGTTGTTGTACGAGAGAGGGACCTCTCTCGCTCGCAGCCCGGCTGGACCTGGACGAGCTAGGAACCGGACTAAAAGGCTTCCTCCGTTCTCGTTTACTATCCGCCGTCACTGGGTGTGCATCTATTATGTTTATAGTGCTCGCATCACCCAAAATTTCCTCTTGGACCGCATCGGACGAACCCGGCTGCCGAACCATTCGGTGAATGGACGCTACACCGGCCGAGCTAGCGGACGACATTTGTCTAATCTCCATGAGCACTTTTGCCGCTAGCTCTGAATTCATTTGTGACGACGGACGCACACTTGAAGAAGATAACATGGAAACATCACCCTGTTCTGGTTCCTCTGAAATAGAAACTGAGAGAGTAGAGTGACCTTGTGGAGAAAGAGCCGGCATCGCTCTTTCTCCAGAAACAACATATCGTGACACACGTTTCCAATGTTTCTCATCCCAATGTTCACATATAGGACAGGGATTAATGCGAGAACACTGACTACAATTAATACAATGATCATGAAAGTCAGAGGAAGATTTCTTCCTATTACAATTTGAACAATGTCCCTTCATTGTGAAAGAACAACAATAAGTCCTAGTTACTCGCAAAAACCCCTGACACAAAGATACATAATAACATGATCCATTAATAAATGAAAAAACAATTGCAAAACAAAATAATTTTGAAAAAATATTTTTTCAGAGAAGCCCAAGTTGCTGAAAAGTAACGTTGAGCCCCGATGGATCCGATGGCAAAGTGTGGTCAAAAATTTTAAATTTATATAAAATAATTAATGAGACACTTTCGGATAATATAAATGTATCTTATAATGAGATAAACTACCACAAAGGCAAACAGCCCCCCTCAAAAAAGGCTGTTGCCAATGAAAACAAACAGTGTAAACACACTAGAAAACATGACTCCAGGCACTGAAAAAACTGGCCCGGAATCAGTCATCAATTACACTCTATCTGATGCAAAACAGAGACTCCCAGGGGAGAATCTGTAGAACATCAGATGGAAGATGCAGAACACAAACGTTATACACCCATGGGTGAAAACGTAACTATGGGGAAAATAACAGAAAACATTCTGTAACCAAGCAACTCTCCCAGGAAATTTTAAAAATGAAACTTCTCAAAAATATGCCAAAAGCATGGGAGAATTGCCAGGGGGGACTTTAGAAGGCTAGGGGAGAGGAAACACTGAATAAGCAGTGCAACAATTAGCAAGAATGACAACAAGAGGCCCATGCCTCGAAAATAGGCAACTTAACATAATTTCATCAAAAAATTTTAAGTACAGCCCAGGGGTCAGCCTGGCAGCTGAGTTTAGGGAGAAGTGACTTCTCCCTTCAGAGACTTTAGGGAGAAGTCAGGACCCAGGAGGGAGAAGTCAGTGGACATGAAGGAGAAATCAGAAAAAAAACATAAAACGTATATGACATCGTGATAAAATAAATGAACATAGAGGACACAATTGTGGAGATAAAAATAAATAGTTATACAAACATACATACACACACAAACCTAAGTCAGATGGTATATAACAGAATGTAGGTTAAAATCCCACCTCCCCCCCACCCCACCCCACAAAAAACTGTGTCGTTCATGGTTTCTGAATACCCCCTAACTCTTTGCCTAACAGTGATGACTAAGGTTACCATGCAGTTGATTTTGTATTTGCCTCAACGCAGTGGATTTGAAATTTAGTATGACCCATGGTGAGAGTGTTCTTTTCTGTAAAAGAAGGTATATTCTTTTTAAAAAAATATTTAAAGTGTTCAAAATAAATTTCATGTTCATATAAGAAGCTGGGTCGTTCATGGTTTCTGAATGCCCTAACTGAGTTGAAAAGCGTAGTTAAAAAAGTTTTCGATATCCTTCGTAAATTCAGCGTTATTAACAATTTGAGTTAATTTATTTCTTAGGTAAATGACAAAATATTTCAGTTGTCTCCCTTCCCGGCTGCGCTGGGTAATAATACACTGTTCAGAAAACTGACAATTTCTGCCAACCATCTCACACTGACACGTGCGATTGGTGCTTTGAAGGTCTGCCATTCTTATCCATCCAAATACCTGTGATTTCTATTGTAGCCTTATTCCATTTAACCCCTTCCAACACAACTTCACAAGTTTTCAAAGAAAAACATTCAAATTCAATGCAAATTGCGGGGCGAATTTCAATGCAACCAATTTTTCAGTGGAACAGAGCGTAACCACAAGCAATTTCGATATGGACGAACTGTCTCCAATACATTTTTTTTTGTTTTGAAACGGTGGTTAACTTTAATAAATTCTAATTAACTCGATGCGTGTCTTGTGTGATTCGTTGTTTTGGCTGGCACTTTGTTTTTAAATAGCCATTTTGCGCTGGTTGTTATCAGTTGGGGCGAATTGTTCGAACGACTACGCCATTACAATTCTTTTCAAAAATATAAAATTGGGCTAGTTTAGGCTATTTTCATAGCCGTGTGACGGACTTTAACAGCAGCCGTGTTTACTTTTTTTTGCGAATGCGGAAGCGGGTGATTTTAAAAAATAAAACATAAGAAAATACAGTAAACTGCCATGTCTCCCAAGGAAGTTTTGGAGGGCGACTTGAATTTCGCCCCCAGTGCAAGCCATGGTGACTTGAGGAATGACAAGGCGACTTCTTCGCCCAAGTCGCCCACTCGGCTGACCCCTGGTACAGCCCTGATTATTTTTTGCCACTTCTTTTTCCTCTCCTCCTTCTATCCTCCTTAGAATCACATTTTCTCCAAAAATTACGTGTCTGGCATCCTTTAAACTGAGATTTACAAGCACAAAGATCAGTGAGATGTTGACTGATGAAGGGCCAAACAGAGAATGATAATTGGCACCAATTTCGGGACGACTGCGTCACTGCGCATGCGCAGTAGAGGCGTACTATGGAGGTCCTTTAGGACATGATTTCTTTTTGTTTTGGATGCAAATTTTGGGGATTGGGGGGCAAAATTTGTGTTTGGCCCTGGTTTTGTTGGAGTTAGCACCAGCTAAGTCTGGGTCATTGGTACAGTATAAAAATATAATATTTTTTCAGCTGCTGAAGTTGCATGTTACGAGGGCGGATGTGGGCGATTCGTTGGGTAAAGGGTTAAACCAGTATTACCAAATTATCAGAACTAGGGAGTAACCATGTCCCATATCAACACTGCAAATGTTTGTACATGTATCATGCAATACAGGAGCAGTAAGTCAAAATCATAACTTAACAAAATTACCACAATAGACTGAAACTAACAGAACTCATTAATTCAGGGTTCATGCACTCAAACTTGGTTCAAATTCCAGTACTTTTCCAGTATATTCCCAGTATCCATTAAGAATTTCCCAGTACTGTATTCAATGTTCTTGACTATACAACTACTTAAACTTGTGATAACAAAGGCATATACCATATTTCAGAAAATGTAGGAATAATGAACAGGTCTTCAAATAAGTCACCTGTGTGATGGATGGTGCCAAGCATTATCTATGCCAAACAACTTCAATTTATCACATTGGAAAGAGTTTGTTTGGGTGGGAAATTAGTGGAATTACACTTGAAATATAATTTTCATTATGCCTCTTGGGTAGCGAAAATTATATTTCAAGTGTATTTAAAGTATTTACCAACTCTGGGATCATTTCTCCAGTATTTTTCCAGAACTGGAAAATGCAAACCATTTTTCCAGTATTTTCCAGTATGACGTACAAACCCTGTTAATTTTAGCATCTTCTTTCTCTTGAACTACCATGCAGCAAACTGGGAATACAGTCACAGTGTGAGAGGAAGAGTTTGCCTAAAAAAAAGTACATGTTCGCAGAAAATATTTAAACTGTTGTCTCCAAATTTAGATAAAGAGTTCAGTCGAAATATTACTTTACCTTTCAGGTGTTGGACTTCGGTCTTTCACTGATTGAGGACTGGGTGGTGATACTTGTGGGGATTTCTTAGATAACATACTCTTATTGTATGGAGTAAATACAGGTTTTGGCATTCCCTGCTTCTGACTTGAAGGTGTGCGATGTTGAGGTTTCGGAGTTCGTACTCTATCTGACAGTTTCCGAGATGGTGGACCAGGTGAGAACTTGATTGGCTCTGTATATGCATCAGGTGATACAGCTGTTGGACTGGTAGTTATTCGTTCCACAGCTTCAGCAAATCTTAACTGCTTAGGTGTGCCTGAAGTGTTTGCAGGCGTTTCTAAACTAAGAGCAAGTCTGTTAGCCAATCGTGTTCGCATGTGGGGTCGTTTTTCTTTCTCCACATCGGCTCCTACAAAATAGGTTTCAAACTTAACAGTCAGAGGCATACAAACCAGTTTTCAAACTTTATAGTTAAGATTATATCAAAAACAATCCTTCAAATAGATGTTTATTATATGTTAAATGCATATCACATTCAACAGCATATCATTTATGTTACACATCTTCAGTATAAATTTGACTCATTAACTGTATATAAGGGTTTGCATATTGCATATTTGCATAAAACTGGTTTGGTTCTCACAAACTCCTGCTGCAAGATCAACTTTCAGTTCTTAAATAATTTAGAGTTTCAGAATAGTGTTATACCCTTGTGACAGCAACAAATACATATTTCAGAGTAAAAAACAAATCTCATACTTAACCCTAAAGGCCTATTTCCGACTTTTATGACCTCAAACAGGTGCCCTTAACATGCCATCTTGAGTAGGTCCTACAGACAATGAACAAACTACATAGGTAGTGGTTTCGTGACTGCTACAAATACATATTCCAGAGTAAAAAACAAATCTCATACTTAACCCTTAAGGCCTATTTCCGACTTTTATGACCTCAAACAGGTGCCCTTAACTGGTAGAGTGCTGGAAGCCCATATTTGAGCTTTATTCTAAAGTGACGGTACCACAATTTATATACTTCATATTCTGTGGATGTACTTCATATTATCTTTGAAGTGATATAATTTTATGTGTTAGGATTTGCCTTGTTACAATTTATGGGAGAGTGCCTACTGGCACTCTCCCATAAATTGTAACAAGGCAAAGAAGCACAAAGAAAGCTTAAGGACCATAAATAATTTAGCACTCTACCAGTTAACATGCTATCTTGAGTAGATCCTACTGACAATGAACAAATTACATAGGTAGTGGTTTCTAGTCAAGTCTTGGCTGCCTGTTAAGGCGGCCAAGACTTGATTAGAAATCACTGCTAAGGCTTTGGACATGTACAAGCTGTGGTCAGGTGTGAATTCAGGACAACTGTCCAGGCCCCTAAGGGTTAAGGGTCTAGTTCCTATTTTGGCGAGTTGTTTTTTGTAGTACTGAGGCCAAAGATGTGCATGTAGAACATATGTTCCAACAGACACTCTTTCAGTGGTCTTGCTAATGGAAGTAAGTGACTCAGTGGTGGTTTCTAGAGAAGTCTTGGCTGCCTGTACAGCAGTACAGGCAGCAAAAACTTTGCCTGACACCACTGGTAAGTCAATGTGTTATCTTATTATGAAGTAGCAAAAATAAGCAGAATTCTCCAGGCCTTTAATGATGCTTTTGAATCTATGACAAGAATGTAATTAACATTTTGCGTGAAACAAAGATGAATTAACACTGTTTTTCTAGCGAGAATGTATTTTGACTTTCACATGAATTTCAAGTCCTACAAGTTGATCTCTGGTAGTTGAATGTTTGTTTATTGGTGTTTAAGGCCACTTTCACAAAGTCTTGCTATATCATGAGCATAACAAAGGTATAAAATTAACTTCAACCCGTCATTTCACCCAATGTAAACCCATTTTAAAGGACAAGCACCCCAGGTTTTGTTGGCGTCCATGTAAACCAGTGAAAAGGAACGTGTTTGCCGTTGTAATCAAGAACCTCTCAATTTCCTGGGGTATCCAAAGGACCTATCAACCGAAAAAAGAAAAATAACTGTACTGACATCCCCATACTACTCTTGAGTGTTCGAGCTGGCCTGAAACTGTCTGGTGCCAAATTTTTAGTCATTGTCTATATTTTGGTGCCAAACAAAGTGTTTTGGTGTCGAAGTGATTATGGTTGGGGGGTGGGGGGGGGGGGAGGGGTAGGGGTGTGTTTCTGCTCTCTGATCCAAACAAATTGATCGAGTCTTGACAAATGAACTGGCAATTATCTCAAGTGTGAACAGCCAAATGGACCATGGAAAAAATCCTCAACATTGAAATCTTTGGTGGGCGAAAAGGTCTGTCATCGTAGTTATTTAAGAATTGAATGCAATTTTTATAATCTTTATTGGAGTATGAACGTGTGGGAATGGGTACAAATTATGTATGAATCCCTTCCAATTTATGTAAATTGTTACAAGGTAAAGACATGTGAACAAATGTTGACAACAAAAAATAATTTATCCCTATATCAGTTAATGAAGTAGTTTTCACAAACAAATTTGCTATTCAATTAACATGGCTCCACAATACAAATGCCAAATGTTCACGAAAAATCATTCTATTCAGCCATCTGATGAGGGATGCTATTAATGAACCAGATTGCATGGAAGCAAATTACACATATAAACGATATCTTTCTGCTTCTTCAACTGGACGAGTAGAAGAGTAATAGTTTATTTGATTCTTTAAAACCCGAGATTCAAGTGGATCAAGATGACTACAGGGAATGAAGGATTGGTGAAAGGGAGTACGTAAGAGTTAGAGATTTTTGTTGATTTGTTTGACACGGTGAACATTTTTAATGTTCATGTTTCATCATGAGTTGATTTTTAGAGTTGAAAGTATTAAAATTATAGCTACTGTTCAGTTTGCATTAATTTGTCATATAAAGCATTAAAGTAGAGAATTTGGATCACCGATACCTCTTTCCAAACACTCAATTATCAACAATGAAAGGAACAGACCACTCCAGCCACTCAAACTATAATCATAGAGACTTGGTATGAATAAATATGTAACTCCTTGAGCTGTGCCAAAGAAGACAGAATTGATTAAATCCCTTGTATCATGGAGAAAATTTTCAGAGTGAAATTGTGACCTCAGTTTTAGATGATTAAGGCTTAGAGAACCTCAAGAAAGATAGCTTAATAAAAATACTATCTATTACACAGCTTTTATGTGCAAAGTCTGCTACAACGTCTATATTAGTTTCTTTGCAACTGTGATGCCTTGGAAATGCAGCTATTAATATTTACCTTTGGGTGTATTGGATCCAGATGATATCTGTGGGCTTGGAGATCGGGATATCATGTGTTTCACTTTTAGGATTGACTGTGGAGTTGCTGCTCTCGACAATACTCGATGTTGTTTTGGCGATTTCCTTTTTAAGATTGTAGGTGTCTGTAACATGATCAGCGCATCAACATTTTTAAACTTAGCAAGCCTGAAAATATAGAAGTTTGTAAATAAAGAGAAATTTTCAAGTTGATGAGTGCCATTCTGCGCACAAAATCTGAGATGAATGAAACTTCTGGTGGTATAAAATAAAATCAAGGAAAACAACCCTTTATTAAAAGAATTGTCCGCATCTGCCAACGTAATTTTCAAATTAAGCAGTTGGGAAAAAATTATTTAAAAAAAACTAGAAATGGTCTGTCACCCGGTATACCCCCACCATGGCATACCGCCTACTGTGGGTGACTGAAAAGGGGCATTCAATTTTTCTAAGTAAAAAAAAAATCCAATATGGCTGCCAGTTGCCATCTTGAAACACAGCGGGAAAAAGATTATGTGACGCACTTCCCCTCATCACGATCATTTTTTGTGAAGTTTCATGAAAATGCGGCTAAAACTGTGGAAGTAGTTCGCTCCACAAATTAACATGTACAACGGGCCGACGACGAGCGACCGACCAACATGTTGACTCCTATATACCCCCTAAAACTTTGTTTTGTGGAGGTATAATCAACAAAACCATTAGATTCCACATTGGAATGAGGTTATAGAGCATTTGCCCACATAATTTACAACTGATCAGTAGGGAAAAAAATTATATGAATGATTTCTTCCAATGAGGTGATCACATGATACGGTTTTGTTGAAATTTTAAAAAAATAATATGTAAAATATTAGATTTGTTGTCCTGTGCATTGGGGAAAAGTTTAAAGGTCAACTATAATGCTCAATGTATCCACATTTAAATAGAGTGACATGTTGTTTACATCTTAAAAGAATTTCTGTCCAAATAAATAGTAACAACTAATACGTGATCTCGCCAGGGCCAGATCAAACATTAGTTGTTGCTATTCATTTTGGTGGAAATTATGTTAAAACGTAACAACAGGGCTAGTGTTGTAAAACAAAGAATATGGGAAAGCATCACAACTCTCTTTTCCTACAGGTTACCAGCACATTATATAGAGTAACCTGGGTTACAATACAAGGTTTTTATTTTCAGGCGTGCAACTATAATAATTCTGTGACATATTGTCCGTTTAAGGTGTGAGCTTTAATCAGTCAATCATGATTACCTCCTTGCTGCCTCAGAACACCAAAGTCATCACCTTGCCAATTGGTGCCACCTCCCTGAATTCCTTGGTGGAGGTAAACCAGGCTGCTTCTACTGCTTGTTTTGCAGTATTCACTCTGGATCAAAGTAAAAGACCTTTGACTCATCCCGAGTTACAATTCTCCAAATTAAGTCTCAACAAACTCTCTTGAAAAATAGTGTCAAAAAGTTCTCTCAGATATGTTTGATTCTGTAAGAGGTCTGGCCAGGTGTCAATATTTAACCCTTTACCCAATGCAGACGATATCAAAATGTATTATTTCAAATAGCATTTTTTTCAAATTTTTCAAAAAATTTCAACAAAACCATATCATGTGACCCCTCGTTGAAACCAGCTCGTTCCAACTAGGGGTCACATGATATGGTTTTGTTGAAACTTTTTGAAAAATAATATTTTTTCAACTGCTGAATTTGCATATTACGCGGGCAGATGCGGCCAATTCGTTGGGTAAAGGGTTAAGAGACTCATCTTGCAAAGAATACTTCTATGAGAGACAATTACTAAGCTGTAGCACTGCTGGAGTGAATGAATTCAGGTTCAGGCAGATTATTATAAATCAGTCTGGATAATGTTCATGTTAATTTGAAAAAGGATCTTTACTATTCCAGTACAAGTTGATAATAGGTCACAAACTTTTTGATCCACCCTTGTAATTTGGATACGACGTCATTTTCTGTAATGATAGATGAACAATTTTTAGAAAGCATCCTCAAAAAATAAACAAGAGGCCCCAGGGGGCCTGAGGGCGCTCACCTGACATGGTAGTCTAAATATCAAACCAGGGACTTGACTTGAATAAGCTGCATACGCCCCTCCTAAGAAAAGCATATACCAACTAGATGAAGCGATTGTGCCCACACAATACACAGGAATTTTCCTTCTATTTTCAGTTCCTGCACTTTTTACGTCCCAAAATTGAGATAAACACATAAAAAACAGATTTTTTTTTCCCAAACAAAATACTTTCAGCCTAAATTTTTTTCTTCTTCTTAAAACGCATAAAAAACAAAAAAACAAAAATTCCAGATTTTGGTCCCAAATTTTCTAAGACCCACCCGGACCCAAAATTTTCAGGGTAAAAAAAAAAAATTTTTTTGTCTTAAAATTGACAGAAATGCATAAAAAACAAAAAAAAAAAATTTCTGGATTTTGGTCCAAAATTTTCTAAGTCCCACCCGGACCCAAAATTTTCAGGGTAAAAAAAAAAAATTTTTTTGTCTTAAAATTGACAGAAATGCATAAAAAACAAAAAAAAAAAATTTCTGGATTTTGCTCCAAAATTTTCTAAGTCCCACCCGGACCCAAAATTTTCAGGGGAAAAAAAAAACATTTTTTTGTCTTAAAATTGACCAAAACGCAGAAAAAACCCCAAAAATTTTTTTTCGGATTTTAGTCCAAAATTTTCTAAGTCCCACCCGGACCCCAAATTTTCAGGGGAAAAAATTTCTTTTTTTTTTTTTTTTTGTCTTAATATTGACAGAAATGCATAAAAAACCAAAAAAAAATTTTTTCGGATTTTGGTCCAAAATGTTCTAAGTCCCACCTGGACCCCAAATTTTCAGGGGAAAATTTTTTTTTTTTTCTTTTTGTCTTAAAATTCACAGAAATGCATAAAAAACGAAAAAAAAAAATTTCAGGATTTTGGTCCAAAACTTTCGAAGTCCCACCCAGACCCCAAATTTTCAGGGGAAAAAATTTCTTCTTTTTTTTTTGTCTTAATATTGACAGAAATGCAAAGTCCCACCCGGATCCCAAATTTTTTGAGGGGAAAAAAAACCAACATTTTTTTGTCTTAAAATTGACAGAAATGCATAAAAAACAAAAAAAAAAATTTCCGGATTTTGGTCCAAAATGTTCTAAGTCCCACCTGGACCCCAAATTTTCAGGGGAAAATTTTTTTTTTTTTTTTTTTTGTCTTAAAATTCACAGAAATGCATAAAAAACGAAAAAAAAAAATTTCAGGATTTTGGTCCAAAATTTTCTAAGTCCCACCCAGATCCCAAATTTTCAGGGGAAAAAATTTCTTTTTTTTTTTTTGTCTTAATATTGACAGAAATGCATAAAAAACAAAAAAAAATTTTTTTTCAGATTTTGGTCAAAATTTTTTTTTTTTTTTTGTCTTAAAATTCACAGAAATGCATAAAAAACGAAAAAAAAAAATTTCAGGATTTTGGTCCAAAATTTTCTAAGTCCCACCCGGACCCCAAATTTTTTGAGGGGAAAAAAAAACAACATTTTTTTTGTCTTAAAATTGACAGAAATGCATAAAAAACAAAAAAAAAATTTCGGGATTTTGGTCCAAAATTTTCTAAGTCCCACCTGGACCCCAAATTTTCAGGGGGAATTTTTTTTTTTTTTTGTTTTTTTTTTTTTTTTGTCTTAAAATTCACAGAAATGCATAAAAAACGAAAAAAAAAAATTTCAGGATTTTGGTCCAAAAAGTCCCACCCAGACCCCAAATTTTCAGAGGAAAAAAAAAAAATTTTTTGTCTTAAAATTGACAGAAATGAATAAAAAACAAAAAAAATATTTTTTTTTGATTTTGGTCCAAAATTTTCTAAGTTTCACCCGGACCCCAAATTTTCAGGGTAAAAAAAAAAAATTTTTTGGTTGAGCTAAAAACAAAAAAAATATTTTTTTTTGATTTTGGTCCAAAATTTTCTAAGTCCCACCCGGACCCCAAATTTTCAGGGTAAAAAAAAAAAATTTTTTTTTTTTTTTGTCTTAAAATTGACAGAAATGCCTAAAAAAGCAACAAAAAAAAATTTCCGGATTTTGGTCCAAAATTTTCGAAGACCCACCCGGACCCAAAATTTTTTGAGGGGGAAAAAAAAAAAAATTTTTTTTGTCTTAAAATTGACAGAAATGCATAAAAAACGAAAAAAAAATTTTTCAGGATTTTGGTCCAAAAAGTCCCACCTGGACCCCAAATTTTCAGGGTAAAAAAAAAAATTTTTTTTTTTTTTTTTTGTCTTAACATTGACAGAAATGCATAAAAAACAAAAAAAATTTTTTTCGGATTTTGGTCCAAAATTTTCTAAGTCCCACCTGGACCCCAAATTTTCAGGGTAAAAAAAAAAAATTTTTTTTTTTTTTTGTCTTAAAATTGACAGAAATGCATAAAAAACAAAAAAAAATTTTTTCGGATTTTGGTCCAAAATTTTCAAGTCCCACCCGGACCCTAAATTTTCAGGGTGAAAAAAAAAAATAAATTTTTTTTGTCTTAAAATTTACAGAAATGCATAAAAAAACAAAAAAAATTTTTTTTTCGGATTTTGGTCCAAAATTTTCTAAGTCCCACCCAGACCCCAAATTTTCAGGGGAAAAAAAAAAAAATTTTTTTGTTTTAAAATTGACCAAAACGCAGAAAAAACAAAAAAAAAATTTTGGGGGGATTTTGGTCCAAAATTTTCTAAGTCCGTAACGGGACCCCAAATTTTCAGCCTAAATATGAACCTAGGGACTTGGCTTCAACAAACTTGAATCTCACCCCCCTAAGGATGCTGCATACCAAATAACAAAACATTCTTATTGCTAGATCTGAAGAAGAAGATTTTTTAAAAATACTCCTCATACTGCACTAATTTAAACATTTGGGCTCCCATAGAGAGCCCAAATATCCACCCAGGCAATTGATTTCAATAAACATGTGAAACAATCTTCCAAAGATGTTATATGTGAAATTTTAACGCTTTTGGAGCAGTGGTTTGGGAGAAAAGTAGTCTTATACGTTTTTCCCATTACCCACAGTGTTAAAAAATGCTGACTCAGCACTTTTTCAAAGTCCCCAAAAAGTACCCCATGATAAAACCGATGGCAATTTTTTTTACCATTCCATTCTGTTGGTCCTAAGGAAGCTTCACAACAAATAAGAATTCTCAGTGCCGTGTAGTTTTGGAGATATGGGCGTTTTCATTTTTTTCTATTTTTAGCTCCTGCGGTCCCCATGGGGCGACAGGAAAAAATTTTTTGGCATAAATTAAGTACTTATGACCCAATAAGCCCTCATATCAAATTTGGTCAAAATTTGCCTCTCGGTTTGGAAAATAGAAATTTTGGGCGGGGCAAATATTCTTTCCCCTCCCATTACGACGCCAAGTATAGCCCCACAAACTTCTCTTGAACAAATCTGAGTCTACAGCACATTTAGGCCATTGAAAAAATACTGTTTCTCAGGCACCTCTCTTATTTGTGAAAATGTGCTCCATCACTCATTTTTTATTGGAAATCTCTTCAAAACTCCTTTGCACTTGTTGGGACTAAGAATGTAACCAACTGTATCTTGTTTGACAGATTTTGTTGGTTAAATCTGCAACTGCAGAATGGGAAAACTTCACTGCTGAAAACATTGGGTTTTTTGTCCCATAAAATAGTGTAAGCAGGGCTTATATTTCTATGAGAATCCAAGAATTGATTCACGCAAAGATACAACTGCAGTATGGAAAAACTTCACCGCAGAAAACAGTGGGGTTTTTGTCCCATAGAATAGTGTAAGCAGGGCTTATATTTCTACGAAAATTCAAGAATCAATTCACGCCAAGATTTGCACAACAAAACCATCGAGAATCCATGTAGATTCTCACTGCAGCTCTCTTAGGATTTGCGTGAAAAGAACTGTTTCAATTAATCTTTTA
Organism: Pictodentalium vernedei; assembly: GCA_031216915.1. Classification (NCBI taxonomy): domain Eukaryota; kingdom Metazoa; phylum Mollusca; class Scaphopoda; order Dentaliida; family Dentaliidae; genus Pictodentalium; species Pictodentalium vernedei. The sequence continues at coordinate 388,831,292 of CM062290.1, read as the reverse complement.
CCTAACAAGTGGCAGCAAATTGGGCAATACAAGGCTAACATGACCTGAAATATCCTGTCACTTTGTCCATAAAATTGTTCAAATATGGCTGTCATTGGAACCGGCTCAATGAGCTGGTTCCAATGACATCCATTTTTTAAGTTTTATTGGTAAATGTTTATTTTTTTAAAAATTCAATTTTCAAAAAAATTCAGTTGATGTTTTAAAAATTTTCGTGACAAAATACAAAAATGGATTCTCCCTAATTTAGAGATGATATACAAGGACTGGTAGATTAATAATCTGAACACTTTTAAACTCTTTTCAGGACATTTTTGTGGATTCACAAAAAAAAAGTCAGGTAAAAACACATCTGATTGGGCGTTGCCTAAAATACAAGGAAAAAAAAAAACAGAAGAAAAGTTTCTCTCAGGATAATTGCCTGAAAAACAAAAACAAAATTTTTTATAGCCTTAACTAAACTTGCATTTCAGCATTTTCAGGTTACCAATGTTTTATCTGCCTGTAATACAAAATAATTTAACAGAATCATCCACACAAGACATCAATACAAGAGGCATTATAATAATAAAAATATTAAAAAAAAACTTGCTTTTTTTGCCCAGAAACTGTCTGTGTTTTGGATTTCATTTCTGGAGAAAATGGAGTAAATGCAGATGGGGAAGATACTGTGCTACTGTTAGCCGATTTCATCTCTTCTGACACATTTGGGTAAACAACACACTGTGACTCCCTGAAAGATTAAATAACATGAAAGTTTATATCACCTTGTGCTACTTGAAAGGTTTTTGTAGTTGGCTTTCAAAATAATTATTTGTCAATAAAACTGTGGCTGCGTATTTGTAAAACAAGGTTGGCCCACCTTAACTGCACTGTATGTCCTCTGTAGTGCTGAAATGGTTTAGTGAATTCGGTAACCAGTTAATAGTCTAAATATAACCATTCTATTATTAAGTCGGCGAGAACAGAAAATATGTATATGCTAGGATCCCAAATCACGATGATGTAATGAAGACCAAGATGAAAATCTTTTTGTATTATTAGTGGATCAGACAATGGGAAAATGAACAAAATGTTATTTCTGTAAATCCTGCATAAAATACAGAAATCTCACAATGCAACTTTAGTAAATCTTGCATAAATACTTGGGACTGTTGACTGCAACAGCACATTTTGCATTCTCGATATTTGTGTCCCGAGTTCATTAACCCTTTACCTAACATGAAAAGTAGATGACATTTGCAAAAAAAAATTCTTGAATAACTCATTTTTTCTCTCAAAAACATAAGTTATGTGACCCCCTCATTGGAACGAGCTTGACGAGCTCATTCCAATGAGGGTCATAACCTATGTTTTTGAGACAAAAAATAATGAAAATTATTTGACGATTTTTGAGAATAGTGCTGGCAGGTTTTGGCCGATACGTTGTAAAGGTTTAAGAGAGAGCACAATAAGAGTGGAGTAAGGGAAACAGGTATCAAAGACCCAAGGTGGAGTTTTTCCTGTATTTCATGCACGCCAATGGCGTGCATAAAATCCAAGAAAAACTCTAAACAAGGGTCATCGATTCTGACCCCTATACTCTACCCGAGTTGTGTTCTGTATTTATACCACAACTTAGATGTGAGTCTTCCATGGAAAACGTGTGTCGCCTGGCGTTTCAGACAGAATTCTAAGTGGAAAAGGGGCATAACTCTGGAAAAAAACAGCGGATCAAAAATAAAATAGGAGGTGCACAATGCCATTATGTGATAAAGAATCCCTGAAAGTTTCATCAAAATCCATTCATAGGTTAAAGAGGAGTGGCAGATAAGAGAAAGTGTGACGCGGACGACGACAGGGCATAACTCTGGAAAAAATACAGCGGATCAAAAAATAAAATAGGAGGTGCACAATGCCATTATGTGATAAAGAATCACTGAGAGTTTCATCAGAATCCATTCATAGGTTAAAGAAGAGTGGCGGATAAGAGAAAGTGTGACGCGGACGACGACGCAAGACGACAAAAGTAATCCCTATATGTCGCTCCCCACTTCGTGGGGCGGCGACACAATTAAACTTGAATTAGGTGCATAAAACTGATATTTTTAAAGAAAAATATCACCTTAGACAATCTGTTTACATTGGTGCTCAACTCTGTTTTGTGTTGAAGCATTTCATTCATGTCATAACATCACTTACATCTTTAATGTCCAATCAGATATGTTTTTACTTGATGTTCTTTCACATAATTCAGATTCCTCGTGTGGAGTACCTGGCATATTTCCCAATGTCTGTACTGTATCGTAACACTGAATACAAAGAGCAATCATGGTATAATTAGATTTGTAAAACCAAGTAAGTGATCTTGTGTTCCCAAATAGTGCACTTAATGCTAAACAAAATTAATCTTTTGATTCTCAGGCAGCGGCGCATTCATCGCATTTATTTCGGAGGCAAAATAAAAAATGTATAAAACAACCATAGGGTGTGATTTTAGCGGTATCGCATCGTGATTTGTGATGCAATATGTTGTCTACATTGATGCAGTATTGTTATTCTCTTCACGAAATGCGATACGATTCTCATATTTATTTAACAGGTTGAGGGTTTGATTATTTTTGGTGGTCTGAACTTGGTCAACAAAATTGTCAAATATTGTTTTATTTCAAATTATTGGAGAGTTCCAACAGGCATCTCCAATAATTTGTAATAGAACAAATTTGTATAAACAAACTATTATTTACGTTTGACTGAATATGAAACAAGCACAAGGAATAATTATGTTGGCTTTTGTATTGGTACCCTCACTTTTAGAAAGGCCTGATTGTGGCTTCTAGCACTCTACCAGTTAAAAAACTCCTTATTTTTTATCTCCATTTCAGTTTCTCTATATTGATTTTGTGTTGTATGAGCACTGTTACAAAAAAAATATCAGTGAAATCAGCATGGAAGCTCTCTGGTATTTAATTTTGGGTTCTCACAACTGGATTTTAGGCATCGGTGACCACTCCATCAGGAATAAAAAAATAAAAATAAAAACTGCCCTATCTCATTCGTTTTAAAAAAAAATTGCCTGAGAATCAATTACTTTATTTTGTTTGGCCTAAGACTAGTGGTTTTAAGAATAGTATCAGTGACTTTCCCATTATTTGTTTATTTGTATACTGGCATTTGTCAATCACTTTCTTATATTGTGACAACACAATAAGTATGAAGTTAAGTCAAGTTGATTTTAACCAAGCAAAAAATATCTTGCGCAGTTCTAATGTCTACAACTAAACTAGAAAAACTGTGAGCACTGCTCACTAAATGATACCACCCACTCCCACCAAGAAACATTTTACAACAGTAAAAGTGTGTTTAATGTAGAGAGCACAAACACTGACAACCCCCCCCCCCCCCCCCTCCAAAAAAAATAAAAATACCTGAAAGCAGAATAGAAGGTGCACATCTATAATGTATATAAAAGAATGTCTGAGAGTTTCAATGAAATTCGCCCACTGGTATAAGAGGAGTAGCGGATAGGAGTGTACCCCCCTAAAGCATCACAACAATTTGGCTAAGTTCATTTCGCCCTTTGGGAAAGAGTAAAAAATAAAAATACCTGAAAGCAAAATAGGAGGTGCACATCTATAATGTATAGAAAAGAATGCCTGTAAGTTTCAATGAAATCCACCCACTGGTTTAAGAGGAGTAGCGGATAGCAGATGTGTACCCCCAAAGCGTCACGGACGTACGGAAGTACGGACGTACAGACGTACGTAAGTACGGAAGTACGGACACCATGAATGCTATATACCGCCCACTTTTCAAGTGGATGGTATAATTACAAAATTTAGTATGATACCAAATGCTGCTATTATTGATATTTTAAAAGGTATGACTTAGAAATGCTGTATGATGCTCTTAAATAAGAACCCAAAACCAGGGATGAATCGAGAGCTGATTCAATACCTGTTACAGGCATGGGCACCCAAACTCTGGAGTCCAAATGTCCCTAAATTCCAGCAGAAAAATATCATTCAACTTTGAAATGTACCAGTTTGAAGCAATTATTTCAATATTTAGAAGAAATCTATACACATGCAGTTGATAAAAAGCACTTCAAGACACATGCAGTGGTCTAATCATCTGTATTAAGACAACTCAATTTATTTGGGAACATCCTCAATTGAAAAACAGGTGTTCACAAAAAATCACTGGATCTGTCCCTGCCCAAAACACTTCCGAGTGGGCTGATTGACAGGAATAAATATGCACACATGTCCATCATATTCACACATGAAGCGTCACAATTCTCAAAAATGGGTCTCTGAAACAATAGGCAATATAAGTGCGAAGGAGCTTCTGGGTCCCAGTGAGTTTCAACATCAACAACAGAGTCCCCAAAAAGCCTGGTCTTTTATCTGGAACACCCTGCCTGATTGCCTGCAGTCACCACAAACTTACAAATCATTCAAAACTGTCCTTAAAACTCATCTTTTCAAAAAATTATACCCAGACCCAGTTCATTTTGAATTAATTTAATTTATAACCAAAATTACGAGATTTCACAAAGCATATGTTTTCTTTATTTTACTTGTAAAGCCTGAGAGCACCTACGTGAATTCATTGGCTCTAAACTGTATTTATTATTATTATTATTATTATTATTAATTGCCATGTTGTGCATTTCTAAACCAAACTGTCTCAGTGGCCAACTACATATTCTTCTGGTATGATAGGACAGTATCAAAGTGATTTCTTTAACTGGTTGAGGGCTAGATTATTTTTGGTGATTTGAATTTGTTATTCAAAATTTGTTTTATTACAAATTATTGAAGAGTGCCTACAGGCATTCTCCAGTAATTTCTAATAGAACAAATATATATAAACAAAACAATATTTGGGTTTGACTGAATATGAAGCATGAGCAAGCAAGAAAAACATTGGCTTTTGCTCTGGTACCCTCATGTTTTTGAAAGCCCTGATAGTGGCTTCTAGCACTTAACCAGTTAAGGGTTATGAATTCAAGCCTGGAAATAAGCAATCTGTCATTTGCAGAATGAGCTCCTCAGAGGGTGAATTTGCCGATACTATCCCATACAGTGGGCTAGAATCCCCCCAATTTATCCTCTGGGAAGCTCTTTCTGTTTGGGCCTGAGACCTTGATTCAGACTGTGGTTTACAGAGGGTGAATTTGGTAAAGCTACCCTGCTGTTCGGTGTAGCATCACTAAATTCAACCTATGGGGACCTCATTCTGCAGATGACAGTCTGCTTATTTCCAGGCTTGGTTATGATATTAACGCTTAAAATTACTTCAATGCTCTGACACTCACTCAAAGACTCAAAGAATTGGGCCATTTTGTAGCATTACCACCTTGTAACATTCATGTATTATTCCTTATTTATTGGTGTTTAAGGTCACATACTTATGCACAATAGCTAATCGTGACCATGACAGTTTTATGGGTGGAGGAAGCCGGAGTACCTGGAGAGAACCACCGAGCAACTGTCAGCTCCTCAACATTCTCTGTCAAAGCTCTGCTCAAGCAGGGTTGCTGCAGTTGAAGACATGTGCACCATCGACGTGCAGTATGCCTTAGTACATGGCGTCATCGTGCCCCCATGTAGGCAACGGGGATAAAGTGTCTTGCCTAAGGACACAACGTGGGTCATCCCAGATGGGGATAGAACTCGGGACCTCTAGCATAGAAGTCCAACAGTCTACCACTGAGCCACTGCGCGCTCCAACATTCATTTATTTGCTGGTGTTAGTGGCAACTTTCAGCATCTATAGCTATATAATGATCACAACATAGGTAGCATGACAAGTTTTGCCAATCATTTATAACTACTGCTCACTTCGGAGGACTCCCAAGCCAAGCATTGGTCCTGGGTCCTATTTCAACAGTAAAGCCTAACTTGATTACCGCAGTAAACAGGCACTGCTCCACTTCCCAGGGTTTACACAGAATTCTATAGCACGTCACTCATTATCTTGTAGCATAACGTGATGGCTTCTGTGCTCTTCGGAGTGATGAATTCCAATTTCAAGGGCCTTTCCAGCTTTCAAGGGTTCCAATATTCAAAGGACCTTCCTTGGGAGATGGTTTCTAAATTCCAGAACATTTAAGAATTTCAAGGGAGAACAGATGATAAAATTAATGTTATTTCAAAATCTTCACTTACGTCTGACCAGCAGACTTTCTCCTTGGTGTAACTGGAGTGCATACAAACGGCCCCAAACTTTCTGACTTTTCACTATCTTTAGGAGATATTGAGCTGAAAAGAAACATTAAAATACATGCTTTTCATAAACAATGTCCACATATTTCTCATCAATAAACATTCTTGTGGACATTTCAGATTCTTGAAAAATTGTGGACTATATATAATCCATTCAGTGGAATCATTTGGAAAGATAGTATCAAATGGACTTTTTTATGTGTGAATTTATTTACAGAGTACATGTTTTATCCTGATGATAGAGTGGAACCCTGTTAACCCTTTACCCAATGAATCGCCCGCATCCGCCCGCGTAATATGCAAATTCAGCATTTGAAAAAATAGTATTTTTCAAAAAATTTCAACAAAACCATATCATGTGAACCCTCGTTGGAACGAGCTCGTTCCAACGAGGGGTCACATGATATGGTTTTGTTGAAATTTTTTGAAAAATTTAAAAAAATGGTATTTAAAATAATAAATTTTGATATCGTCTGCATTGGGTAAAGGGTTAATTGAATAGCCACTTTACCAATGAAAATTATTCAATTAACAGGGGTATTCAATTAACAGGGATTGTGTCACTTTCCTGTATTCTGCAGATTAACTTAGCATTTATTCTATTATATCCTGTTTGTTGGGTAAAGGGTTAAAATGGCTAACCAACGTTACTTGTTATATCCCATGGCCTTTGTTTTCCACACGATTGTGCAACAACATAGTTTTAAAAACAATGAGCCTTGTCATTTAATCAATCTCTGTACTATTAACCAGCACACAAAAAATCAGCACTAAAGAGTATCATTTAAATGGTGTACATTTGAATAATTCGAGATTTGGGAAGTTATTGCAGACTGCAGAGTTTTTCTGTTTAAATTCTTCAGATCAATCAAAGATATTTTGTGATTTCCATTTTATCTCAACACGCAAGTGTACACAATCAAACATCGTCAGTTTTAAAGTTGTTTTGCAAGTATATTAGAGATGGTTTGTTGAATTTATGGGAAACAACTATTAACCCTTTACCCAACACAGACGATATCAAAATGTATTATTTTAAATATAATTTTTTTTAAATTTTTCAAAAAATTTCAACAAAACCATATCATGTGACCCCTCGTTGGAATGAGCTCAACAAGCTCGTTCCAATGAGGGGTCACATATGGTTTTGTTGAAATTTTTTGAAAAATAATATTTTTTCAACTGCTGAATTTGCATATTACGTGGGCGGATGTGTTCGATTCGTTAGGTAAAGGGTTAATCAACTAACCATTGATTAATATTGGTGATTAGTCAACTATGAAAATTGATAGTCATGGCAGCTCTACTAAATTCTAACCTGCTGATACGATTATAAACATGAATGTACAGTAGAATACTGTAAATTGAACAGGTGCTTTGCCACAAAAAATATTCAATTAATAGAAGTATTCCATTAACCAGAAAATGGTAATTTGACATCATTCTGGTAACAAATAGAATCAAGGCTCGTACACTCAAACTTGGTTAAAATTCCAGTACATTTCCAGTATATTTCCAGTGTTCATTGAGAATATTCCAGTACTGTATTCAATGTTCTTGACTATACAACTATTTAAATTTGTGATAACAAAGGCATATCCTATATTTCAGAATATATGGAAGTAATGAACAGATCTTCAAAATTCACAGAGAAATTGTAAGCAAATTGTGCTACACCATGTACCAAGCATTATTTGTACCAAACAACTTCAATTTATCATATTGTTATTTATTTATTGGTGTTTAAGGTCACATATTTCTGCACAATAGTTAACCATGACTGTGACAGTTTTACGGGTGGAGGAAGCCAGAGTACCCGAAGAGAACCACCGAGCAACGGCGAGCAACTGTCAGCACCCCAACATACCAACTCCACACAAGCAGAGTTAGCATTGGTTGAAGACAGGTGCACCACTGACGTGCAGTACGCCTTAGTACACAACGTCACCGTGCCCCCAAGTGGGCAATGGGGGTGAAGTGTCTTGCCCAAGGACACAACGCATTGCCGCAGGTGAGATTCGAACCGAGAGACTTCTCGGTTTGCAGCCTGCACCTCTACCAACTGAGCCACCGCGCCGTGCCCCCCCCCCCCCTCTGTCTGCCCCCACCCCCCACCACCCCCAATTTATCATACTGGAAAGAGTTTGTTTGGGGTGGTAAATTAGTGTATGGGGTAACAAAAATTACAATTCAAGTATATTTCCCATATTCACCAACTTGAGATCATTTCTCCAGTATTTTTCCAGGAGTGTAAGATGCAATCCAGGACTGCATAATCGTCCCCTGAGTTCTAATGTGTTCTATGAGCTAGTAGGCACATAGAACACATTGGAACTCAGTGAACAAAATGCAAAATCATTTTTCCATTTCCAGTATGGCATACGAACACATTGGAACTCAGTGAACAAAATGCAAAATCATTTTTCCATTTCCAGTATTTGAGAGTTTTCCAGTATGGCATACGAACCTGTGGAATATTTATGATATATTGTTAACAAGATAAAACATACTAAATTTTTATATTGGAAGTACTAAAACCAAATAAAATCTGTAATGCTGGAGAGTTGGGGATTTTCGGAGATTGTTTAAAAAAATCAAAATAATTTATATTCAATTAACAGGGATTTTTTTTATTCCCATATGCAATTAACAGGCCAAATTTGGACTAGTGGAATGATAACTGGTTTGGTGTTTCAAAATAATATGCGCAGAAGATTATTCCATTTGGCAATATCCAATAAAGTGAGACCCACAGTGAATACGGAAGACACTCATCCGGATTCCAAGATCTACAGTGAAATAAATAGCTGTCCTGAATGTAGTTCAAAAGAACTCTTTTATCACCAGTGATTATGTTTATTGGTGTTAACCCTTTACCTAACGAATCGGCCACATCCGCCCACATACTTTACAAATTAAGCAGTTAAAAAACAGTTATTTTTCAAAAAATGTCAACAAAACAAAACCACACTCATTCCAATGACGGGTCACATATGGTTTTGTGGAAATTTTTTTAATAATTAAAAGATAAAAATATTTAAAATATAAAATTTGGTATAGTGTGCACTGGGTAAAGGGTCAAAGTCTACTTCCAGCATATGCCTTCTCAGTAATAATAAACAAGCTTCCATATAAACATAAAATAATTATTTATATATGGAAGAGGTATATATTATCATTACTGAGCTATAAAGCTATCTATTATACCAAAATTATAAAAATATACAGTTAGACACATTTTTTAAGACACTGTATTACTATGTCTACACAAATTTCGAAAACAATCTTTTCATTCACATCAAAGGAAATAAGACAACTGATATTTTATTTTCGTTTACCCAGATTTCGAGATCTCATATAAACAGCAGGAAAATTAGCAGAAAATGTCCTTGGGAGTTATTTGTTAGCTATTCCATAAATACAATCTTTCTTAAAAAACGATAACATTTTGGCAAAGGAATATTTATTTATGTATTGGCATTTAATGTTTTTGGAATCTTTTTCATAGCTATATCATAACCACTACAAGTATTAACCCTTTAACCCTTTGTACCCTGGTGGTATCTTCCATATTAGTTCAATGACAGCAACTGGAAGAGTCCATGTTCATTATTTTGGGGTAGACCAATTAATATTTTCAACCAAGGCTCCACGTTGAAAATATTGATTGGTCTACCACACACATGCATTTAGCATCCATCCTATCTAATGAAATTATGATGTAACATGTTCCTGGCTGGATAAATGGCTGCTAGGGTTCAAAGGGTTAAGTCAAGTTTAGACAATCATTTAACCCTTTACCTAACGAATCGCCCACATCCACCCGCGTAATATGCAAATTCAGCAGTTGAAAAAATATTATTTTTCAAAAAATTTCAACAAAACCATATCATGTGACCCTTCGTTGGAACAAGCTCGTTCCAACGAGGGGTCACATGATATGGTTTTGTTGAAACTTATTGGAAAATGTAAAAAAATGATATTTAAAATAATAAATTTTTATATCGTCTGCGTTGGGTAAAGGGTTAAGCCTTTTCTGCCCACTTTAGGAGACTTCATCTGAGGCATAGGTTATTGGTCCTATTTTAGATAGTAAACAAGTACTTTTCCGAGGTTCCTACTGGTGTCGCAAAGAAATACCTTGTATGATGTAAAACGGTTGCAAAGAGCTATCCAGAATTTTTCCAATAGAGTATTACAATACAGCATATAGGTTTAATGAAACTCGTGTAAGAAGCTGCAGAATTCTGAATTTCTCAGGTCAGTTTTGCAATAACAACGATAAGCATATCAGCATTACTTTGCCTTTGCTTAAAAAATCCAGTAAATGATTCCCTACAAATGGGTTACCTAAAATCAAGTTTATAGAGCAAGCTATATTTGGGTCAGTGGTGTGTTGGATGAATATGGCCTGCCCTGAAAACTTAAGGCAACCTTTTTGGGGTTCGCCTTAAATCCTAATTTTTCCATCTTGTACAGTGGAGCCCACTTAATTGGATATCTCTTAACTGAATAATGCTGTTAATTGAATATAATATCTAAACACAAAACCATTTAGCATACCACCAGTACAAATTTGACCTGCTAATTGAATATAGGTTATAAAGTAAATGCCTGTTAATTGAATAAATGAAAGTGTCAATGACACTGTAGCTCAACTTGTCAAGACATGTACATGTATAGTATGTCATGGCAATGACAAACATCTAGGTAATGACCTGAAAACAAAGGTACATATAAAGTATTGTAACGGTCTGTACATAAATACTGACCGTAGCCTGTAACAAATGTATAGGTAAAGTATTGTAAAGGTGAGTGACAGTCAGATGCTAAACTAGAAAAGAAATCTTTGGAGTCCCAAAGTGGGTCTGACTGAACCCCAAAATATTTGTTCTCATAGCACAGTGATAACAAAGGCACCTAAAAACACACTCCTTCCTGTCACAAGATGAAAACAAAGGTTCCCAAGAAGTTTCGTGAAGATCAGTTCATAAATACGAGCTGTATAGAAGATGTGACAAAAAACTGATTGGACCTAATTTCGGTACAAAATGGCCACTGGCAGCCATCTTAAATCTTGGACCGCACTCAGAAACACTCGTTCTCGTCCCAAGGTGATAACAAAGGTACCCAAGAAGTTTCGTGAAGATCGGTTGATAAATACAGCCTCTAGCCCGAGCCGTATTGACATGTGCACTTACAGTGTATAAGTAACACTAAATACATCAAAGTTGGGTCTAATTTGCATAATTTACGTATGAGAAAAATACCTGTATTATATGTGATGTATCCCATGGTACTAAATATTCATACAAAAAATTATTCAAATCAGCGCTTTCATATGGAAGTTATGTGCAAAAATCTGATTGCACCTAATTTTGGTACAAAATGGCTGCTGGTGGCCATCTTGAATTTTGGACCACACCCAAAAACACCTGTTCTTTTCCCACGGTGATAACAAAGGTACCCAAGAAGTTTCGTAAAGATCGGTTCATAAATGCGGCCTCCAGCCTGGGCCGTATAGAAGTTGTGTACAACACTCGTTCTCGTCCCAAGGTGATAACAGAGGTACCCAAGAAGTTTTGTGAAGATCGGCTGATAAATACAGCCTCTAGCCCGAGCCGAATTGACATGTGTACTTACTGTGTGTAAGTAGCACTGAAAAAATCAAAGTTGATCTAATTTGCATAATTTCTGCACGAGAAAAAAAACCATATTATATGTGATGTATCCCATGGTACTAAACATTCACACAAAAAACTTTTCAAATCAGCGCTTTCATATGAAAGTTCTATGCAAAAATCTGATTGCACCTAATTTTGTACAAAATGGCTGCCATCTGCCATCTTGATTTCGGACCGCACCCAAAAAACACTTGTTCTCGTCCCATGGTGATATCAAAGGTACCCAAGAAGTTTCGTAAAGATCGGTTTATAAATACGGCCTCTAGCCCAAGCCATATTGGCATTTGCACTAACAGTGCTGAAAGTAACACTAAATACATCAAAGTTAGTCTAATTTGCATAATTTACGTACGAGAAAAAAACCTGTATTATATGTGATGTATCCCATGGTACTAAACATTCATATAAAAAATTATTCAAATCAGCGCTTTCATATGGAAGTTCTGTGCAAAAATCTGATTTCACCTAAGTCTGTACAAAATGGCTGCCAGCGGCCAACTTGAATTTCGGATCGGACCCAAAAACACTCGTTCTCGTCCCACGGTCATAACAAAGGTAACCAAGAAGTTTCGTAAAGATCGGTTCATAAATACGGCCTCTAGCCCGAGCCGTATTGAATTGTTGATAGACAGACGACTGGCCATAGCATAAGCTCAAATTTGGCTTTGCCAAAGTTGAGCTAAAAATCTTGTAACCTGTCGAGAAATTACCCTGACTCTCCCCCAGTTTACCGTTTTCGTAGACCTATTTGGCCTCAGTACATCTAATACAGGCATTTAATCTATTATATCTTGTTCGACAGAGCCCACTGAGCTCTATCAAACAAGATATAATAGAATAAATGCTAAGTTTATCTCTAGAATACAGGAAAGTGACACAATCCCTGTTAATTGAATACTTCTGTTAACTGAATAATTTTCATTGACGAAGTGGCTATTCAATTAGCAGGGTTCCACTGTATTACAATTCATTTGAAAGGATTGGAATCTTCCATATGGCTTCAGGTATGGTTGATTTGTTGACAGACTAGTGGATAGAGCTGGGAACAGGTTAAACCTCAATTTCTCTACTACTCTGTGGTTGACGCACCATGGTGCATCAGTGCATAGTTTACTAAATGTATCATAGACAAAGTTAAATATGAATGTGTTCTTCAGATTAAAATAACACAACCCACCTGCAAAAATCTGTTTGAATTTTAGACAAACTGTCACTTTGTGTCAGGAAATCTTCAAACATCTTTGTTTCAGTGCACGTAGTTTCCATGATACACTATTAAGGTTGATGTGAGTAAACAATGTTGAGATCTAATAAATACACAGAACGACACACACGTGTGAATGGGTTAATCGATATGGCACGAGTACCAGTGCAGAAGGATAAAACAAGAGGTCGCAGGCCTAGAGTTTTATGTTTCCGCGTTGGCACAAGAGCCACATCAATTAACCCATTTACATGTGTTGTTCTGGGTTTATTACATGCCTTCACGTCTATAAAAACAACAATTATTAGAAGGACAGTCAGCAATTCATTTGACAACTATCAACAAAAACAACACATTTTATCGAAAAACCAAATATGCGAAGGGAACCCGTGTTACTATTTCGTCCCCCGAATTCCAATGTGTTCTATGTGCCTACTGGGCATCGAACACATTGCAACTCAGGGGACAATTTTCAGCTGTCGCTAGCAATTCAAATTGTAATTGCGTTGCATGATTTGTAGAAAAATCCAGTGAAATTTTGCTTCTTTTTAAAAATAGTCAGTCAACGATTTCCGTTCTGCACATATGTGTGGAACATATTTTCATTTTCTGCACGGTTTGGTGGTGCTGTAGACTGGAATTACATAGAACAGGCGTGTAATAAAATCCTTTATTTATTAATAGGATTTTCTTTCCCAGAATTGCCCATTACCAAAATCGGCTGATATAACTTCAAACTTGGCGGATATGGTGCTGGTCTCAGCCAATATGAACAAAGCTAGAGTGGTCTTCCTTGATGCATTACCAGATGCAACCAATTTGTTGACTTAGAAATGTTCACAGTTATTCAATGAATGCAATCAGGAAAATTGGTGTTGCCCGGCATGATGAAGTGATCTGAAGCAGAATTTTGTATGATGATGAATTAATGATGGCATTAAGTAATGATTAGGTAGTTGAAGAGTTGCACAGAAAGTTCATCAAACTAAGATTCAGAGTCGTAAATGGAGATTCATCGAAAGTGAGAGAAGAGATAGGTCAGCTATCCAAATGACCTTCGGATAGCTGAGCTAGGAGAATTTACTTATTTATTGGGGTTTAACGACACTTTAACAACCAAGGTCATATTGTGTCGGTGACAGTTTTACGGGTGGAGGAAGCCGGAGTACCCGGAGAGAACCACCAAGCAACGACGAGCAGCTGCCAGTTCCCCAACATCGAAACTCCGCACTGCAGCACAGGCAGGATTAGATTGGTTGAAGACATGCGCACCATTGATGTGCAGTACGCCTTAGTACAGGGCATCATCGTGCCCCCATGTGGACAATCGGGGTTATGTGCCTTGCCCAAGGACACAATGCAGGAGTCCAAATTGATCGCTCAGACGGTCACCCATCCAAGGACTAACCAGGCTCGACGTTGCTTAACTTTGGTGATCTGACGAGAACCGGTTACTGCAATGCCACCGCATCCCCGATCTTGGAGAAACTTCAGACTTTATGAAAAGAATGGGGAACAATAACACTTCAGAAAACTTCAACAGATCTGAAATTATTTGTTTTGTTTTAATAAATCAAAAGGCTATTACTTGGTTAGTTTCATATCTGCAAAGATATCAGCCCTCGGTAACATCACATCAGCCTCCGACTTTCGGTCTCAGGCTAATATGAAGTTACCTCAGGCTACTACCTCGATTGATATGAAGCTAACAAAGAAATAATCTCTAAGTAATAAGAAAAAGTTTGCTTTGATTCTGTGTCACAAGCTGTTATAACTGATGTTGTTTGTTCAGTCCTATTACTATATTTCAATTTTCTTTTTCATGTAAAGTCCATGAGCACATATTTGTTGTCACTCCAACTATAAACTAAGGCCCCACAAAGAACATCTTCTGTTTCTCAGGCCAAGTTTTGTAAAATTGCATGCAGGCGGTTTCTTATTTTATTTTTTTTATTTTTTGTCATTATTTCTTCGCCATCAGAAGTTCATATTCTTGGTTTAGGTTTAACCTCAAAATCTACAGAATAGCATGGGTGGTGGTGTATTTCGTCTCTTGAATGTAAGAAGGCTTTGCAATGCTCGAAGCAAAGCAAAGCCTTGTTTCACTGAAGGGACAAATTTTACTTGGGTAAAATATCAGACAAAGTTTTTATCTTTTTTTTTTTTTCAAGTTTGCATTGGTTATAAAAAGAGAGCATGCGGCATCCAAAAGAACCATGCGGGAGGGACTGAGAAACAGATTTTTAACTTTTTTAGACCTTAATTATTGTTATTACTATAACATGATGTACTTTAGTGCTTGTCACTATACCTCATTACACTCTTTATTGTACAGAGATTTATGGGAGAGTAGTTACATTTAAACAGCATATCGTTTGTCCAAAGTTTTGATACTAGTTTCCAAATACGTATATATATCTTGCAAGAATTTATTTATTTTTTGGTGTTTAAGGTCACAAATTTATGCACAATGGCTAATTGTGACCGTGACAGTTTTATGGGTGGAGGAAGCCGGAGTACCTGGAGAGAACCACCAAGCATCGACGAGCAACTGTCAGCTCAACATTCTAACTCTGTTCAAGCTCTGCTCAAGCAGGGTTACAGCGGTTGAAGACATGTGCACCATCGACGTGCAGTGCTCCTTAGTACACAACATCATCGTGCCCCCGTGTAGGCAACCGGGATAAAGTGCCTTACCCAAGGACACAACGTGGGTCGTCCCGGACGGTGATTGAAATCGGGACCTCTAGCATAGTAGTAGTCCATCAGTCTACCACTGAGCCACCGCGTCTTACAAGAACAAGTAGCAAATAAAATTCAGATGTGACCATCTATAGTTCAAACAACTTGCTATTTGTATAGTACACCAAAATATTTGAAGTTGTAGAGTAAAATCTAATGCCCATATGTAACAGAAAATCTTCATGAGACAGAACCTTGGGAATGGTTTTCCAACCTTCAGAGACTGTGTGTGTGGATGGCAGATGAGAGGGAGGGAGAAGGGAAAGCAGTAAATGAAAATATTTTACCTTTCGACAACATCATCCTCATATTTTATTTCATGAACTTTCTCCATTACCTGCATAATCAGTGTCGCTCTTGATATCACATTAGACTGAGACTTTGATAAAATAGTTGATAATGGCTTCGGGCGAACAACTAAAATTAAAATATTGTAAGAACTCTAATCATAAAATGGCAAGTTGGAAAAAAAAAATGACAGAGTAGGCTTATGGAAAACAAATTCTTGTTTGACGTGCAATTTTTCCTTTATTTTATGATAGAGGGAGGCTCTTTATCTTTTCTTTTTTTTTGTTGAACCACAACAGTCCTGAAAAGAGTTGGAATCATTAACTCTGCAAAAACATAGGTTATGATCCCTCATTGGATCGAGCTCAATGAGCTCGTTCCAAAGAGGGGCCATAACCTATGTTTCTGAGACAAAAAATGAAAAAATAATGAAAATTATTTGGCGATTTTTGTGAATACCACTGGGCGGTTTTGACCGTTACACTGAGTAAAGGGTTAAGTGGAATTCAGGCTTTTCAAGGCCATTTCCATGCCATATTTAAGGTTTTTCAAGGCTTCATAGAAGTAAAATTCAAGCTTTTTCAAGGTTATCGACTAAAAATCGAGAGTACAGTACCAGAGGAAATAAGTTGTATGATAATCACGGGGAAAATGTTGATCGTTTATATTTTGAAAGATTGTTTTCAACGATTTTCCAGGTGACTTTTGGCGTTTTGGGGAAATTCAATGGCTTTCCAGGCCTGGAAAAGTGATTTTCAAATTTAAGGTTTTTTAATGCACGCAGGAACCCTGAAAATCTCCAAGCCCTAAAGAGTTAAACATGAGACTGATGTTGTATAATGACTTTTGCAGTGAAATCAAATCTGCTAAAATTATAGCTAGATTAGAAAGAGAAAGTGTAATAATGACTCACCATCTTTTCTTATAACTTTACTTTTCTTTGATATTCCAACTGGATCAAACAAGAGTTTTCTCTGCACTCCTGGTAATACATCAGTAAAGCCATGAACTATTGCATTTCTGGCTGCTGCCCTTTCTCTTACTCTAGTACTACTTTCTAACTGAATAAAAAGAAAATATGTTCTCACACTTTGCGCAATTTGGGCCTACAAATTTTTTTTGTCATTTCTCAGGCAATTTTTTGACTATTTTATAAGGAAAACAGGATAAAATATGCAGATAGGCCATACAAAGTTTATTGTCTGTTTCTCAGGCCATTTTTTTCAAAAAAAGCATGCGGGCGGGCGGTCTTTTTTTTTCTTTTTATTTTCTCCCCGAGAGGTTGTTTTTGGTAATTCGACCCCCACCCAAACGCCTGGTGGACCACACAAAATTTCGCAAATATATTGGTTATTCACTGTAGGGGTGTTGGGTCATAAATGAAGTGGGGTTTGAATGTTTGTTTTTTCAGTGAAACGTGAAAATTATGACCCAGGATGAATGGCCTCGTGGTTGAAATGCCTCGTGGGTGAAACGTCTCGGGATGAAACGTCTCTGGGACAAATCAAATGTCAAAGTGCCAACTTTCACAGATTTATTTTACCAAAAAAAAAAATCCTTTCACAACCTGCCTAATAAAATCTTGAATTGCAATTTTTCCCCATTATATTCAAAATTATCACAACCCATTTGAATGGGCAGTTCATCCATAAAATAAATAATATTTTTCGGAAATCTGAAAATGAAATACAAAACGAATGTTTGCGTGTTTTTATTAACCAATTCGACCGCACATACCTGCCTATATGCGATTTATTTTCAACTATGACTGTTACTTTTATATCAAGCAATGGTTACTATTAGTTATCCAATTATCCTGCATCTCAAATGCATTTATTTAAATTAACTGGGAAACTTGTAATGGTTTCAAATAACAGTACACAAATTCCCAATGACGGCCATTTACAATACAAATGTTACTAAAAATAAATGCCAGGAGACTGTGTTCCATTCAAAATAGCACCTGACTTTGCAGACTTTCTGAGGGTTAGTGCGAATCAAACGTGGTGCGAATCGACCTTTCCCCTTTGTGACTGTTGTTGTCAGACTGAAAGACACCTTCCTTCTTGCTGTCATTATGACTTACCTTTTACAGAATAAAACACTTTCTGTCGTGAATATTGCTAAAACCCACCCTCTTTATTAAAGTATGATGTAGAAAAAGCTTGAAGTGTGTTAATTTAAAATTCGCGAACACATCGATATTGATTTACCGAAATGAGCACAATATCTCAAATTTTTTTTTAAAGATTTTTTGGTGTCATAAAAAGGTTGCATGCGCAGCAAAAATGACCATGCGCGTGGGCCTGAGGAACAGAGGTTTTTTTGTTATGGCCATACATAGCAGTTTTTGTTTTTCACTTTTTAAAGACACACGCACCAGAACGTAAAAAACATTTTCCATAAATGTTTGGACACCCATTCTTTGGTACATGATCACTCCCAGCAGCTATCTTGCATCTCAGATTCAAATATTTTATTATCTTGGAAAAAGTGTCCCATTGCATTCATCCGTTCGAGGTGACCATGATACTGAAGTTATCAGGCACATACCCACAAAACACTTGGAAGGGGTGACATTACACACAAACTTATAACAGCTTTGGGAGCTTAGGTGGCAGTATTTCATGGGCTGGGAGTGGAGTGGCAGCGAAATTTTGCCAACCTCAATATTTCGAGGCAGGCGAGGCGATAAATAAAGATTATCATGATTGTGTGCATGTCCTGTGATTTGTATCAGATTTGAGGTGGTGTCCAGAATGGGATCTCAACGAGCCGTCTTTGTCGGCAAGTTGTGATCCCATTTTTGGAAACCAAGAATCTGATGCAAATCACAGGACATGCACGTTATTCATTTATTGGTGTTTAAGGTTATATACTTATGCATAATGGCTAATCATGACCGTGACAGTTTTACAGGTGGAGTAAGCCTGAGTACCCGGAGAGAACCACCGAGCAACGACAAGCAGCTGCCAGCTCCCCAACATCGTAACTCCACACTGCGTGCAGTACGTGTTAGTATACAGCGTCATCGTGCCCCCATGTGGACAATCGGGGTTAAGTGCCTTGCCCAAGGACACAGTATGGTAGTCCAAATGGATCGCTCAGACAGTCACCCATCCGAGGACTAACCGGGCTCAACGTTGCTTAACTTCGGTGATCTGACGAGAACCGGTTACCGCAACGCCACCGAACCCCACATGCACATTACCATGATAATTTATTTATCAAGCATAAACATAAACATATTAAATCTTAAATTATTAAAACAGTTTTGGGACATAATGTTGGGTCAATCACTCACACACATAGAACGTATTCATGCGCCTGTTATAATAGCCCGCCGCGTAACCAGAAACGAGTTGTTTATATGATACAGAATCAGAATGAGTAGTCTATATGATACGGAATCGGAACACATTATGTGATACATACCATTTTTCGTGTTTTTCAGGCCAAAATCAATATGATTGTAAGATAAATTATAAAATCACTCACTTGAAAATGCCAGACCTGACAATGAGCACTTTTTACAGTTTTGATATGGATCTGAGCTCCAGTCCATATCATATACGTTTTAGTGACTTATTATTTTGGCAACTGTTTGTCTAACTTTGGCTCCAACAATAATGTTCTGTCTTTGTTGCAGAAATGTTAAACAAGAGGCCCCAGGGGGCCTGACAGCGCTCACCTGACATGGTATCAAAATATCAAACCAGGGACTTGACTTGAATAAGCTGCATACGCCCCTCCTGAGAAAAGCATATACCAACTAGATGAAGCGATTGTGCCCACACAATACACAGGATTTTCCTTCTATTTTTAGTTTTTGCACTTTTACGTCCCAAAATTGAGATAAACGCATAAAAAACAGATTTTTTTCTCCAACAAAATATTTTCAGCCTAAAATGTTTTTTTTCTTCTTAAAACGCATAAAAAACCAAAAAACTAATTTCCGGATTTTGGTCCCACCCGGACCCCAAATTTTCAGTGTAAAAAAAAATTATTTTTTTTTTGTCATAAAATTGACCGAAACACATAAAAAACAAAAAAAAAATTCCGTATTTTGGTCCAAAATTTTCCAAGTCCCACCCGGACCCCAAATTTTGAGTGTAAAAAAATTTTTTTTTTTTTGTCATAAAACTGACCGAAACACATAAAAAACAAAAAAACAAATTCCGTATTTTGGTCCAAAATTTTCCAAGTCCCACCCGGACCCAAAGTTTTCAGTGTAAAAAAAAAAATTTTTTTTTTTGTCATAAAATTGACCGAAACACATAAAAAAAAAAAATCAAAAAAAATCTGTATTTTGGTCCAAAATTTTCTAAGTCCCACCTGGACCCCAAATTTTCAGTGTAAAAAAAAAAATGTTTTTGTCATAAAATTGACCGAAACACAAAAAAAAAAAAATCTGCATTTTGGTCCAAAATTTTCATAAAAAACAAAAAAAACAAATTCCGTATTTTGGTCCAAAATTTTCCAAGTCCCACCCGGACCCCCAATTTTCAGTGTAAAAAAAAAATTTTTTTTTTGTCATAAAATTGACCGAAACTCATAAAAAACAAAAAAAAAAATTTTCTGGATTTTGGTCCAAAATTTTCTAAGTCCCACAAGGACCCCAAATTTTCAGTGTAAAAAAAAATATTTTTTTTTGTCTTAAAATTGACCGAAACGCATAAAAAACAAAAAAAAAAATAAATTCCGGATTTAGGTAAAAAATTTCCCAAGTCCCACCTAGACCCCCAATTTTCAGTGTAAAAAAAAATAAAAATTTTTTGTCTTAAAATTGACCGAAACGCATAAAAAACAAAAAAAAAAAATCCTGGATTTTGGTCCAAAATTTCCCAAGTCCCACCCGGACCCCCAATTTTCAGTGTAAAAAAAAAAAATTTTTTTGTTTTAAAATTGACCGAAACGCATGAAAAACAAAAAAAAAATTCAGGATTTTGGTCCAAAATTTCCCAAGTCCAACCCAAGTCACAAGAATCACAAGAATTAAGTTACCTCCCCTCACTTATATACAAACAGATTCAGAACATGTCCAGCGGAGTATTTTGTCTTCATTTTGAACCAACAGGATTATTTCGTTTGTTTTTTTCACAGTGGGAGTTATGTATACTGAGGGCACCTTCTCTAACGTGAATAATACAAAACACAGTTCAGATATTTTTTTTAATAAACACAATTCAAAATGGAAATGTAAGTTACGACTGTACAAACATGTTTCCAAGTGAAAACAAATTGACCATGTGCATTTTTTAACTCATTTGTTATCACTGACATTTTGTTGATATTTCCTGATTTTTGATGATTTTTTTTGAGTAATTGATTTATTGACTATTTTATTTTATTCATAAATAATATGAATGAAGGTATTCCTAAAAAAATGAAATTACCACAATGACACACAACTTCATTGTACCGGCAATAACAGGTGGGTTTTTTTAAAACAGAACGATATGTATTGTTAGCATTGAGTAATTTTTACTGTACGATAAAACCTGTCAAAAGATAATAAGAATGAATATTTTCTCACTAAAAATGTACAGATTGAACAAAGAATTTACATGAATAAATGGCATGAACGAAGAAGGAATGCTTGTGTTGGTTCTTGAACGTTTTGGTCATGGGACATTTTGGCCCAAGATGTTTCAGCCTCCATGTATTGAAGCACCGGGATGGGCTTGCATGAGCAAGGAAAAATGGCCGGACTGATGGGGGAGGGGGGTTGGTACAGGCAAAGGCTAGATAGGCATCCACTCACATATGTGTGTGTTTTGGAGGGGGGGGGGGTCATTGTCCCTGCAAAGGGGGGGGGGGGGGGGGCTTGGACCAGTGATATCCATATTTGTATGCTTTTACTGACAAATAGTATTAAAAGTGTTAAAATAAATTATTAAAATGAAATATAAATGCATATGGGTTGGGAGCAGGGGTGCCCAGGTGGGACCGTGGGAGGCATAACAAGGAAAATATTGATGTATTGGCTGCACGCAAAAATCTCACTGACAAGCATCCAAATCTCACTGAGAGCTCATCAAAATCTCACTGACAGTCACCTTCAGAGGTTAACAGGTCTGATTGTGACAAGGTTTGGAATGCACAGAATGTTAGAAAACAGAGTGATTCTTCTGTCTAACAAATGAGTAGACACAAAGTAAATACTTAATTACTACTAACCACAACTTTATGTTTCAATTTCTCATTTAGTCGGATAGCATCAACCAATCGGTACCTTTGAAGATTATGCATCACCAAAAGCTCTTGAGAGTGAGGCTGTAAGCTTTCCATTAGATATTCTCTTAATAATGATTCCTCAATCTCTGTTAATGGCAGCTGCAACAACTTATCAACCATCTTGGCTAAAATAACAAAATAATTTTGCAAGTTTATTTCACCTAAAATAACTGGAAACCAGTGTTAACCTTTTACACAATGCTCAAGTTATCAAAATTTATTTTAATTATAGTAGAATCCTCTTAACCCTTTACCCAATGCAGACGATATCAAAAATTATTATTAGAAATATCATTTTTTGAAATTTTTCAAAAAATTTCTACAAAACCATATCATGTGACCCCTCGTTGGAACGAGCTCGTTCCAACGAGGGGTCACATGATATGGTTTTGTAGAAATTTTTTGAAAAATAATATTTCTTCAACTGCTGAATTTGCATATTACGTGGGCAGATGTGGCCGATTCGTTGGGTAAAGGGTTAATTGAGGTAAACTCAGCATTTATTCTATTATATCTTGTTTTGACAGAGCTCATTGAGCTCTGTCAAACAAGATATAATAGAATAAATGCCTGTATTGAATGTGGTGAGGCCAAAAAGGTTGATAAATAAGGGGAATTTGGTGCGTGTCACAGTAATTTTTTCGACATATTACAAAAATTTATATACAATTAACAGGAGTTTACTCTACAACCCATATGCAATTAACAGATCAAATTTGTACTGAAGGTGTGGTATATGGTTTTGTGTTTGAAAATTATATTCAATTAACAGGGATATACAATTAAGAGATATCCAATTAAGTGGGCTCCACTGTATTATTTTTTCAACTTTTTCAAAACATTTCAACAACACCATATCATGTGACCCCTCATCAGAGATCATTCCAATGAGGGGGTCACATGATATGGTTTTGTTGGAAACTTTAAAAAAAAAAAATTCTTTTTTTAAACTTCTCACTTGGTATATCACATGGATGTATGCCGAAAGGTTGACGGTTCGATCCTGACCAGCGTTAACTGCAGTGTGTCTTTGGGCAAGACACTAAATCCTGATTGTGATGTGGTGTTGTGTACAAGGGCATACTGCACAGTGATGATCAACCCTGGAAATGAGCAACCCGTCATTTGCAGATGGAGGTCCCCAAGCCAGAAAATAAGCAGACTGATATCTGCAAAATGAGGTCCCCAGAGGGTGAATTTAGTTTACCCTGAGGATAAATTGGCCCACTGTATGGGATAGCATCATCAAATTCACCCTCTGGGGACCTCATTTTGCAAATGTCAGACTGCTTATTTTCAGGCCTGGAGGTCCCCAGAGGATGAATTTGCCGATACTACCCCATACAATTGGTTAAAATCCACCAATATATCTTCTGGGTTCTTCCCAATATATCTTCTGGGTTCCTCCTTCTTTTTACAGGGTTCATACACTTTTCAGAGAATCAAATTCCATGAATTTTCTAAAATTTTTCCAAAATATTCCATGACCGGGTTAGTTCGCACCCAAACAGAAAAGCTTCGTTTTTAACATAATTATTTGCGCAAGTCGCGTGTAATTTTTACACAAAATCAATACCTTTGAAACCTGGTTACGATATTCCATGACTTTTCCAAAACTTTAACCCTTCCAGCCCATTTTCCAAAACTTTTCAAGGCCCTTGAATTTTTTCCAGGATTCCATAACCCATACAAACCCTGTTTTTAGGCCTTAGACACTGATTCAGTTTGAGGATCACATATGGTTAATTTAGTGATGCTACCCTGCTGTGCTGGGTAGCATCACCAAATTCACACTCTGAGGACCTCATTCTGCAGATGATAGTCTGCTTAGGCCAAAAAAAAAAAATCAATTGATTCTCAGGCAATTTTTTTTTCAAATCAATGAGGGAGGGAGGATTTTATTTTTATTTTTTATTTTTATTTCTTCCAGATGGTGAGAAAGGATTGAGAGGCAAAAGTCACTTTCTGATGTCTGTTTTTACCTGAAAAGCATGGAAAGTGCATATTGTAAAATGATATACAAATAAAACTAATTTTATTGAAAACTAAAACTGTTTTTCTTTATTTTCTGATATCACCACTTTTTGTATTTAGAAACAGAACTCTGACTTCACTTTTAAACTTTTACAAAGCAGAACTATTTTATGAATACTGGATATTATTGACCACCCTCGTATTAAATTGGTATCATTGTGAGTTATTTTGATTTTTAGTATGACCCATGGTGAGCGTGTTCTTCTCTGTAACAGAAGGTATATTCTTTTTAAAAAAATATTTAAAGTGTTTAAAATAAATTTCAAGTTCATATAAGAAGCTGGGTCATTCATGGTTTCTGAATACCCTAACTGAGTTGAAAAGCGTAGTTAAAAAAGTTTTCGATATTCTTCGTAAATTAAGCGTTATTAACAATTTGAGTTAATTAATTTCTTTGGTAAATGACAAAACATTTCAGTTGTCTCCCTTCCCGGCTGCGCTGGGTAATAACACACTGTTCAGAAAACTGACAATTTCTGCCAACCATCTTTCACTGACACGTGCGATTGGTGTTTTGAAGGTCTGCCATTCTTATCCATCCAAATACCTGTGATTTCTATTGTAGCCTTATTACATTTAACCCCCTTCCAACAAACTTCACAAGTTTTCAAAGAAAAACATTCAATGCAAATTGCGGGGCGAAGTTCAATGCAGCCAATTTTTCAGTGGAACAGAGCGTAACCGCAAGCAATTTCGATATGGACGAACTGTCTCCAATACATTTTTTTTGTTTTGAAACGGTGGTTAACTTTTAATAAATTCTAATTAACTCGATGCGTGTCTTCTGTAATTCGTTGTTTTGTCTGGTACTTTGTTTTTAAATAGCCATTTTGTGCTGGTTGCTATCAGTTGGGGCGAATTGTTCGAACGACTACGCCATTGCAATTCTTTTCAGAAATATAAAATTGGGCTAGTTTAGGCTATTTTCATAGCCGTGTGACGGACTTTAACAGCAACCGTGTTTTCTGTTTTTTGCGGAAGCGTGTGTTTTTAAAAAAATAAAACATAAGAAAATACAGTAAACTGCCACGTCTCCCAAGGAAGTTTAGAAGGGCGACTTGAATTTCGCCCCCAATGTAAGCCAAGGCCAGAGGCTCTCACACTTAACACACGCCTGTGTATATTTACCTGTTTGTTCGTTGGTTTTGGGCCTTAAAACCAATAGTCCCTTTTCAATTTCCTTGTTTCCTATTTTCTTGCAATGACGGTCCAAATAAAAAGGCCCAACGCGGGCCATTTTTTTCAACGCGGCGGTGCCTGAGAATCAATTCCTTTTTTTTTTTTGGCCTTATTTCCAAGCTTGGTGATGATGCACTTGCCTTCAACTGCTAACTGATTGTGCAGAATTGGAAAGTAGAGTTTGACAGCTCTCGCCGCTGGATGGTGGTTCTCTCTGGATTCTCCTCCCATAAAACTATCTGACATAATGCAATACTCGATGTTGAAAGTAAGCTGCACAGTATATCGATAAACCGGTATATACCAGTATTCAAACCAAGATCGATAGAATACCGGTGTAATTTAAAAAATATCGGTTTATCGTCATTATTTATTTACCCACAATTTAATTTTCAAGATATCTTGAGTTTTTTTAACTGTAGCCCAGAATGAATAATATTATCCCTTTATCCAAGGAATCGTCTGCTTGTGCCCTCGTAATATACAAATTCAGCAGTTGAAAAAAATGACAAATTTCAACAAAACTATATCATGTGACCCCTCATTGGAACGAGCTTGTTGAGCTCATTCCAATGAGGGTCAAAGATATAGTTTTGTTGAAATCTTTGGGGAAAATCTGATAAACTGAGTTTGAAAATAATAAATTTTGATATCGTCTGCGTCGGGTAAAGGTTTTTCGAATCGCATCATCAAGGCATGCTAATTCGTTCCGACTGTGATCCCACAAGTCTCGATTGTGGTACTTGTGTTCATATATATGAACAGTTTTCAATATACCGGTATACC
Source organism: Pictodentalium vernedei (assembly GCA_031216915.1). Taxonomy (NCBI): domain Eukaryota; kingdom Metazoa; phylum Mollusca; class Scaphopoda; order Dentaliida; family Dentaliidae; genus Pictodentalium; species Pictodentalium vernedei. The sequence goes on along the minus strand of CM062290.1, from coordinate 388,804,926 downwards.
GCAGTATTTTTTGGAACACTGATACCAGTATTCAGTTTTGAATATTGTGCAGCCCCAGTTGAAAGAGTCATTAAAACCCAATAAAGAAACAAACATTTTTGGATACGAGAGGTAACTCTATAAGTCTGTCTGAAAAAAATTCAATTCAAGGGATATTCAGTTTATAAAACTTGAGTAATGTGTGTGCCTGTGAAGTTTCATGATTCTTGGAAAAAGCACTGCCAAATTCAGGAGTCTGGAAATCATTTTTCGGGTGAGAGTACCCTGTGACCTTGGCCTTTCACCTCCGAATCAATAGGATTAATCCCTGTCGCTTAGGCAGTCTATCTGTTTAGTTTCAGGATCCTATGCAAAGCACTGTCAACTTATGTCAAGTCAGAGTCCAGAAACCATTAAGGATTAAATGAGACTTGGAATGTTTTTATTAGATTATTGTGCAAACACATCATTTAGAATCCATCAGTTTATTTTGCTAGGTAAACTTTTTGTTGCTCTTCTTATTTTCAAATTACATGTGCCATAGAGAGTATGTGATCGCTTGCCTCAAAATGAAAGGCCCGTCTCCGACTAATTATAGATGACCAACATAAGCCCCTAGCTTTCTGTCAGATCCCCACATTACATACTAATATGGTCTTTTTTTAGTATATGTTATATTCTTGATGTACACTATATATACTGTTACTTTTCTTGGTGTTCAATCCTGTAACATATAGCATACTTATTGAATAAATATTGTTCAAACTAATTAGAGTAGGCCGGCATAAACACATTTTGAAAAAGAAATGAAATGAAGCATTTTTTAAACTCACTTTGTTGGCAGCCCAAAAACAGATGATGGAGTAAGTCTTTCATGTTCTCTTGGTCACGATATTTTCTTTGAAATTCCAGTGCCTGTGCTACCTCACTGCAAAAATGTAATGACCAATTTATCATTTATATTTTCCCAATGGATCTTTATTAAATCTAATAATATACATCTTAACTCTTAGAAGCCGGGAATCAAGTTTTCTTGCCTCTGACGTAATACAGCAAGTAATCTGGTTGTGACGGTTCGGCTATCTTTGGGCTAGGGGAGAATTAAACACTGAGCAGGTTCTTTTAGTCAAGTGTCGTCTGCCTGAATAGGCTGACGACACTTGACTAGAAGCACCTGCTTACTGTAAGTTTTTCACGGTATGTCATGTTCAATAATTTCATTTTGACTCCCTGGCTTCAAAGAGTTAACATCTCATTACCTATGGCCTTCAATAATCAGAGAACCATAACAATACAGTAGAACCATGTAATTTATTTATTAGGGTTTAACGACACATTAACAGCCAAGGTGTTATCATGTCGGTGACAGTTTTACGGGTGGAGGAAGCTGGAGTACCCAGAAAGAACCACAGAGCAACGACGAGCAGCTGTCAGCTCTCCAACATCGTAACTCTGAACTCTGCACCTCGGCACAGGCTGGGTTAGACTGGTTGAAGACATGCACACCGTCGATGTGCAGTATGCCTTAGTACACAGCGTCATCGTGCCCCCATGTAGGTAATCAGGGTTAAGTGCCTTGCCCAAGGACACACCCATCCAACTACTAACCGCACTCGACGTGGCTTAACTTCAGTGATCTGACGAGAACCAGAACCATGTTAATTGAATAGCTACTTTGCTAGTGGAAAATATTCAATTAATAGGAGTATTCAAATTACAGGAGTCTGGTCATTTTCCAGTATTCTAGTGATAAACTGAACATTCATTCTGTTATATCTTGAATGACAGAGGGCTTAGTGTCTTGACCAAGGACAAAGCACAGATCAGGATCGAACCTTCAACCTTTTGGTTTAAATCCAATGCTTTCACCAATGAGCCATCACGCACCCATTGTAGATAATACCGTTCACTGTAAATGAGCAAGTCGCTTTGGCAAAATGACAAGCTAATCAATATATACATTTGCATTTTCTGAACATTGAAACATATGTATCGGCTTGCTGTCAGTTATATTTAAAGTTTTGATTATTTTGATGTTCACAGGTACAGATGGCATATTTGATGATTCTGATGTGTTTTCAATGTACAAATCGCTGTTCAACCGATTTTCGGGACTGGCCACCACAACTGGATGACAACAGCAATGGCTCCTGGAACATCGGTTCAACAGATAGTGGCCAAGCATTTTGTGATGATTCATTAACCGCATTTTATTATCTTCGGCAATTGTTCAATTGTTAATGTAAAATGATGTCAATGATACCATTCAATAAAGTTGAGAAACAACCATAATGTATATTCTTAATCCCTTTAGACACCCCTTTACGGGACATACAAGTTAAACGACATGTAAAACTTACAATTAAGCATACGGCAATCGCCAGTTCATACTGGAAAAGTGAAGGTTGCACTCCATTGACTCGGGTTGCAGTAAAATTATCAGTCGCGCAACCTGGGTGGTACATGTGGCTCTGAGAGCCACGTGTACCACCCAAGTGTGCGCGACTGGTAATTTTACTGCGACCCCAGTCAATGATGGTTATTTATTTATTTATGGGTGTTTAAGGTCACAACTTCTGCACAATAGCTAACCATGGAGATAAAGTCAAGGTCAGTCAATCGTTTATACCCCATGTTGCCTATTTTAGAGGACTCGCACCCCAAGCAATAGTGACTGGGTCCTATTTTACCAGTGAAACAGAGCTTATTCGATGGTTAGTTAACACTGTGAAAAATGTTCAGTTTAATTTAGCTCTTTCGAGCCTCAACTTGTCTAGTAGTGCATGGTATTACTATTGGAATCAGAATCGGCAGATTTTGAGCACAAATAACTGGTAATCGGTCAGCCACCATTTTTGATAATCGGTTGAACACTTGTTCAAATTCTGATGCCTCTTTATGTTTACTAATGAAGACTGTTGTGACAGATGTATGTAGGCAGGGATATAGACAAACAGCATCTACTGTACAGTGTATAGGAATAAGTATCAACAAATGAAAGTGTCAGTTACACTGCAGCTTAACTTGACTGTGTGCAGTGTTTGATGAAATGGATAATGTTCAATGTTTATGAAAGGATTATGGAATAAAACAAGAATTGTGATAATTGAGAATATGTTAAGTTCTGTACCCCAGAATTGAGGCATAGGTTGATGTGGCCCTCACAGTTAACGAATGTCAACCAAGGTTACCAAATTTTAGTAAAATCATTCCAAAAGGAAGTCATCCTACCAGGTTACAATGAAATCCCTTCATAAATATGACTCGTTGACATTGCTAATGGAATCTAGGTCAAGTGCCCGTCCGGCAGTAACGGCTGACCGATCGTGACCAAAAAAGGATAGTCTCATCTAGACATCATACTGAGTCATCCTACCAATTTACAATGAAAACCCTTCATAAATGAACCTGTAGACTGTGCTAAAGGAATCTAGGTCACATGCTCTTGCGGCCGTCATGGTTTACCAAAACCGACAAAAATACGACATTCTAATCTAGACATTATACAGAGTCATACTACCAAGTTACAACGAACTCCCTTCATAAATACGATCTGTAGACTGTGCTAAAGGTTTTCGGGTTTCGAATGCACGTGGCCGTCTCGGTTGACTGATCGCAACAAACATGGGACTTTCTCATCTGGATATTATATGGAGTCATCCTATCAAGTTACAATGAAATCTCTTCATAAATAGGACCTGTAGACTGTGTTAAAGGTTTTCAGGTTTCGAACCCAAGCAGCCATCACAGTTGACTGATCGCGACCAAAATGTGTCATTCTCATCTAGACATGACCTCAAACCTGCATATGAAATTTGGTGATGATCGTACAAGAACTACGGGGTGTAGGCTGTGCTAAAGAAAATAGAAGAGACTTGCAGACTTCCACATGCGTGATGGCAATAGCTCGTGGGGCACGGTGGCATTGTGTACTAAGGTATACAGTTAATCGATGGTGCACTTGTCTTCAACCAATGCTAACCCTGCTTGCGAGGAGTCAGTATGTTGGGATGCCTGACAGTTGCTCGCCATTGCTTGGTAGTTCTCTCTGGGCTTCCTCCACATGTAAAACTGTCCAACACGAGGTAATCCTGGCTGTCAAAAGTGACATTAAACCCCCAATAAATAAAAAAATAAAAAATAAAAACATCAACTTAATGATTTAACTCCGTGCATGCATCTAGCAGATACTCCTGCCCACGTCAGGAAATCCCTTGCCAGTAAAATGAGTAAAATTTGAAGATATCAAAAGCAAATTTTCCACTGTGAGTTGTGTAGATTTTTTTATCAATGATTTGAGTCAAATTTTCATGAATTTTCCATCAAATCTAGTCATGGCTGCTTCACAGCAGCCATGACAAGTTATGATGGAAAATGTTTAATAATTACTCTGCAGCTAAAGACTTAACCCCTTTACTTGGTTAGTTTCATTTAAGACAACAGTCTCATGAAGCTAAAAGTGTCAATCCCAAGCAACTGGTCTGCTTGAAATAACTCCTTGATACAGTAACTACACCCAGTGCTCAGAGTCTGAGGCAGGCAATCGCACCAACACACCCATTGCAGGTGGCATGCCTCACTCAATCACAAGAGTATGAAAATGAGCATGACTCAACCCTTCCGAATCGCACTTCTATACTCTGTGATGGTCGATCACTTTGCCATAAAATGCCTACTCATCAAATGTCACTATTTGTGGCTCCTGATTCATAAAACTCAAAAAAAATTGACCCATGTTCAACTGATTAACCCAAGTAACTACCTTCACTCCAGTCACCCACATACACATAAAGAGCCTGCACATTAGATCAATATGCTGAAACGTCCCGCCATTCTCACATTGGGGTAGTTACCCACCTCTTGAGTACACAATGGTATGAGATGAATTTTCAGATACATTCCTTTTTTTAACATTCCTATCACCTTATTCACCTTCCAACCCTATAAATCCCCATTGAACTTGAATGGGAATCTCTGTGGGCTAGAAATCACCCAACAGTAACTAACAATCAATACTAGGGCTGTCGCGACTATCATTTTTTGTAATCGACTAATCGTGACCAGTAATCGACGGTTAGTCGCATAATAGTCGCTTCCCATGATTTTTTAGCAAATCATTCTTCTGTTCGTAAAACTCTGAAAATGACAATGGCACCAGTGTGTTCAGACGAAGTGGGGTTGTGGAAACAACAAATCGGTCCCGACTGAAGCTACATGTAGTCCAATCTTGGACCCACAGTCCGTAATATAATTTTTGGGATTGGTACGTCCTGTAGGATGTACCAACCACAAAAATAATATTACTGACTGCGGGTCCAAGTTTGAACTAGATTGAAGCCGATGAATTAAAATTAATTTATCAAAGAACGTTCCTGCATATGTTTCCTTTCTGCAATAAGTTTCTCGAAATTTTTGAACATTGAGATCTATGCATTCCCTCGTCAGTTGTTAAAATTGGATCTTAGTCTGAAGTTCCGAACTTTGAGAAGTGATCTGACGTTCGTCATAATTTTGTCACTTCCGCGCTTTGGGTTTTCCAATGGGTGCATTCGTGTGTACAAGACTGGAGAAATTCAGAAGAATCTATTCTTCTCGAGTAACTGTGAGTGTTCTTTCTTACACAGTCAGTGAGTCGTACAGTCTTCCGGATATGAATGTTAACTATGGTTAGATATTTAAAGTTATTCACCTTCATTGATCATTCACCTCACAAAACAATGCAATTTAGCCCCGACGTGTAGTAGACGTGTACCACCTTGAAAATGAACGACGATCGACTAAAAATTAAAAACGTCGACTACTTCAATAGTCGACGGTTAGTAGACTAATCGAACAATCGCGACAGTCCTAATCAATACGGTGATGTACATAAACTTAAAAAACAAATAATTAAATGTGACTTCAAGAAACTGGCACCAAGACTGAACTTTAAATCGCTAGGATGCAGAGTCCCTCAACTTAACTCATGTTAGGTTCCAGAAATAATAGTCTTAATACCCTGATTGTCATTGAAAGGACTATAGAAATAGCACTCCCTGACTTACTAACAGGTGGGATTTTTTGCACGTCTATGGATTTGGGAATCTAAGGACTCTACACCCATGAATTAAAATAAATTATCACAATCAGGAACAAACATGTATATGCAGAATTGAACATGAGAGAAAAGCTAGTGATGAGGTGTTAAGTAAATTACTTACTCATTATCCAACAATACAGTTAACTTCAGCTTTACTTCTTCTGGAGTTGATAGAGATGGGTTCCATTTGTTCAAGTACCTAAGTGCAATACGACTTTGTCCTTGATAGAGTAAAGACTTGACTATACGACAGTGCTGCCATCTTCCTAATTCAGATGCTATCATGGGATTAAGCAATGCAACTGCTGCTTCCTAATAAAAAAAAAGATTAAAAATAAAAACTGAAAAAAATTAAATGAATAATTTTTTTTATTATTAATATGGGTGGACAGATTGTGGTTAAAAGTGTAAAAACACCTGTATTTCAAGAAATTTTTCACTTCATTAGATTTAAAATTTAACAAGCAAGCAGACGAAGCAAGCAATCAACAACAAAAACAATTTGTACATGTTCTGATTTTTGGGCTGCATGAAAACTTGATCTAGTGAAATAAAAGCTTTAAGTAATGTGCGCTATCTCTTCACTCTTTAACTCTAGCTTGTATGATTATTTATTGGTGTTTAGAGTTACTTACAAGTATGAAGTCAAAGGGCGTTTGATGAATTTGTATGTGATTTTAAAGGTGTTATCAATGACTTGCTTGTTGAAACCTTTATCCTGAGAAAGACTGGACCCCCCTACCCTCCCCCTGCCCTCCCCCTACCCTCTTCGGGTCTCCAAGAAAATTTTGAGAGTAAGACAGCAAATCTCAAACTGATGTTATTCTAGCCTTATTACGGACATAAACAAGAACAATGCCAAGGGTGGCTGTGCCCCCTGCCCCAAATGTAAAGCATGAGTTTCCAGTCATTTATCTTTGTTGAATTAATAAATGCTCTATAACACCAAATATCTTTATATATTTATTTATTGGTGTTTAAGGTCACATACTTATGCACAATGGCTAATCGTGAGCAGCCAAATATCTTTAACCTTTTACCCAACGCAGACGATATCAAAATTTATTATTTTAAATATTATTTTTTTAAATTTTTCAAAAAAATTCAACAAAACCATATCTTGTGACCACTCGATGGAACGAGCTCGACGAGCTCGTTCCAACGAGGGGTCACATGATATGGTTTTGTTGAAATGTTTTTAAATATAATATTTTTTCAACTGCTGAATTTGCATATTACGTGGATGGATGCGGGTGATTCATTGGGTAAAGGGTTAAAATCAGAGTGGCAGTGGCTGAGATACAAGGGCTTGATAAAAATTATTGCACCACACTCAAAATCAAACCCATCTGGTATATATTGTCTACAGTAAGCTATATTCCAAGTTTGATTGAAATCAGTCACCTATAACTATAGTTACCATCGGGAAACCCATATCAACATTTATCATATGACTCGTCCGTTTTGTTCACTTTAAAACATTTGATATTTTGTTTTCATATTAATCAGGGATAAATAAAGCCTTCCGTCAATTTCATTGGTCAATTTCAAAACTAGACAATTTGATTGGCTAAACAAAATAAACTGGGCCACATTTTCATAATTTGCATAATTAGAGTTGGGAGTTTTCATTGGTCAATTTGAAAACCGGACAATTTGATTGGCTAAACAAAATACAACTGGATCACATTTGCATAATTTCAGTAGGGAGAATTTACGTTATCTGACCTATTTAGGGTGAGTTACATTGTATTAATCTTTTACCAACAAGAAAAATGCCTTTCATTTTTTTTTATATTTTCACTTTTTGCTTCCAAAACATAGGTTATGACCCCTCATTGGAATGAGCTCGACGAGCTCGTTCCAACGAGGGGTCATAACCTATGTTTTGGAAGCAAAAAATGAAATTTTTTAGTTATACAAGGATATTTTTTCCAAGTGCCGTCTGCAACTCAAGTTAGGTGATGGGTTAAAAAGTCATACTAAGTGGCTAATTTGTGTGTGTGTGTGTCATATGATAAATAGAATATGAAATGAGAGTTTTTCTCATATAATATTTATGAAACTCGTCCGAATTTTCCGTTTGGGCTCGCCAAAATGGAAAATTCTTGACTTGTTTCATAAATATTATATGAGAAAAACACTCATTCCTTATCCTCCATGTCGTCTAAGCTGGAAAAGAGCAATAACTGTGCCAAAAATTATTGGACCAAGCCCACTATCAATCCAAACCTGTATTACGTGGTTATAAACCTATGTATAAAACTTTGTTTCATTTCATTAAGTCAAACTAAAGTTATAGTCTAGAAATCATATTTGGGACGTATGTACAGACAAGGGTAACACTTAATGACCCTCACCAAATTGACGGGGACATGAAAAATAAGCTGCACTATGTGTTGATTTGTATGATTGGTGCCATTGGATTCTCTCTAAAACCTGGAAACCTCATTCCTGTAGTTGCCGCAATTACTCTATTAGTCGACTGTCGATTATTGCAGTAGTTGATGGTTTTATTTTTAGTCTATGGTTATTTATTTTTAATGTGGTACAAGAAGGGTTTGAAGTGCACTGCATATTACACCCAGAATCCTAGATCTGTCCATCACTGTGATGGCTTCTTATGGTATAAAAAAAAAAGAAGTAAACTTAATTTTATCTACACACAATGTTAAGTTTAGATTTTCTAACTTAAATTTAACAGTTAACACTGTGTATTAATAAACTGTAGTTTGTTACTGTACATGCTATCCTTTCTGTACTGAATAACTGAGTAACGGTTTTGTATAACCAGCATTCAGTTGATCAGTACTGAAGAATATCATTCAAATGTTCAACCATTCGAATAATTCGTCTTTTGGGAAGTTATTGCAGACAACTGAGTAAATCTCCAGTCTTGTACACTCGAATGACCTAATTAGGACAATCGGATAGGCAAAAGTGAGCAAGTTGTCACAAGACTCACAAAAGTTAGTGCACTACTTCTGGTGCAAAGTTTTAACTTGCGTTGGAATGAAGGTAGGTTTACATTCAAAATTTCTGGAAATTACTTGTAGAAATAAAATATTTGCACACAAGTTCTTCTGTTTAAATTCTTCAGATCAATCGGAGCATTTTCAGTTTGTCTCTACACACAAGTGTACATACATCATCAGTTTTTAACTTGTAAGTATATTTGAGATTGTCTGAATTTATGGGAAACGACTACCGACTAACCGTCGATTAACCCTTAACTGGTGGAGTGCTGGAAGCCCATATTTGGTCTTTATTCTGAAGTGGAGGTACCACAGCTTGAAGGCTCATATTCAGTGCATGTGCTTTGTATTATCATTGAAGTGATATTATTTAGTCTATAAGAAATTGCCTTGTTACAATTTATGGGAGAGTGCCCATAGGCACTCTCCCATAAATTGTAACAAGGCAAAGACATGTGTACAAGATGTGATGGCCAAAAATAATTTAGCACTCTACCAGTTAAAGGCCTATTTCTGACTTTTCTAACCTCGGAACAGGTGCAATTAACATGCCATCATGTGGAGGTCCTCAAGTTCTCAATCCACCCCGGAACAACCTCACGGATGCAACAAGTCAACATGTACCCAAATATTTAGGCTACTACTCAAACTGTTAATGCACCAAAATGATTGATGTTGCTGTCTTCTCTCTTTTGGCCCCACAAAGTAGATCTTCTATTTCTCATATCATTTTTTTGTAAAATTGCATGTGGGCGGGTGGTTATTTATTTTATTTTTGTAATTATTTCTTTGCCATCAAAAGTTCATGTTCTTGGTTTCTTTTATGTTTTAGGCCTCATAATCTACAGAATAGCATGGGTGGTGGTGCATTTCATCCCTTGAGTGCAAGAAGGCTTTACAATGCAGCATTGCAAAGCCTTGTTGCACTCAAGTGACAAATTTATCAATTTTATTAACTTGGGTAAAAGATCAGACAAAAACCATTCAATTTTTATTTTTTTAAGTTTGCATTGGTTATAAAAAGAGCATGCAGCAGCCAAAAGATCCATGCGAGAGGATCTGAGAAACAGATAAGATCAATTTTACAGGTGAAATGCAAATGGAAAACAATTGAGGTAAAAAATATCTAATAAATTTCACAATTAGCTCAAAACTGGCCAGCCACCTGTGGAACATGTTCATCTGGAAATCTTCCCATCTGTCAGTTCACTTTTATCTTGTGGAAAAATACTTGCAAGGGCTGAATGACAAACCTTTTCAGTCTTTCGCATTCATGTGGCAAGCTTGTTGTAATTTCAGTGTACTGTTTTATAAACGTAATTGCTTTTTTCAGTCAGAAAAAATGAATTTTAACATACCTCAAAATCCAAGTGATCCAACAACCAAAACCCTTGAATCTGTTTCACGATACTCTGAGGAATGTTGAATGATTCAGCAAATGTAATAATTCTTGTAGTGAACTGAAAATATAACATATTACGACCACATCAATTATGTGATGACCACTGAAAAATCTATAAGCAGCTACTATAATTCTTGGTTCCTTAACCCTTTACCCAATGCAGATGATATCAAAATTTATTATTTTAAATATCATTTTTTTAAATTTTTCAAAAAATTTCAACCAAACCATATCATGTGACCTCTCACTGGAATGAGCTCATTGAGCTCGTTCCAATGAGGGGTCACATGAAATGGTTTTGTTGAAATTGTTTGAAAAATTAAATTTTTTCAACTGCTCAATTTGCATGTTACGCGGGCGGATGCGGGCGATTTATCAGGTAAAGGGTTAAGTTTCTACTGATCTCACAAGTTAAGGGTATGAGCTGAGGCCAACCCACTAGATATTTATTATTTATTTATTTGTGTTTTAAGGTCACATATTTCTGCACAATGGCTAACCATGACCGTGACAGTTTTACGGGTGGAGGAAGCCGGAGTACCCGGAGAGAACCATCGAGCAACGGCGAGCAACTGTCAGCTCCCCAACATACCAACTCCACACAAGCAGGGTTAGCATTGGTTGAAGACAGGTGCACCACCGACGTGCAGTACGCCTTAGTACACAGCGTCACCGTACCCGCACGTGGGCAATGGGGGTGAAGTGTCTTGCCCAAGGACAAAACGCAGTTGCCGCAGGTGGGATTCGAACCGAGGACCTCTCCTTTCCTTTCTGCTGAAGACCAGCTCCTGTCATACTTTCAACCAGTTCAGTGTTACATAATCTCACTTGAAAAGGACTGAAGATCAAAGCAACATTCCTTCACTTACTACTTCCTTGAATGAACTTGAAATTTTTGTTCATCTTCTTTTTCCAATTAATAGGAGTGACTAATGACCTTCAATGGATTGTAAAAAATATAACTTAACAAAACCATTAATTGTATAGCCGCTTGGCCAGTGAAAAACATTTAATTAACAGGAGTATTCAATTAACAGAAATGCCATTTTCCTGCCTTCTAGTTTTAATGTTACACTGATAATGAATGTGCCCTCTGAGGCATGCCAAAGGAAGATGTTCATGCACAAATGTACTAAGTAGAAGGTCATTGCTTCTGGCAATGTTTTTTTTTATGGAAATTCATAAATATACCCTGCAGAGAGTGCAAAAGGGATAAGTTGATGCACAAATACAGTAAGTTCAAAGGCTGGTGATAACGACAATAATTTTTTTATGGAAATGAAAAAAAGCAATAGCTCACATCTAGAGGTCACCCAGAACACACATACCAAGTTTCAAAGTGATCCGATCATAAATGTAACTTGAAGGGTGTGTTAAAGGGAAATATTGAGATCTGACTAAACTAAGTTCAAACGTCGGCGGCAACATTTTTTAACAGAAATGCAAGAAAATCGACAGCTCCCATACAGATGTCACCCCACACAAGCACACCAAGTTTGCAAGCGATCCAATCATAAATGTGCCCTGCAGGGTGTGTCAAAGGGAAATATTGATGCTTTTACTAAGTTCATCGAAGGTCATTGCCAGTGGCAACATTTTTTGAAGGAAATCGAAGAAAATCAATAGCTCCCATCTAGAGGTAACCCCAAACAAGCATACAAAGTTTCAAACCGATCTGATCATAAATGTGCCCTGTAGGGCATGCCAAAGGAATATATTGATGCCTGACTAAACTAAGTTCAAAGATCGTTGCCAGTGGCAACATATTTTGACAGACGGAAATGGAAGGAAATCGATAGCTCCCATCTAGAGGTCACCCCAAACAAGCATGCCAGGTTTCAAAGCAATCCGATCATAAATGTGCCCTGTAGGGTGTGCCAAAGGGAAATATTGAGGTCTGACTAAACTAAGTTCTAAGAACAGTGGCCACGGCAACACTTTTTGACAGAAATGTAAGAAAATCGATAGCTCCCATCTAGAGGTCACTCCCAACAAGCATACCAGGTTTCAAAGCGATCTGATCATAAATGATACCTGTGAGGTGTGCCAAAGGAAATTGTGGACGTACGTATGCCGACGGACATGTGATGGCAATAGCTCAGCTTGACTTTGTCAAGTTGAGCTAAAAAATTACCGCATCAACTTGAAATCTGATCTAGTGAAGATAACTGGAAAAGTCTAAGTATACCCAAACAGACAAAAGTCTAAACACACTGGAGCAGGGCCCAATTTTAGGGGGTACCTAAAGACTGGTGTCCTTGGGTAGTTGTCCCTATCGCAAACAAATGGGTATAATTTTGTGAAAAAAATATTCTTAAAAATGCTAAAATATGTTGAATCAACTGGGGAGAACATGGGAAGGATACATTAAGCAAATATTAATCAAACATAATATATTCATTGATGAATGGTGATCGTTCAGGGATTGACCCAAAAATGGGGGACACAAGATTTAAACAATTAAATCATAATTTTTTAAGGCACAGCCCTGAACTGTCTGCCTCCTTCCTGATGATGCCATATCTTCTATGACATGATGCTTCTCCTAGATCCTACGTCTGATGCTAGGAAAACACAAATATTAGAGAGAGCTGAAAAAACATGACTGTTTACAGCATGGCAAACAAAAGAATGATTATTGGTGGGAATTCAGGACACTTCCTTCGCTCTGCAAATGTGCAGCAGCCATGTATGGAGGAGTGTACAGGACTCTTTTTTTTACTGAGGTGGCTTAATTTTGAGGGAGTATGGGGTGGGGAGGCATGAAAATTAAGCATTTGGCCAGCATGTCTGAGGCAGTGGTAATGGAGGATAAATATTGAATGTATTTTTTCAGCAATGATTTTTTTTAGTTAAACTGAGAGGAATCTTTCATCAAATCTAGTCATGGCTGCTTAATATCAGCCATAACTAAATTTTATGAAAAATATCTTTCAAATTCTCAGCTGGTTATGAGTTAAGTGGTAGGAAATACAAACCTCTTCATGTTTGGAAGAATCAATCACAGAAACCAGATCCAGCAACAAATATAAAACAACACAATGTTTTGTCAACAAATCTGTATCCTCCAATAAATAAATATTCACTAAAGACTGTAAGAGAAAGGTACAAAAAACATAAATCAATTTCGTAACTGTTTCAAAACTAGTGGACATCAGAGAGAATCATTTTTTGAAATATGACATTTTTTTTTTATTCAATAACATATATGCATTTAACGAGTCAAATTGGTATTAAAGGTCTTGTAAATGGAAAGTGATATGCAGCTGACAGCATTATTCTGTGAACTTTTTACCGAAGATGATTAAAAAGATAATACTTAAAAAATGAATGTGGCCAAATAAAACAAGAGGGAATCTGAGGCACACACCTGACAAATTTGTGTAATTTATTTTATTTATTCGTGTTTAAGGTGACTTAATTCTGAACAATGGCTAATCCAGAACTTACATGGAGATAAAGTAAAGTTTAGTCAAACGTTTATACCCATAGTGTCTATTTTAGAGGACTTCCACCCAAGCTTTGGTGACTTGGTCCTATTTTACCGATACAACTAAGCTTTTTTACCCCAGTAAACTAGTACTGCTTCACTTCCCAGAGTTTCCCATGGTGGGACAAAGTTGTGTAAAGAAATATTTAATTAGCATCTATGGCTAGTTACCACTTCAGAGGAATGAAGTAATGTAATTATTTATAACTCTGTTGTCCATGTCAGATGATTTTTTTAGTATTACGATGCTACCACAGAAATAATGCACAGATTTCCAGTAGGGCAAAATTGGGAAGCCCAAATTTCAACCAAGGGTCTTAGATTAGACTCTTCCCTCCACCTCCAGGATACTGTATACAAAATATCAACAGATTCTGTACAGCCTAGAAGGAAATTTATTAAAGATTAATTTTACACCAAGTTAAAATTTACACTCCCACAGGGACACCAAATATGAATCCAGGGACATGAATTGAGCAAACTTGAATCTGAGCATACTCTGGGTGTTGAATACCAAATATCAAAGGATTTGGGAGAAGAAAATTTTAAAGAATATTCCTCTTTAGCACCAAGTTAACAAGAGCACTGCCAGGCATGGCTGAATATGCCCATTCTAAGTAGAAAAATGGATGTAACTCATGTAAAAATAATTGGACGGAACCCATATTCAAACCTGTATTACTTGCTGGGTAATACACATACCAACTTTGGTGAAGATCAAAATATCCAAACTGGAGTTACCAAAAATGTTGATCGACGGTCAAATTTAAAGTAAAAAAAAAAGAAGGTAAGTCATGCAAAAACAATATTCGAACTTAGTCGGTATTACTACCTGGGTAATACACATACCAACATTGGTTGAGATCAAATAATCCAAACTGGAGTTATCAGTTGGAAACCCAAAATGTTGATAGACGGTCAAATTCTAAGTAAAAAAAAGACCACAACTCCTGTAAAAATGATTGGACAGAACCCATATTCGAACTTGGCCTGTATTACTAGCTGTTTAATACACATACCAACTTTGGTTGAGACAAAAAAAATCCAAACTCAAGTTATCGGTCGGAAACCAATTGTTTACAGATGGACGAATAGACAGACAGACCATTTACATAATACAACCGTTTTTACAAACGGGCATATAAAAATTGACGCTGCCATAGGCAGCCCAAATATTAACTGAAAGACTTTATTAAAACAAACTTGAAATTGCCCTCTCTCTCCCATGGATGTTGTGTAGCAAATTTCAGAAGATTCTGAGCAGTGGTTCTGCAAAAGAATTTTTAAGACTATTCTTCATATCATCTGGAGACGAAATATGAACTGAGGGGCTCAATTTGAACAAATCTGTATCTGACCGATTTATGGATGCTATACACCAAATATCAAATGATTCTGATCAGTGTTTCTGGAAAAGATTTTTTCCCGATTTGCCCACTGTACACTAGGACACAACCAATGGCAATTTTTTTAATATTCAATTCTACTGGTCATAAGCATGCTCCATACCAAATAACAGTAGTTCCTTGTGGTTTGGAAAATATGTGCATTTGAAAATATTTCTATTTTAAGCTCCTAGGGTTCCCACAGGGATGCAGGAAAGTTAAAAAATTTATAGTAATTTATATATTTTTTATACTTACCAATGACCCAGACATAGCTGGTGCTAACTCTTAAAATATAGGGCCAAACACAAATTTTGCCCCCCAATCCCCAAAATTTGCATCTAAAACTAAAGAAAACATGTCCTGAAAGGCCCTCCACACTTCGCCCCTACTGCGCATGCGCAGTGTCAAGGACGTTCCGAAATTGGCGCCATTTATCATTCTAATAACCAGTGCCTGGTAAGCGCTATGTACTCAGCGGGGAGGCAAGAGTTCCCAACTCCTGGGAGGGCCATCCCCGTCTGGGTCATTGGTAAGTATAAAAAATATATAAATTACTATAAATTTTTTAACATTTTTATACTGTACCAATGACCCAGACATAGCTGAATAGTAAAAAGGCTGGAGGGCCAAGGACATAGAGCAAAATGGAATACGCTCAATAAAATAAAATAGAGTCATCCCCTGTAGGGGAAAGAAGTAATAGGCCTTACATGTATCTTTCTTATTTATGATAAATTAGAAAGATACAACACCTTCCAAAAATTGAGCTTCATACATCCATGTACTCTATTAATATCCAATAATCCTTATACTAATAATTTTTAAAGTAAGCCAATAATAAAATAAGTCTAGAGAATAGAGACTCTTATACTCCTAAAAGTGTGTGAGAATTGCATAATCATGTCCGTTGACATATGCAATATTCAAAAGCTATACTTTAAAAACTAAGACTTGAATGAATTTTATAAACTTAAACTTCTCACTAAACAACCATCCCAATAACAGCTCAGAATTACTAACTCCGGAGGAGGTATCTCCTTGTTTTCATAGTAAAAAACAGGTGACCCAAGGGAACACCCTCCCCCCCCCCCCTTTTTCTTGCCCTGGGTCAAATAGCCCAGAGCGAAGAGGGCAGCCGAACGGAGACACTGCCGAAACAGACAGCCTACCTAGCTATAGTAGCAACTGTTAAGTGAATGACATTCTGAGC
Source organism: Pictodentalium vernedei (assembly GCA_031216915.1). NCBI lineage: Eukaryota > Metazoa > Mollusca > Scaphopoda > Dentaliida > Dentaliidae > Pictodentalium > Pictodentalium vernedei. The sequence goes on along the minus strand of CM062290.1, from coordinate 388,788,403 downwards.
AGTAGAGAATAGACCTAACAATAGAGGCCTCCAGAAATGGACTCGATATTTCTGAGATAAAATTCATGAATGGATGGCTGAGCGCAATGAGCAGCCTTCAAAAATCTATAATAGCAACACTATTAATGTAAGCCCAAGAAGTAGAAGAACTCTTACTTCATGAGCCGAAATCTTAAGCACAACTGCTAAGCCAATGATATACCATAAGCAGTACGCTAGTTAATAGAATCCATTAACAATAAAATGGAGCGTAACGTCCTTCTACTAGACATCAAAGACAGAAGAAGCTTACGCCCTTGTAATAAACAGATATCTGTTTATAAATACATAAACTGTACCCGGAAAGAGTAAAGGCCTATGCCCATACGAAGACGGAAGGACCTTAAAATAAAAGGTTCCGGATAATAGGAGCCTAACTCTTATGCAACAATCCAACCTAAATAGTAACGGAAGTATTGATTCCGAAACTATGAAAGTGAAAATCATCCATCGATAGTGCATGAAACTCACTGACTCTACAGTAAAAGAGAAACCAACAGAATTACTGTCTAAAAGGTCAGAATTTGAAAACTACTGTCTCCAGAGGCTCAAATGATTACTTAGCTAAATAAGAACCGAAGTTAAAATCCGTATAGGAATTTAATCTAAAGATTCTAAGTCTATTTATCAAAAAGTTACTAACTGACTTAGATAAAGAGACAAAAGACTCAAATGTAAACTATCGTAGAGTGCATAGGTATGAGGTAACATAAACCTATAACCTAAATAACAACAGGCTGCAGTAGATCTTGTGAAACAAGTATACTAAAAAATAGCAATGAGTAGTATGGAGGGATCAACCATATGAACATAATGATCCCTACACCACGACGGAAGAGCCTCCACTTTAGTCGCATAGAATAGCGAAGAAGAGGATCTCCTATAGTAAGAAATCGCGTCCAAAGCTCGTCCAGTACAGTGCTTACAATGCAATATGGACCACACAACGGAATACATGAAGGTTGCGACCTTGCTGGTTGTGATAAAGATGACACGATTTACCCAGTGAAAAAAGATCCTCACATAGAGGAAGATTTCACGTTAAGATCCACAGTAGACAAGAGAGTAAATTACTCATGATCTCTGTGAAGATAGAGATGCTATCAACAGAAATGTATTGTGGCTGTTTATCTTAGCAATACCTGCTAAAACAACAGCGCCGGAGGATACGCGTATCCTATCATTCCGTCCTATAGATCAATAGAGCGTTAACAGTATTAGCTCAGAGATCTGGACAAGCCAACACATACGTCTGCAATTGATTAGCAAGCTGTGTCATAAATAAAACATCATTGGGCGCTCCCATAGATAGCAAATCTGATTAAATACTTGTTTGTTGAGAGTCCATTCTGACAGCAACAAGCGACCCGTAAGAGAACGGGAGTGCGATAAAACAATCAGACGACCCAGAATATGACGGACCAAAACTGAACTTGGTGTAGTATAACCAACAGACGGATTCTTTCCATTAAATTGAATAACGGAAACGAAAGAGTGCCTCCCTGGTTCCGGAGATACGCCACTACTGTCGAATTAAAGGACAGGATTTTGGGCATGCGTTTCTGAAAAATGTTCATGCAATGACATAAAGCAAGCCTAAAAAACATTATTCCGCGGAAGTTAAACTGATAGTTAAAAGACTGCGGAACCCAAAGACCCTGGCACTTCGAATCCGTAGGGATCAGTATATATCCCAATCTGTTTGACTGGCAACCGTCATAACAGCCACACTCGGGTCCGGCAACTGCGGCGGCACTCTCTGAGTCAACCACCGAATGTTTGCCCCAGTCTGAATCTCTTGTAACACTAGATAGACAAGAGAATGTATAAATCAAGCAATTCATGGATTGCCAGAAAGTTGTCGTCGAAGAGAAGCTCCTCCGAGAACGAAGCGACTCTGAGAGAGTTCTTAACCTACTATCCACGCGTGGATGTAGCTAGGGCTGCATCACGTCTAACCAACTCCAATCAGCCACTGAAGGGCGGAGTTATACGTGAACAAACTACTGCCCTCAAAAGAAATTACATTGAGAATAATATCCCGTAAATCTTTTCTTGAAGACGTAATGATAATGCCTCAGTAAGGCGGATTACGTATAATAAAGCGTCTAAGTTAAGTCTACTATACATAATGTCGTTCCCAACATTGAAATTGTAAAAGACATAACGGCGAAAAGAATATATGCAGTCTTTAATCACACCGTCTAGACGCATATGAACTCTCGGTATGCCCTGCTCTGCCAAAATAAACTATATGTAAAAAAGATAAAATGGCAGAAATGAGCCACACGGACAAGAAACTAAACTATCATGCTTAGTAGCAGGCTTGTATATATATATAAATATATAGCGTCGAAAAATAAAACACATGTTGTAATGACAATATTGGACTGCGTCGGTAAGTCAGGGACAAAGTCCCTGTACCGATCGAAAAATCCGAGTCCAATGACGCTATAAGTCTCTTATCCAAGATCGCAGCAATGAAGTCCGAAAAATAATCACTGGAAGAAATGCCAGAAGATATGAAAGGCATCTTCCGATACTACTAAAGGGAAAACTCGAAATCTTTCGAATCCCTTTCGCCATCCTGTCGGACCCTATAAAGCGTTCGGTCGTCCGTAGCTTGATGCAACCGCGGACCGCACCGACCCAGCGCCGTCGGATAATTCCTGATTCGACCGAGAAACCGTCAATTGCTGGGATGCTGCGAAACAACTGTGCTAACTCGGATAGCACGTCCGTCACTGAGGCCTGAGGAGCAGCGGTCTTACGATGCATTGCCGCAGGAAGCTCCGAGATCGTTACCCCGTGCATACTTCCAATATGCGAGCGAACGGAGTGTATAAGCCTTGTGTCCCTTGGCTACCGGATGGCGCGACCTATTCGCTGTGGAATCACTGAATGCCGAAACTGATCGGATACTCGAGGTCACGTAGCCAATGTGCGGTCGTGTGCCCTGCTGTGAGGATGAGGAAGCATTAAAGACAGTCTCTCGGACTGTCAATATAACGGAGCGTCCCGAGCAACGGACATATGCTCCGAATGTAAAATATCTGAACCACAACATGCGGTCCCCTATGTTGTCGGCTTCCTCCGATCTGTCCTCAATCTGCCGTCACTGGGTGAGTACTAAAGTAATTAAAGTGCTCGCATCACCCAAATCTCCTTCCTAGACCGCAACGGACGAACCCGGCAGCCGAACCATTCGATGAATGTACGCTACACCGGGTGAGCTAGCGAATGTCACTCCGTAAGCGATAGACATATTCCATGAGCACTTATTGCCGCTAACTCTTCATTAACTATGACGACAGAGGCACACTTTTGAAAGACATCTCCATAACTCTTCGAACAAGAAACCAGAAATGCTTGGATAGCAAGCATAAAATAATAATATATATAGCGTCGTTCAATAATTCGAAAGTTTGTGTGACATTATTGGACTATGTCGGAACTGAGGGACGATGTCCCTGAACCGAACCAAAAAATTTCTAAGTCCACCGACGCTATCAGTTTCTTATCCGGCATCGCAGCATATGTTGTTCCGAAAGGGAAAGCTTGAAATCCACCGAATCCCTTTCGGTATCCCATCGGACCGGATGAAACTTTCGGACGTCCGTACCCGCTTCCGCGGAGCGTCCCGACCCAGCATCGTCGGATAAAATATATGCGACAGATTCAGTTGATGCTGGGATGCTGCGATAAACTGTGCTATTAAGGAAAGCACATCCGTTCCCGAGGCCTGTGCAGTAGCGGACTTACGATGCATTGCCGCTGGAAGCTCCGTGTACGTTGACTCCCGCACACTTCCTATGCGAACGTCCGGAGTCTGCAGGCCTCGAGTCCCCGGCTACCGACCCAGCGCTGTCGGATAATTCTCGATCCGACACCATTTCTGTCGGCTGCTGGGATGCTGCGATAAGCTGTGCTATGTGCACAAGAATGTCCGGCGTCGAGACCTGCGGAGGCGCAGTCTATCGCTGCTTCGCCGAGGGCAGCTCCGCATCAGATGGCTCCCGCATACTTTTCCTATGCGAACGTCCGGAGTCCATCGGTCTCGAATCCCTGGCTGCCGGATGGTGTGACCTGGTCGCCGAAGAATACTTGATCGGCGAAGCTGGTAATATATCGGCGGTCACGCAGCCAAGGTGCGGTCGTGTGCGCTGACGAGAAGAGGAAGCCTTAGCAGTCTCAGCGGACTGCCTATACAACGGAGCGTCCCGAGCGACGGACGTATGCTCCGCTAACTACACATTTGTACCACAACATCTGGGGCCAGATGTTGTTGAACGAGAGAGGGGCCTCTCTCGCTTGCCGTCCGGATGGACCGGAACGAGCTATGAACCGGACTAAAAGGCTTCCTCCGATCTCCCTCCGATCCGCCGTCACTGGGTGTGCATTAAGTTAATTTTATAGTGCTCGCATCACCCCAAAATTCCTTCTAGACCGCAACGGACGAACCCGGCTGCCGAACCATTCGGTGAATGGACGCTACACCGGGCGAGCTAGCGGACGTCAAAGGCCGTCGAACCTACTAGGGTCCTCTTAGGCAATTGGCGTATTATATGAGCACTTTTCCGCTAGCCCTTCATTAATTGTGACGACGGAGGCACACTGTTGGAAGACATCACAGATACATCACCCTAATCTTGATCGTCTGAAATAGAAATTGATAAAGTAGAGTGACCCTGCGGGGAAAGGACCGGAGTGTCCAAATCCCCAACAACATACCGTGACATACGCTTCCCATATTGTCATTGAAATCATACGATACAGAACAGGAGTTAATGCGAGTACACTGACCACATATAGAATGATAATAAGGTCAGAGGAAGACTTCCTCTAAAGCAATTGATCAATATCCTTTCAATGTGAAAAGAAAACAAGTCCTGGTACTCGCACTAACCCCTGGCAATCAAAATACATAATAATAATATGATCCATTAATATAGAAAAAATAATTGAAATCAAAATATTTTGAAAAAATATTTTTTCAGAACAGCCCAAGTTTCTGAAAAGTAACGTTGAGCCCCAATGGATCCCAAGCCTAAGTGTGGACAAAAATTTTAAAAATATTTTAAACAATTTTTTCAACACTTACGAACAATAATAATGTATCTAGTTATGATTAAAATAACATAAAGATATTATTATTTAGAAATCCCCCCCTCACACAGAGGGCTGTTGTAAATGTAAACAATGAGTGTAAAAACACTAAACTAAGACTCCAGGCACCCAGGCCCGAAATCAGTTACCAAAAATACACCATCTGATGCAAAACAGAGACTTCCAGGGAAGAAACTGCAGAACATCAGATGGTAGATGCAGAACACAACGCCTAACCACCCGTAGGTGAAGACGTAAATATGGGGAAAGAACAGAATTCATTCTGTTATACAGCTAAAACTCCCAAGAAATTTTAGTAATAATAATTACAGAAACTATGCCAAAAGCATGGGAGAATAGCAAGGGGGAACTTAAAGGACAGGGAGAGAGGAAAAACACTTGAAAAAACAGTGTAACTAAATAATCAGAATGACAACAAAATGGCTGCTGCCTTGAAAATAGGTAACTTAACATAATTTCATTAAAAAATTTTAAGTTACAGCCCTGATAAAATTCTGTCACACATTCTTTTCCTCTCCTCCTTTTCTATCCTCCTTAGAATCACCATTTCACTAATATTTATGTGTCTGGCATCATTTAAACTGAGATTTAAAAGCACAAAGATCAGTCAGATGTTAACTGATGAAGGGCCAAACTTAGAATGATAAATGGCGCCAATTTCGGAACGTCCTTGACACTCCGCATGCGCAGTAGGGGCGAAGTGTGGAGGGCCTTTCAGGACATGTTTTCTTTAGTTTTAGATGCAAATTTTGGGGATTGGGGGGCAAAATTTGTGTTTGGCCCTATATTTTAAGAGTTAGCACCAGCTATGTCTGGGTCATTGGTACAGTATAAAAATTTAATTTTTGCATGATTAAGAACTAATGAATTAATAATATCACAAACCAAATTTGGTTCAAATCCACTCATCAGTTCAGAAAATTGAAATATTGGGTGGGCAAAAATTTTGCTCTATCTATTGCAAAGGTAAATACTGCCTACAAACTTCGTTTGAATAAACTTTATTCTTCAAAGGGAAGCTCAGTTCCAAATATCAAGGCATTGTACCAATCAGTTCACGAGAAGATTTTTTTTTTAAAGAATTGGAGCATTTTCCCCTACCCCATCCCTATGGGGCAGGGGAAGATAGTTTGAACAAAATCAAAATGGGATGTCAGAAACTATCACCTCATATTTCACTGAAATTGGATTAGCGGTTTTGGAGAAAACACCCATGTTCCTGGACGGACAGAGTGTGATTACCATGGCTCACTTGGACTTTCAGTCGGTTGAGCTAACAATACATTTAGTTCTTGAGCAATTAATTTTTCAAATCAATGGGGGGGGGGGGGGGGGGGGGATTTTTATTTTTTCTGTTAACTGGTTGAGAGCAGGTTGCCCATATTTGGTCTTGAATCTTAAGTGCAGGTACAACAAGTTAAAGGTTTCATATGCCATGGATATAGTTCATATTATCTTTGAAGTGAATTTATTCCATCTGTGTGGATTTGCCCTTGTTACAATTCATAGGAGAGTGCCTCTCCCATGAATTTTAACAAGGCAAAGATATGTGAACAAATTTTGGCAGCGAAACAAAATTTAGCTCTCGAGTTAATAAAGTAATACAAGTGCACATCGGAGATACTGGCATCGAGTCATGGCTACTTTCTTCATGCACTCTCTATTGAAAATCAGAAAGTAATCATATGAGCTCAAAATTCATAAAAATTGATGTTAACAAGCACAAAATTCGTAAAAATGGACTAATTAAGGCCCATAACTCTGTAACAAGAAATTAGACCAGGCCAGTTTTCGAACTCGATTGAGATATTATTGCAAAGGACCTTATGGCAAATATAAGTCAAATTTGAGAACTTTTGTTCAAGTTATCACACTAACAAGCTCAAAATTTGTAAAAATTGACTCATTAACTCCTAGCACTCTGCTAGTATTTCACATTTTCCATTATTGAATCCATATTGTCCAATAGAATGAAACATTTAACAAAATATATCTTGTTTGACAGAGCTCAGTGAGCTCTGTCAAACAAGATATAATTTATTAAATTTCCGGTTGTATTGTGGGAAAAATTTGCTGCTGAAATTTATGGCATTTTGACATCAGAGTGCAGAGAGTTAAGGCCCATGATTATATAACAAAAAATCGGGCCAGGCCAGTTTTCGAACTTGCTTGAGATATTATTGCAAAAGACCTGTATGGCAAATATTAGTTAAATTGGAGAAAGTTTGTCAAGTTATTGTGCCAACGAGCTCCAAATTCGTAAAAATTGCTTAAGGCCCATAACTCTGTAATGAAAAAAATTAAGCCAGACCAGTTTTCGAACTCACCTGAGATATTATTGCAAAAGACATAAATGGCAAATATTAGTCAAATTGGAGAATATTTGTTCAAGTTATTGCGCTAACAGTGCAAGGACGTTCAGATGCACACCGTCCGTCGCCAAACCATAGGTCTCGGTTGTTAACACAACTCGACCAATAAAATACATTTGTGTTCAATTATACTTATGCACCTTTTTCGAAAAATCAATACCTCCTGCATAATATCTGAGCTTTGTTTTGCAGAACATAGCAGGCTGGATGTTTACAAATTAATTATAATAAACAGACAGAATTTTAACCATGCTTTGTTGCAAAATTTGCAAATAAATATACATCAATCATAAGGTAAAATTTTCAAGTCTCACGACTTCATATTTATTTTGGAAGACACTGCAAGTCAATAAAAACATTCAATGAGGGTTTATATTTCAGTGAGGGATTGTTCAGAACTAAAACTTTTTTTATTTTCTGGTCTAACTACAAATTTTCATCTATTGCTTCAAAATATAGCATATGGCCCCTTACTGGAATGAATTTAATATGCTAGCCCCAATGAGAGGTCATAAGATGTTTCAGGGGCACAAATTGAAAAATAAAACCAAAATCTGAGTGGCAATTTCTGTGAACAGCAAAGACCAAGATTTGGCTGTTATGTTAAGTAAAGGTTTCAAGAATATCTAATTAACCACTAGCACTCGGGTGGTGCAACAGAATTTTCTTCAATCATTCCATTTTGCTCTTGTTTAACTATGTATGTAACCAGTTATACCTTGTTTGACAGAGCTCAATGAGCTCTGTCAAACAAGGTATATTTGGTTAAATATCAAACTGCATTCTGGGAAATATTTGCTGCTGAAAACTTTGCCATTTTAATAAGGGAAAGTTTTATCATTCTGTAATACAAAAAAGAATGAAATTGGTAATGTCCTGCTTCCAGTGAAAGTCCCGATTCCAGTGAAAGACCTTCCAAATTACTTACATTAAGACTTGGTGGTGGATAGCAGTCCTTGCCACCATCTTTCTCCCAAAGATCTCCTATACTAGAATTCATGCTCTGCACAAGACCGTCAATCAATAAAATATCCTTAGAACCAACATCACTACAATAGTCAAAACAAAATTCAGTAATACAAATGTTAAAAAATTTATAGTAATTTATATATTTTTTATACTTACCAATGACCCAGACATAGCTGGTGCTAACTCTTAAAATATAGGGCCAAACACAAATTTTGCCCCCCAATCCCCAAAATTTGCATCTAAAACTAAAGAAAACATGTCCTGAAAGGCCCTCCACACTTCGCCCCTACTGCGCATGCGCAGTGTCAAGGACGTTCCGAAATTGGCGCCATTTATCATTCTAATAACCAGTGCCTGGTAAGCGCTATGTACTCAGCGGGGAGGCAAGAGTTCCCAACTCCTGGGAGGGCCATCCCCGTCTGGGTCATTGGTAAGTATAAAAAATATATAAATTACTATAAATTTTTTAACATTTTTATACTGTACCAATGACCCAGACATAGCTGAATAGTAAAAAGGCTGGAGGGCCAAGGACATAGAGCAAAATGGAATACGCTCAATAAAATAAAATAGAGTCATCCCCTGTAGGGGAAAGAAGTAATAGGCCTTACATGTATCTTTCTTATTTATGATAAATTAGAAAGATACAACACCTTCCAAAAATTGCGCTTCATACATCCATGTACTCTATTAATATCCAATAATCCTTATACTAATAATTTTTAAAGTAAGCCAATAATAAAATAAGTCTAGAGAATAGAGACTCTTATACTCCTAAAAGTGTGTGAGAATTGCATAATCATGTCCGTTGACATATGCAATATTCAAAAGCTATACTTTAAAAACTAAGACTTGAATGAATTTTATAAACTTAAACTTCTCACTAAACAACCATCCCAATAACAGCTCAGAATTACTAACTCCGGAGGAGGTATCCCCTTGTTTTCATAGTAAAAAACAGGTGACCCAAGGGAACACCCTCCCCCCCCCCTTTTCTTGCCCTGGGTCAAATAGCCCAGAGCGAAGAGGGCAGCCGAACGGAGACACTGCCGAAACAGACAGCCTACCTAGCTATAGTAGCAACTGTTAAGTGAATGACATTCTGAGCAGTAGAGAATAGACCTAACAATAGAGGCCTCCAGAAATGGACTCGATATTTCTGAGATAAAATTCATGAATGGATGGCTGAGCGCAATGAGCAGCCTTCAAAAATCTATAATAGCAACACTATTAATGTAAGCCCAAGAAGTAGAAGAACTCTTACTTCATGAGCCGAAATCTTAAGCACAACTGCTAAGCCAATGATATACCATAAGCAGTACGCTAGTTAATAGAATCCATTAACAATAAAATGGAGCGTAACGTCCTTCTACTAGACATCAAAGACAGAAGAAGCTTACGCCCTTGTAATAAACAGATATCTGTTTATAAATACATAAACTGTACCCGGAAAGAGTAAAGGCCTATGCCCATACGAAGACGGAAGGACCTTAAAATAAAAGGTTCCGGATAATAGGAGCCTAACTCTTATGCAACAATCCAACCTAAATAGTAACGGAAGTATTGATTCCGAAACTATGAAAGTGAAAATCATCCATCGATAGTGCATGAAACTCACTGACTCTACAGTAAAAGAGAAACCAACAGAATTACTGTCTAAAAGGTCAGAATTTGAAAACTACTGTTTCCAGAGGCTCAAATGATTACTTAGCTAAATAAGAATCGAAGATAAAATCCGTATAGGAATTTAATCTAAAGATTCTAAGTCTATTTATCAAAAAGTTACTAACTGACTTAGATAAAGAGACAAAAGACTCAAATGTAAACTATCGTAGAGTGCATAGGTATGAGGTAACATAAACCTATAACCTAAATAACAACAGGCTGCAGTAGATCTTGTGAAACAAGTATACTAAAAAATAGCAATGAGTAGTATGGAGGGATCAACCATATGAACATAATGATCCCTACACCACGACGGAAGAGCCTCCACTTTAGTCGCATAGAATAGCGAAGAAGAGGATCTCCTATAGTAAGAAATCGCGTCCAAAGCTCGTCCAGTACAGTGCTTACAATGCAATATGGACCACACAACGGAATACATGAAGGTTGCGACCTTGCTGGTTGTGATAAAGATGACACGATTTACCCAGTGAAAAAAGATCCTCACATAGAGGAAGCTTTCACGTTAAGATCCACAGTAGACAAGAGAGTAAATTACTCATGATCTCTGTGAAGATAGAGATGCTATCAACAGAAATGTATTGTGGTTGTTTATCTTAGCAATACCTGCTAAAACAACAGCGCCGAAGGATACGCGTATCCTATCATTCCGTCCTATAGATCAATAGAGCGTTAACAGTATTAGCTCAGAGATCTGGACAAGCCAACACATACGTCTGCAATTGATTAGCAAGCTGTGTCATAAATAAAACATCATTGGGCGCTCCCATAGATAGCAAATCTGATTAAATACTTGTTTGTTGAGAGTCCATTCTGACAGCAACAAGCGACCCGTAAGAGAACGGGAGTGCGATAAAACAATCAGACGACCCAGAATATGACGGACCAAAACTGAACTTGGTGTAGTATAACCAACAGACGGATTCTTTCCATTAAATTGAATAACGGAAACGAAAGAGTGCCTCCCTGGTTCCGGAGATACGCCACTACTGTCGAATTAAAGGACAGGAATTTGGTCATGCGTTTCTGAATAATGTTCATGCAATGACATAAAGCAAGCCTAAAAAACATTATTCCGCGGAAGTTAAACTGATAGTTAAAAGACTGCGGAACCCAAAGACCCTGGCACTTCGAATCCGTAGGGATCAGTATATATCCCAATCTGTTTGACTGGCAACCGTCATAACAGCCACACTCGGGTCCGGCAACTGCGGCGGCACTCTCTGAGTCAACCACCGAATGTTTGCCCCAGTCTGAATCTCTTGTAACACTAGATAGACAAGAGAATGTATAAATCAAGCAATTCATGGATTGCCGGAAAGTTGCCGTCGAAGAGAAGCTCCTCCGAGAACGAAGCGACTCTGAGAGAGTTCTTAACCTACTATCCACGCGTGGATGTAGCTAGGGCTGCATCACGTCTAACCAACTCCAATCAGCCACTGAAGGGCGGAGTTATACGTGAACAAACTACTGCCCTCAAAAGAAATTACATTGAGAATAATATCCCGTAAATCTTTTCTTGAAGACGTAATGATAACGCCTCAGTAAGGCGGATTACGTATAATAAAGCGTCTAAGTTAAGTCTACTATACATAATGTCGTTCCCAACATTGAAATTGGAAAAGACATAACGGCGAAAAGAATATATGCAGTCTTTAATCACACCGTCTAGACGCATATGAACTCTCGGTATGCCCTGCTCTGCCAAAATAAACTATATGTAAAAAAGATAAAATGGCAGAAATGAGCCACGCGGACAAGAAACTAAACTATCATGCTTAGTAGCAGGCTTGTATATATATATAAATATATAGCGTCGAAAAATAAAACACATGTTGTAATGACAATATTGGACTGCGTCGGTAAGTCAGGGACAAAGTCCCTGTACCGATCGAAAAATCCGAGTCCAATGACGCTATAAGTCTCTTATCCAAGATCGCAGCAATGAAGTCCGAAAAATAATCACTGGAAGAAATGCCAGAAGATATGAAAGGCATCTTCCGATACTACTAAAGGGAAAACTCTAAATCTTTCGAATCCCTTTCGCCATCCTGTCGGACCCTATAAAGCGTTCGGTCGTCCGTAGCTTGATGCAACCGCGGACCGCACCGACCCAGCGCCGTCGGATAATTCCTGATTCGACCGAGAAACCGTCAATTGCTGGGATGCTGCGAAACAACTGTGCTAACTCGGATAGCACGTCCGTCACTGAGGCCTGAGGAGCAGCGGTCTTACGATGCATTGCCGCAGGAAGCTCCGAGATCGTTACCCCGTGCATACTTCCAATATGCGAGCGAACGGAGTGTATAAGCCTCGTGTCCCTTGGCTACCGGATGGCGCGACCTATTCGCTGTGGAATCACTGAATGCCGAAACTGATCGGATACTCGAGGTCACGTAGCCAATGTGCGGTCGTGTGCCCTGCTGTGAGGATGAGGAAGCATTAAAGACAGTCTCTCGGACTGTCAATATAACGGAGCGTCCCGAGCAACGGACATATGCTCCGAATGTAAAATATCTGAACCACAACATGCGGTCCCCTATGTTGTCGGCTTCCTCCGATCTGTCCTCAATCTGCCGTCACTGGGTGAGTACTAAAGTAATTAAAGTGCTCGCATCACCCAAATCTCCTTCCTAGACCGCAACGGACGAACCCGGCAGCCGAACCATTCGATGAATGTACGCTACACCGGGTGAGCTAGCGAATGTCACTCCGTAAGCGATAGACATATTCCATGAGCACTTATTGCCGCTAACTCTTCATTAACTATGACGACAGAGGCACACTTTTGAAAGACATCTCCATAACTCTTCGAACAAGAAACCAGAAATGCTTGGATAGCAAGCATAAAATAATAATATATATAGCGTCGTTCAATAATTCGAAAGTTTGTGTGACATTATTGGACTATGTCGGAACTGAGGGACGATGTCCCTGAACCGAACCAAAAATTTCTAAGTCCACCGATGCTATCAGTTTCTTATCCGGCATCGCAGCATATGTTGTTCCGAAAGGGAAAGCTTGAAATCCACCGAATCCCTTTCGGTATCCCATCGGACCGGATGAAACTTTCGGACGTCCGTACCCGCTTCCGCGGAGCGTCCCGACCCAGCATCGTCGGATAAAATATATGCGACAGATTCAGTTGATGCTGGGATGCTGCGATAAACTGTGCTATTAAGGAAAGCACATCCGTTCCCGAGGCCTGTGCAGTAGCGGACTTACGATGCATTGCCGCTGGAAGCTCCGTGTACGTTGACTCCCGCACACTTCCTATGCGAACATCCGGAGTCTGCAGGCCTCGAGTCCCCGGCTACCGACCCAGCGCTGTCGGATAATTCTCGATCCAACACCGTTTCTGTCGGCTGCTGGGATGCTGCGATAAGCTGTGCTATGTGCACAAGAATGTCCGGCGTCGAGACCTGCGGAGGCGCAGTCTATCGCTGCTTCGCCGAGGGCAGCTCCGCATCAGATGGCTCCCGCATACTTTTCCTATGCGAACGTCCGGAGTCCATCGGTCTCGAATCCCTGGCTGCCGGATGGTGTGACCTGGTCGCCGAAGAATCCTTGATCGGCGAAGCTGGTAATATATCGGCGGTCACGCAGCCAAGGTGCGGTCGTGTGCGCTGACGAGAAGAGGAAGCCTTAGCAGTCTCAGCGGACTGCCTATACAACGGAGCGTCCCGAGCGACGGACGTATGCTCCGCTAACTACACATTTGTACCACAACATCTGGGGCCAGATGTTGTTGAACGAGAGAGGGGCCTCCCTCGCTTGCCGTCCGGATGGACCGGAACGAGCTATGAACCGGACTAAAAGGCTTCCTCCGTTCTCCCTCCGATCCGCCGTCACTGGGTGTGCATTAAGTTAATTTTATAGTGCTCGCATCACCCCAAAATTCCTTCTAGACCGCAACGGACGAACCCGCCTGCCGAACCATTCGGTGAATGGACGCTACACCGGGCGAGCTAGCGGACGTCAAAGGCCGTCGAACCTACTAGGGTCCTCTTAGGCAATTGGCGTATTACATGAGCACTTTTCCGCTAGCCCTTCATTAATTGTGACGACGGAGGCACACTGTTGGAAGACATCACAGATACATCACCCTAATCTTGATCGTCTGAAATAGAAATTGATAAAGTAGAGTGACCCTGCGGGGAAAGGACCGGAGTGTCCAAATCCCCAACAACATACCGTGACATACGCTTCCCATATTGTCATCGAAATCATACGATACAGAACAGGAGTTAATGCGAGTACACTGACCACATATAGAATGATAATAAGGTCAGAGGAAGACTTCCTCTTAAAGCAATTGATCAATATCCTTTCAATGTGAAAAGAAAACAAGTCCTGGTACTCGCACTAACCCCTGGCAATCAAAATACATAATAATAATATGATCCATTAATATAGAAAAAATAATTGAAATCAAAATATTTTGAAAAAATATTTTTTCAGAACAGCCCAAGTTTCTGAAAAGTAACGTTGAGCCCCAATGGATCCCAAGCCTAAGTGTGGACAAAAATTTTAAAAATATTTTAAACAATTTTTTTAACACTTACGAACAATAATAATGTATCTAGTTATGATTAAAATAACATAAAGATATTATTATTTAGAAATCCCCCCCTCACACAGAGGGCTGTTGTAAATGTAAACAATGAGTGTAAAAACACTAAAATAAGACTCCAGGCACCCAGGCCCGAAATCAGTTACCAAAAAAAACACCATCTGATGCAAAACAGAGACTTCCAGGGAAGAAACTGCAGAACATCAGATGGTAGATGCAGAACACAACGCCTAACCACCCGTAGGTGAAGACGTAAATATGGGGAAAGAACAGAATTCATTCTGTTATACAGCTAAAACTCCCAAGAAATTTTAGTAATAATAATTACAGAAACTATGCCAAAAGCATGGGAGAATAGCAAGGGGGAACTTAAAGGACAGGGAGAGAGGAAAAACACTTGAGAAAACAGTGTAACTAAATAATCAGAATGACAACAAAATGGCTGCTGCCTTGAAAATAGGTAACTTAACATAATTTCATTAAAAAATTTTAAGTTACAGCCCTGATAAAATTCTGTCACACATTCTTTTCCTCTCCTCCTTTTCTATCCTCCTTAGAATCACCATTTCACTAATATTTATGTGTCTGGCATCATTTAAACTGAGATTTAAAAGCACAAAGATCAGTCAGATGTTAACTGATGAAGGGCCAAACTTAGAATGATAAATGGCGCCAATTTCGGAACGTCCTTGACACTGCGCATGCGCAGTAGGGGCGAAGTGTGGAGGGCCTTTCAGGACATGTTTTCTTTAGTTTTAGATGCAAATTTTGGGGATTGGGGGGCAAAATTTGTGTTTGGCCCTATATTTTAAGAGTTAGCACCAGCTATGTCTGGGTCATTGGTACAGTATAAAAATATTATACACAGTAATAAAAAAATGTTCATGTAATATTTTTTTATTCACTCTACAAAAATGTAAAACAAGTTTATATTTTACTCTTTTATTGACACCTTCCAGACACTTTTCGACGACATTCAGATTCCATGTTATAAACTGATGTCAACTTACAAAACCTTCTACTTGAACTATCCACTCAGCCAAGACAAGACTGAAACACTGATACAGCACAAAACTAGACTACTACAGCATTTGATTGGAACAGATCAGTGTCGGTTTCAGACTCCAGTCACCCTTACCCTTGTAAGGTGGGTGGATCCTATGGACAACTCCTGCGGGTTCGCCGGATATGTACCAATGAGGATGACTTAGGACAAAAATGTCCTCAATATGATACTATAACGACAGGCACTATCCACAGGCAAAGGGTCGGGACAGGGACACTCTGTTCATACCCTGTGCCAGGAAGGACAACAATAGAATACCGCTTGTCATCAACTATCACCCTGACAGTTAAACCTTATTCAATAAAATAAGGAAACTTTGGCCCATTCTCCAACTCTCCGATACATGCAGTGACCTTTTCCCCACTTTTTTTGACACTATCCGAACTTCCGCGACATTTTAGTGTGGTCGAAATTAGAGTATCGCTCCATCGACAACATATCAGTGGATAAAGCATTCTCAATCCTTACCGACCCTGCGACATCACAAATTGCCTAATTTGCCCCAGGTTACCGACAACATGGAATTCTGTATTGATGTACTTCTGAGTGACTCTGACCTATTTATTTATTGGGGTTTAACGACACATTCAACACAACTAGGGTTACCTCAGAGTACCTGGAGTGAACCACCGAGCAACTGTCAAGACTCAACGTAGTAACTCTACACAAGCAGCCAGGTTAGCATTGATTGAAGACAAGTGCACCATTGACGTGCAGTACGCTTTAGTACACAATGCCATTATGTGGGCAATTGGGATTAAGTGTCTTGCGGTTGCCTCAGGTGGGATTCGAACCGAGGACCTCTTGGCTTGAAGCCTGCATCTCTACCTACTAAGCCACCGTGATCCTGACCTCGACCAAAATACATAAATAAGGCATTATAAGGAACATTGGATCTTTATCCTGAAAACCATACATCCTTTTAGTCTTCATACTGTAAGAAGTTGGTAAACTTTTAGCCTGTTCCATTATGCCAATGGGATTTATTGGCTAGTGATTACTGGAAGGAATCAATATTTTTTCCTACCTGCATAGAAGTGAACATTTCGGGTACATTAGGAGGGCAACCGAATCACACCCTTAGCTTTTGACTACATGGAACGTACCCCGTTGACCAAACCAATCTCCACCAGCCGCAATAAATGGAAGCCCTCATGGCCGACATTCTATGGAGTGTGCCAAGGAGCCCCAGGGCTAAAGGGGTAGGCTATTTAGTATCAGAAACACTTCTTTCCACCCTCGCAAAAAGTATAACCCCCCGACCAAAATGGTGTTGGTCACAAGTATGGAAAACACTCTAGTGGAGACACTTGCTGGCCATGACCTACACACAAAGGTCAAAAGTTCAACCCCCCCCCCTCGGGGGCAATTTGGCCTTTTGACCTGGAAGGGTTGCAGCCATCCCAGACAGCTGCACCAACCACATGACCTCAGGATGACCCTTACTTGACTGGGACATGACCTCTCGCATAAAAGGCAGTGAGCAACAGTGACCTCTGGCAACGCAACAGTTCGAAACTAGTTTGACTCAGCAAAGCACGACTTAACACAATGACCTTTGAACTAAGGCTAACCTCTATTATATATTATATATTTCTTTAACTTTTTTTAAGCCTTACCGTGAAATCTTATCCAGAGAACATTGTTTGAAATCAACTCTAGCAATGCACCTCATTTAAATGAAAAGAAAAATTTGCAACTTTTCTGCATCTGTTTTAAGTTACCTGTGTAATTTGACAAGCTCCTTCCTCCTATTATTGTATGATTGAATTAAACTGCTCACTGGATAGCAATAATTACTTGATACAGACTCTGACACCTCTGAAAATAATGAAATTTAATAATGAATGACTTTCGACAAAACAGGTATTAACTGGCAAAGCAAGCATACAAAACCATAAAAGCCTATCACTGTTAACTCAGATGACATCATTCCCCCATAGATGAGCCCACTTAATAGCATACATCTTAATTACATAACCTTGTTAATTGCAAATACTTCATAACACAACTATTTATCATACCCTCAGTACAAATTTGATCTATTAATTGCACAAAGGTTATAGGGTAAACTCCTGTTTACTTATTAGAGTCAATAAAATATCGGTCACCTTATTTCTTTTTGCCACATCTGCAACCAATGTTAAATCATGGCAAGAAAAGGGTAGAAAGCAAAATATGTCACTGTCGATTACGAAGGAAATAATTGATTAAAACAAGAGGCCCCACGGAGCCTGATGCGATCACATTGAACAGAACACCAAATAAACTGAGTCCAAGAATGAATCTACATTAAGCAATCAATCTCCATAGGATACATTGTCAATCCTTGAGCCCTGACAAAAATAGTCCAAGCATCACGCCTTTTCTTCAGTAAAAAGTGGAGTTCCCCTTTGAATCCCCTTGATATAGCCCATGTAGATTAATCTTAGTTACACACCTCTAGAGGATACTGAATACAAAATGTCTAATTCTTCAGCTACATGGCCAATTTCGGTTCCCAAAGGGGTACCCAAATATTAACCCAGACTCTCGATTTGAATGAAGTTGAATCTGACCTCACTAGAGATATTGTATACCAAATATGAAAGCATTCTGACTGTTGGATCTGAAGAAGAAAAAATTTAAATAAATTTTTTCATATTGCATATCTACCATAGCGAGCCCAAATATTAACCTACGGACCCAATTTAAACAAACTTGAATCTGCCCTCACCCATCCCCCCTCCTCGAGATGTTGTCTTCCAAATATGAAAGCATTCTGACTACTGGATCTGAAGAAGATTTTTAAAGAAATTTCCTCATATTGCATTAAGTTAAAATTCGGGCTACCATAGGGAGCCCAAATATTAACCCTGCGAACCAATTTGAAATAACTTGAATCTGACTTCCCTAGAGATGTTGTAAACAAAATATGAAAGGATTCAGACAGGTGAATCCAATTTGAACAAACCTGAATATGACTCCCCAAGAGATGTTGTGAACAAAATATGAAAGGATTCAGACAGGTGAATCTGAAGAAGAGGACTTTTGAAGAAATTCCCTCATATTGTACTAAGTTAAATTTAAATTTTAGGTTCCCATATGGAGACCAAATATTAACCCAAGCACTCGAATTAAACAAACTTGAATCTGACCCCCCACCCCCCCCCCCCCCCCACCCCTAGAGATGTTGTATACCAAAAATGAAAGCATTCTGACGGTGGATCTGAAGAAGATTTTTAAATAAATTTTCTCAAATATATACCTAGTGACCCAATTTGAACAAACTTGAATCTGACCCCCTTAGAGATGTTGTATACCAAACATGAAAGCATTCTGACTGGAAGATCTGAAGAAGATATTTAAAATTATCCCCTCTATTGAACGAAGTCAAAATTTTAGCTTTGATAGGAAGCCCAAATATTAACCTAGGGACTTGGTTTGAACAATCTTGAATCTGACCCTTATAATACTGATGTATACCAAACATTAAACGATTCTGACTGCTGATTCTGACTGCTGGTTCTGAAGACGATTTTTAAAGAATATTACCCATATTGACTTAAGTTTAAAAATTCGGGCTCCTCTATTGAGCCCAAATATGAACCAATGGGCTTTATTTTAATAAACTTGTATCTGCCCCCCCCCCCCCTCCCTTAGAATGCTGTATAACAAATATATATCAAAAGATTGTGACCATGGGTTCTGGAGAAAAGATTTTATTAATTTTTTGCAAACATGCTGACTCAGCATTTTTTCGATGCCCTCTACAGCACACCCTTTCATAACCGATGGCAATTTTTTTTACCATTCAATTCTACTGGTCCTAAGGATGCTTCACACCAAATAACAGCTTTCTGTTCTGTGCGGTTTGGTAAATATGGGCATTTGAAAATATTTGTATTTTTAGCTCCTGGGGTTTCCATGGGGATGTGGGAATACTTTTTTTGGCACTAGTCAAGTACTTATGACCCAATAATACCACATACCAAATTTGGTTCAAATCGAACCATCGTTCAGAAAGTTAAAAAATTTATAGTAATTTATATATTTTTTATACTTACCAATGACCCAGACTTAGCTGGTGCTAACTCTAAAAAATCCAGGGCCAAACACAAATTTTGCCCCCCAATCCCCAAAATTTGCATCTAAAACCCAAAGAAATCATGTCCTATAGGACCTCCATACTTTGCCCTTACTGCGCATGCGCAGTGTCAAGGACGTTCCGAAATTGGCGCCAATTATCATTCTTACTGGCAGTGCCTGGTCAGCGCTATGTACTCAGCGGGGAGGTATGAGTTCCCAACTCCTGGGAGGGCCATCCCCGTCTGGGTCATTGGTAAGTATAAAAAATATATAAATTACTATAAATTTTTTAACATTTTTATACTGTACCAATGACCCAGACTTAGCTGAATAGTAAAAAGGCTGGAGGGCCTAGGACATAGAGGAAAATCCAATAAGCTCAACTATATAATATAGAGGCAACCCCTCAAGGAGAAAAGGAGTATTAGGCTTTACATGTATCTTTCTTATTTTATGTTAAATTAGAAAGATACAATACCCTTCATAATTGAGCACAATAACATTCATGTTCTCTATTAACATCCAGTATAACCCTTTATACTAATTATTTTTAAAGTAAGCCAATAAATAAAGTTAGTCCAGAGAATTGAGACTCTTTATATTCTTTAAAAGTGTCCGAGGATTGTATATTAACGCCCGTTTGACACTTGACATATACAAATGCTTCACACCGAGCTACACTTTAAAAATATGACATGAATGAATTTTAACATTAATATTACACTTTAAAACCATCCCGGAAACGACTCAGAAATACTGACTTCGGAGGAGGCATTCCCTTGCTTTTCACTATAAAGCAGGTGACCTAAGGGAACACCCTCCCCCCACCCCCCCCCCCCCTTGCCCTTGCCCTGGGTCAAATAGCCCAGAGCGAAGAGGGCAGCCAGACGGAGTCACTACCGGAACAGAAAGCCTGTATAACTATAGTTGTAACTGTTTAGTGGACGACATTCTGAGCAACAGATAACGGACCTAAACAATGCAGGTCTCCAGAAATGGACTCAATATTTCTGAGATAAAAATTTGTGAATGTGGATGGCTGAGACCAATAAGCAGCCTTCATTAAATCTGTAATAGCAATACTATTAGCGTAAGCCCAAGAAGTAGCAAGAGCTCTTACTTCATGAGCCGAAATCTTAAGCACAGACTGCTGAGAAGAAGTTAAATTTTCATAAGCAGTACGGATAGTTAATTGAATCCATCTAGCAATAGAATGGACCGAAATGTCCCTTCTATTAGGCATCAGAGACAGAAAGAAACGTTTTCGTCCCTTTCTGATAAACTGAGATCTCTGTTTATAGATACGTAACGCTCTAACAGGACAGAGTAAAGGCCTACGCCCGTCAGAAGACAGAAGAGCCTTAATAACAATAGGTTCCGGATATTTATTAGGAGCCTGATTCTTAGCTAAAAATCCCACATTAGTAGTGAAGGTGATAGTGTTCCCGACACTACGATAGTGAGAATCATCCACCGACAGTGCATGAAGCTCACTGACTCTTCTAGCAGAAGAGAAAGCTAAGAGAAAAGCTGTCTTATAAGA
Source organism: Pictodentalium vernedei (assembly GCA_031216915.1). NCBI lineage: Eukaryota > Metazoa > Mollusca > Scaphopoda > Dentaliida > Dentaliidae > Pictodentalium > Pictodentalium vernedei. Next base: position 388,766,963 of record CM062290.1, on the reverse strand, counting down.
CAAGAATTTGAAATCTACTGTCCCAAGAGGTTCAAATGGCTTTTCCTTCAGTTTAAGAAGAACCCAAGCTAAATTCCATTTAGGAATTAACCTAAGAGTTCTGGGTCTATTTATCGAGAAGTTTCTTACCAACTTAGATAAAGAGACATTAGATCCAATTTGTAAACTATCATACGTGCATAGGTATCAGATAACATAGACCTATAACCCTTAACAGTAACAGGCTGCAGTTTGATTTCGTCAAACAAGTATACTAGAAAGTTTGCAATGTCTGGTATAGAGGGATCAAATATATCAACAGAATGATCCCTACACCAACGACGAAAAACCTTCCACTTAGCCGCATAGTTTAGCGAAGAGGAAGTCCTCCTACAGTTAGAAATCGCGTCCACTGCTCGTCCTGTAAAGTGCTTGCCATGCAAGAAGGACCACACAACGGAAAAACGTGAAGGTTGAGACCTTGCGGGTTGTGATGGAGTTGACGCGATTTCCCCTGCGAAAGAAGATCCTCCCGTGGAGGAAGCTTTCGCGGTAGGTCCCACAACAGACACCTGAGTAGATTTATCCACGGTCTCTGTGGAGACAGAGATGCTACCAACAGAATCTTGCATTGAGATTGTTTTATCTTTAGCAATACTTGCTGAATTAACGGTGCTGGAGGATACGCATATCCTATCATTCCGTCCCAAGGGATCGACAGAGCGTCTACTGCAAATGCTCTTGGATCCGGACACGGAGACACATACGTCTGCAACTGATTGTTGAGATGTGTTGCAAATAAGTCTATCATTGGCCATTCCCATTGGTAGCAAATCTGATTAAATACTTGTTTGTTGAGAGTTCACTCCGACGGCAACAAGCGACCCTTTCGTGAAAGGGAGTCTGCTAGTACATTCAGACAACCCTGTATATGACGGACCGAAAGAAGAACCTGATGTTTTAGAGCAAACAGAAGGATTCTTTCCGTTAGATTGAACAACGGAATTGAATGAGTGCCTCCCTGATTCCGTATATACGCCACTACTGTCGTATTGGATTTGGACATGAGCATTGTGAATAACGTCCATCCAATGACGTAACGCAAGCCAAATTGACATCATTTCCTTGATGTTTACGTGCTTGCCCAGGAATTGCGGATCCCAAAGACCCTGGGCATCTCGAATCCGTTGGGATCAATGATGCACCCCAACCTGTTTGACTGGCATCCGTCATAATGGTAAAACTCGGATCCGGCAACTGCAGCAGAACTCCCTGAGTTAACCACTGAATGTTTGCCCAAGTCTGAATCTCTCGTTTCACTTGATCTGACAAGAGAACGTCTATGTCGAGCGAATGAATTTTCACACTCCAATTCTGAGTCAAGAAAATTTGGAGAGGACGCGTGCGTAACCGCCCCATCGGAATGAGATCCGCAGCGGCTCCGCACAGACCTATCAGTCTCATAAATTCTCTCGCTGTGACTTTGTCTGCGTGCAGACAATAGCGAGCGTCACAACTGACTAATTTCGCTCTGGTTAACGGCAGACGAACGAGATTGTTGTGCGTCTCGAAGCTCATTCCCAGATGTGTGAATGACTTGGACGGCACCAGATTCGACTTCTCCTCGTTTATAATAAAACCGAGACGTCGGAGCAATAGAAGTAGATTCTGCACATCGTTCTGAAGCGTTAACTCGTTGCCGTACCTCTGAAGAATGTCGTCCAGGTAGGCCGACGTTACCGCAGACGAATGAGCTCGGAAATACATCATTACCGAGTTCATTACCCGAGTGAAAGCCCAGGGTGCTAGATTCAATCCGAAGCACATCGCGCGGAATTGATACACCACCCCTAGGACTGCGAAGCGTAGATACTTTCTGAATGTCGGATGTACCATGACGTGAAAGTACGCATCTTTGAGATCTATGCTTGTTGCATAATCGTTCACCCGAATACTCGCTCTGACCGATCGAATCGTCTCCATTAAAACTTCGGAGCGACGATCAGCTTGTTTATCCAGCTCAAATCTATAACTGGACGGAACGAGCTGTCTGGTTTCGGAACCAGAAACAGATGGCTGTAGAATCCCGGTGTCTCCTGGTTTTCTACGACCTCTACCGCGTTCTTCATTAAAAGAGACTGCCCCTCTGATAATAGAGCGTCTCTTTTCTGCGGATTTGACGGAAGTTGAGTCCATTTTGGACTTCGAGTTAATGGAGGCTTTCGTTTGAAGGATATCTTTAGACCTTCCGAAATCACCCCTCTCACCCAAGGGTCGTCCGTAATCGACGCCCACTCTTGTGAAAAACTCGACAACCTTCCGCCAACCGGTACGCGATAGAGGTTGAAGCCATCACCTCCTGGACTGCGAGGCCTGCGGTAGGAGAAACCACGTCCTCCACGACCCGCACCTCGTCCCGTCGACCTCGGGGCGTCTGACCGGTTGTCCCGGCCCGAAGGACGTCCCGCACGTGAGTCGCTGCCTTGACGGTCTCTTGAACAAGACCAAGAGGACGCACCGGAACCTCTATAGGAACCTCTCTTGGGCGCATTAGACCCAGAAGTGCCTGTCTTACTCTTATCTGCCGTGTCCGACTTCTTAGAAGCAGATTTGAACAGCAGAGAATCGGAAGCTTTCTTTGTAATTTTATCGTAAATTGCAGAAAGCTTGCCGTCGAAGAGAAGTTCTCCGGAAACCGAAGCGACTCTAAGAGAGTTCTTCACCTTAGTATCCACGAGTGTGGATGTAGCTAGGGCTGCGTCACGTCTAACCAACTCCAGGTTTGCCACTGAAAGGGCGGAGTTACACGTGGAATAAGCTACTGCCCTTGAAAGAAGTCTTAAAGAGGATTGTATATCCTGAAATTCTTTCCCTTGAAGACGCAGTGATAACGCCTTAGTAAGGTGATCTGTGTAAGATAAGGCATCTAAACTGGCTCTGTTAGACGAAATAGTTGTTTCCAACACCGTGGTTGGAATAGACGCCGACGATGGTAATGATAATTCTAAGTCTTCCGCCTCGTCGTCCATACGCAGAGGAACTCTCGGGATACCCTGTCCTGCCGTATTGAATTTATTCCTTGCATTAATGAAAGGCAGGTTGAGAGTATTGGCGGACAAGAAACCTGCTTTTCCCGTTTTGGAAGCAAGTTTGAATATAGCGTCGTTCAATAATTCAAATGTTCTTGCAACATTATTGGACTGAGACAGAAACTCGGGAGCGATGTCCCTGAACCGCTCAAAGAAATCAGAGTCCAATGACGCTATAATTCTCTTGTCCGGAACCGCAGCAGTCTGGCCCGACGGAACAACCTGAGAGAGAAAGTGCCGGATGAAGTCCACGGCAGCTTTATGTTGTTCCGAAAGGGATAGCTCCAAGTCATCCGTATCCCTTTCACCATCCGGTCGGACCTCATGATGCTCCCGGTCGTCCGCCCCCGATGCTTCGGCGGAGCGTACCAACCCAGCGCCGTCGGATAATTCCCGATCCGACACCGTTTGTCGGTTGCTGCGATAAGTTGTGCTATTTGCACAAGTACGTCCGACATCGAGGCCTGCGGAGGCGCAGTCTTTCGCTGCTTCGCTGAGGGCAGCTCCACATCTGATGACTCCCGCATACTCTTCCTATGCGAACGTCCGGAGTCCATCGGCCTCGTGTCCCTGGCTACCGGATGGTGTGACCTGGTCGCCGAAGAATCCCTGATCGGCGAAGCTGGTAAAATATCGGCGATCACGTAGCCAAGGTGCGGTCGTGTGCGCTGATGAGGAAGAAGCCTGAACAGTCTCCGCGGACTGCCTATACAACGGAGCGTCCCGAGCGACGGACGTGTGCTCCGCTTGCGACACATTTTGTACCACAACATCTGGTCCCAGATGTTGTTGTACGAGAGAGGGGCCTCTCTCGCTCGCAGCCCGGCTGGACCTGGACGAGCTAGGAACCGGACTTGAAGGCTTCCTCCGATCTCTCCTACTATCCGCCGTCACTGGGTGTGCACGTTGAATGTTTATAGTGCTCGCATCACCCAACATTTCCTCCTGGACCGCATCAGACGAACCCGGCTGCCGAACCATTCGGTGAATGGACGCTACACCGGGCGAGCTAGCGGACGACATTTGTTTAATCTCCATGAGCACTTTTGCCGCTAGCTCTGTATTCATTTGTGACGACGGAAGCGCACTTGCGGAAGATAACATGGAAACATCACCCTGTTCTTGTTCCTCTGAAATAGAAACTGATAGAGTAGAGTGACCCTGCGGAGAAAGAGCCGGTATAGCCCTTTCTCCACTAACTACATATCGTGACACACGTTTCCAATGTTTGTCATCCCAATATTGACATATAGAACAGGGATTAGTGCGAGAACACTGACTACAATTAATGCAATGATCATGAAAGTCAGAGGAAGATTTCTTCCTATTACAATTTGAACAATATCCTTTCATTGTGAAAAGTCAACAAGTCCTAGTTACTCGCACAAACCCCTAACACAAAGATACATAATAACATGATCCATTAATAATGAAAAAACAATTGAAAATCAAAATAATTTTTGAAAAATATTTTTTCAGCGAAGCCCAAGTTTCTGAAAAGTAACGTTGAGCCCCAATGGATCCGATGGCTAAGTGTGGTCAAAAATTTTAAATTTATATTAAATAATTAATGCAACACTTACGAATAATAAAAATGTATCTTATAGTGAGATAAACTACTCCAAAGGCAAACAGCCCCCCTCAAAAGAGACTGTTGCCAATGTAAACAAACAGTGTAAAAACACCAGAAAACATGACTCCAGGCACTGACAAAACTGGCCCGAAATCAGTCATCAAAATTACACTCTATCTGATGCAAGACAGAGACTCCCAGGGGAGAATCTGCAGAACATCAGATGGAAGATGCAGAACACAACGTTTATACACCCATGGGTGAAAACGTACCTATGGGGAAAATAACAGAAAACATTCTGTAACCAAGCAAACTCTCCCAAGAGAATTTAGAAATGATCTTTCTCAAAAATATGCCAAAAGCATGGGAGAATTGCAAGGGGGGACTTAGATGACCAGGGGAGAGGAAACACTGAATAAGCAGTGCAACTTTATAGCAAGAATGACAACAAGAGGCCCATGCCTCGAAAATAGGCAACTTAACATAATTTCATAAAAAATTTTAAGTACAGCCCTGATTATTTTTTGTCACTCCTTTTTCCTCTCCTCCTTCTATATCCTCCTTAGAATCACCATTTCTCCAATAATTACGTGTCTGGCATCCTTTAAACTGAGATTTACAAGCACAAAGATCAGTGATATGTTGACTGATGAAGGGCCAAACAGAGAATGATAATTGGCGCCAATTTCGGAACGTCCTTGACACTGCACATGCGCAGTAAGGGCAAAGTATGGAGGTCCTATAGGACATGATTTCTTTTGGTTTTAGATGCAAATTTTGGGGATTGGGGGGCAAAATTTGTGTTTGGCCCTGGATTTTTTAGAGTTAGCACCAGCTAAGTCTGGGTCATTGGTACAGTATAAAAATATAGAAATTTTGGGTGGGGCCCAATATTGCTTCACGAACTTCGTTTGAACCAACTTGATTCTGCACCTCAAAAGGAAGCACCATGAGAAATATCAAGTCATTGTACCCACTGGTTCATGAAAAGAAGATTTAAAAAATATTTTAGAGCATATTCTCCCACCCCCTCGCTATGGGCTGGGCATGTTGAGTTGAACAAAACTGCAATGCCCCTTTGGGACCATCACTCACACAAACTTTTATTAGAATTGGCTCAGTGATTTTGTAGAAGACCAAAATCCGGACGGACGACGGATGGAGAGCGATGAGATTACTCAGTTTGACTTTGTCAAGGTGAGCTGATAAAAATAGGAAATAATTATGATAGAAATTGAATGAGTGATGACAATAGTATAGTATATAAATCCACCTTATGATTTGTGACTTGAAGAGTCTAGTTTAAAAGAATAAAAACCAGAATTTATTTAAAAGGTTGATTACTTTAACTAGATGAGGCCAGTCCAACTTGTGACAAAGAATAGCACCCACGACACTGTCTCTGACAATAATACCAAGTATCATTAATATCCTTCAAGGCCATCAAAAGTTCTGAGCCGGATACGACTTACTATAGTTGGATTTGGATGTGGGGGTATGTAAACTTGAACTAAGTCTGTGACCTTGACCTTGTAGACAGGCATTCCAACCTTATTCGAGACACACCTTCTGCTGGTGGGCAACATTAATACCAAGTATCATTAATATCATTCAAGGCCACCAAAAGTTCTGAGCTGGACACGACATGTGTATATTTGAATATGGGTATGTAAACTTGAACTAAGTCTGTGACCATGACCTTCTAAACAGGCATTCCTACCTTATTCGCGACACACCTTCTGGTGGTGGGCAGCATTAATCCCAATTATCATTAACATCCTTCAAGATCATCAAAGTTCTGAGCCGGACACAACTTGTGTATGTTGTATATTTGGATATGGGTATGTGAACTTGAACTAAATCTGTGACCTTGACCTTGTAGACAGGCATTCTAACCTTTTCCTAACTCTCTGGTGGTGGGTAACATTAATACCAAGTATCATTAATATCTTTGAAGGTGATCAAAATTTATGAGCTGGATACGATCTGCAGACGGATGGACAGAGGAAAGTGGTGTGGAGGGGGGGGGGGGGGGGGGGGTATTACGCAGTATTTTGAGCAGGCTCCAATGATAAAAAATAGATCTCTTAAGAGATCCTACAGTGAAATACTGCCCTCTGACATGATTATTCCTGAAGGCCCAATTCCGATTTTGCGCACTTTTTACAGCAGCTGAAAAGGTGCCTCAATACGTGATCATTTGAATGTTATATTCTGAGTATCTTGGCAGTTGTTTCTAGGCAAGTCTTTGCTGCCTATATGGTGTAACAGTGCAGCTAAAATGAATAAAAATCTCCAGGCCTTTAAAGGTTAAAATCAGTAGTTGGTACAGGTCATTTTCAACATATTGCTTTACACATTGTAAATTGACATACGGTGACTACTAAATGAGGAAATGACTTGTTAATTCGCAATGGAATTTAACCCTTTGAACACAAGAGGCTGCTTTACCGGACCAGGACATGGTATGCCATACTCGCATTAACTGGTGAAGTGCTAAATAATTTTTGGCCATCCAAATTTATTCACATCTTTGCCTTGTTACAATTTATGGGAGAGTGCCTTTAGGCACTCTCCCATAAATTGTAACAAGGCAATTCTATACAGAGACAATAATTTCACTTCAAAGATAATATGAAGCATATCCACTGAATATGTGGCTATTACATTACAATCCCTGCACATCGGAGTAAAGCCCAAATATGGGCTTCCAGCACTCTACCAGTTAAGTAGGATGCCTGCTAATTTAAGGGTAGATTAGATCAATCAATATTTTCAACGTGCAGCCTCAAGTAACCAATGTGGACTCTTCTAACTGCTGCATTTCAATTGACATGGAAGATACCACCGGTGTTCAAAGGATTAAGTTTATGGCAAATTACCAGTGTTTTTTAAACTCGGATTCTAAAATTGAGCAGAATTTTGCATCGGTCAAAATGCCCTATGGATTTCAAAGTGTGTAGCTCAAGGTATGTTTGGTGTCGGTCATTGTGCATGTCCCACCACTTATTTTGAGCCTTGAAGATAAAGTACATTTAATTCCTAATAAAAGAGAAAATTTTGCTAAATATATCATGTGATACATGGTAATAGTGTAAGTCAGAGAGCATTGCGGAGGGATTCTAGAAGTTAACATTGCTAATTGTTAATGGCATTGCATGTTATTTTGACATCAGACTTAGAAATTTAAGAAACACAAATGTACACATTCGTGAATATTCATAAAGAATACATACCATCAACTTCTGGTAGAAGTCCTTTGTTGACAAACCACACAACAATATCTAGATGTTGTGACAACAATATAATGGCATTTAATCGGCTTTCTAGCTCAGCAAATCCTGAAATAAGAAAAACAAACTAGAACTGCCGTGGATTATACTAAACTGGATATTGCTTAATGAAATAACCCTGTTAACTGCATAGAATGTTCAAACACCAAACCATTTATCATTTCTTCAGTACAAATTTGACATGGTAACTAGATAAAGGTCAAAGAGTTACTATTGATTAAATAAAAGATATTGTGAACGATATAGACAACTCGAAAACACCCCAGATCAAAAATCATCTTTGAATACTGAAGCCATTTCACAAGTACCTATGGTACGAGGTACTAAAGGATCATGCATGCCCTTCAACAGACTATTGCACCTCATCAGGATATTGGTCCTGTGACATGCATTATTTGTACCACCAAATACTCAATTTTGGGGGGAACCACCCCACATCACTTCTCAATGTTAAGCAAAAAGGTCAAATCAACATTTTAGTGTAAGTATCAAATCAACATTTTTAGTCTAAGTATCAAGAACAATGAATGAAAAAGAATTTAAAAAATGCTGCAAAAAATACGTCCAGAGCTGAAACGGTAATCTGATTAATCGATTAACCAATGATTAACAGTTACTTTTGAACTACTGTATTATATGGGTTAACAAAGGAACAAACTTACTTCAAAACAGGCAAACATTGTCACAATGACTCACATAAATTATATGAGACAGAGTAAAGCATACAAGTTACATGCTGACATACTTGTTCACTTGCATGATCATTATACTGAATCACTATCTGGAAATGGTCATTCTTAACCCTTTAACTAATGGGGGTAGAAGACGGTACATGCAAAATAAATTCTTGAATTACTAAAAATTTCCAATTTTTGTCTCAAAAATGCAGCTTAGGACCCCTCACTGGAATGAGCTCAATTATTCAGCTACCTATTAGGACAAGTGATTAATCGGTTAACAAAGGTTAACTGATTAAGAAAACCCTTTAACCATTTCAGCTCAAGATATCTCATTACTTCTGTTTAGCATTGAGAACAGATACCACAAAAACTATATTTCAATTACCTCTCATTTATTGGGATATAACAAAGATGCAAAATTTATTCCAAATATAATTTTCAAAATCATGATTCATTTGATGCTAATTTTCTGTGCTCTAAATTTCAAAACATTATCATGAAGTGCAGCCAATGTAAGATGTTAAAATGTAACCATTATCACGAAGAGTAACCAATGTAAAATGATAAAAAGTGGCCATTATCACAAAATTAATAGCAAGTCAATGTAAGATGGTGAAATTATTGGCATTTTCTCTGTTCATATACATGCCACATCATCATAATTCTAACCACTGACATTGCTTCTTGTTATTTATTATTTATTTATTGGTGTTTAAGGTCACATATTTCTGCACAATGGCTAATCATGACGACAGTTTTATGGGTGGAGGAAGCCGGAGTACCCAGAGAGAACCACCGAGCAATGGCAAGCAACTGTCAGCTCCCCAACATACTAACTCCACAAAAGCAGGGTTACCATTGGTTGAAGACAGGTGCACCATCGACGTGCAGTACGCCTTAGTACACAGAGTCACCGTGCCCTCACGTGGGCAATGGGGGGTGAAGTGTCTTGCCCAAGGACACAACGCGGTTGCCGCAGGTGGGGTTCGTACCAAGGACCTCTCGGCTTGCAGCCTGCACCTCTACCAACTGAGCCACCACGCCCCCCCATTGCTTCTTGGAAGCACTCTTCGAGAAATGATGTATTCAGTGAGCTAGTTTCAAAATTTCCTTCCCAGAAACAGAAATAAACTAGAGGCTCAAGAGAGCCTAAAATGCTCACCTGGACCAAGTTGTCCTAAAATGTAAGGGTTATGAGTATGGATTAAATGTAATCTGAATGAAAATGAGTTATAGCCGATTGTCATTCAAGGACAGAGGGTCTATCTCAATGACGCTCTTCATCGTTTATAAACAATGATTAATGGGAAACAGAAATAAACTAGAGGCTCAAGAGAGCCTAAAATGCTCACCTGGACCAAGTTGTCCTAAAATGTAAGGGTTATGAGTATGGATTAAATGTAATCTGAATGAAAATGAGTTATAGCCGATTGTCATTCAAGGACAGAGGGTCTATCTCAATGACGCTCTTCTTCGTTTATAAACAATGATTAATGTTTTTTTAAATGAATTGTTACTGAAATTGTGGATAACAACAGGCGCCTAAAATTGAAAAGAATGATGTCTGTAATATAGTAAAAAGTCTACATTTCAAGAACTTTCAAAAACCATTGTAAAATTTACACATTCTGCAACAAGAGCAACAGCAAGTCTGGCATACGTCTCTGTCAGCAAATTTGAGGGTAGCATTTATTTATTGGTGTTTAATGACACATTAACAGGCAGGGTCATATCGTATCAGTGACGGATTTATGGGTGGAAGAAGAGTCTGTAGAATTCGGAGCAAACCACAGAGCAACAGTGGGCATCTGTTACCACTCAAAGTGACAACCCATGTCTCTGTAGAGCTCTCTCTGCAGAGAGTTCTGTAGGGACAGGGTTACAGAGGTTGAAAACATGTGTAGCATCAACATGCAGTATGGCTTAGCACACAGCGTCACCGTTCTCACACATGAGCAAGTGGGATGAAGTGTCTTGCCCAAGGACACGTTTTTCAAAAGAAGATTGTTTTGTAAAAGCTAACGTACATGAAAAGATTCTTAATAATGGATCTGAAAGAGAAAATTTTAATGGATTTTCACGATAGTGCATAAAGTTACAAATCTGGGCTCCATATGTGAGCCTAAATGGGGACCTAATAGCTTGCTAAGAACACACGTCAGCAATGACCTTTATCAGATGTTCCATGTCAAACATGCGAGTTTTAGGAGCAGTGGTTTCTGAAAAATAAATACTTTAATGTTTTTCCCATTGACTTCAGTGTTAAAAAGTGCTGAGTCATCATTTTTTCAAAGAGCGAAAAAAAGGTCACAAAACAGAATCAACACAATTTTTTTTTATCCATCTGTTTCAACTCATCACAAGTAAATTTCATGCCAATTAGCAAATCTCTAGTCCGTGCAGTTTGGGAAAGATTGGACTTTTCATTTTTGTTCTATTTTTAGCTCCAGGGGTTCCCATGGGGAACCGCGAACAAATTTGGGGGCATGAATGAAGTACTTAGGGTCAACTAATGCCACATATAAAATTTGGTTCAAATCGATCCATTGGTTCTTGAAATAGAAATTTTCAGGGGAGCTCAAACGTGAGCCCAAATATGGACCTATCAACTTTCTTTGAACAACTTTTAATCTTGAACACCAGAGGAAGTTTCATACCAAATATCAAAGCATTCCCACTTGTGGTTCATGAGAAGAAGATTTTTAAAGAATTTCATCATATTTGGGCATAAGACCATGCCCAAAAAGGGCGGAGACCCCATTTGAACAAAACTAAAACAGAATACCCTCAAGATGATGTGGCCCATATAAGTTTCAATTTGGGCCATTGGTTTGTTAGGAGAAGATTGTTTTGTAAAAGCTAATGGACGATGGAAGACGGACGACAGATGCCAAGTGATGGCAATAGCTCACACTGACTTTCAGTCAGGTGAGCTAAAAACAAAAAAAACAAGGTTCCCACCGATATCATGAAACTTTTTGTCTTGATGGTTTCAAGTGAACTAAATTCAAGCGCTTTTCAAGGAAGTTGTGGGAAAATCTTTTTTGGGACAGTAACAAATTCAAGCACTTCCAAAGGAAGTGGCCAAAATACAAGGACTTTGCAATTGAGTGGAAACCATAAAAGCATATTGTCTACTATTTATAAGCACCACTCTCTTGCCAAAACAAGCCAAAAAATATTTTTAACCCTTTACCTAATGAACTGGCTGCATTTCCCTGCATAATTTACAAAGTGAGTAGTTGAGAAAAACAACATTTTAACAAAAATTTCAACAAAAACAGCAGGTTCGTTCCAATGAGAGGTCATCTTTTTTCGGAAAAATAATTTAAAAAAAATGTTTATATCATGTGCTTTGGATAAAGGGTTAAAGCACATTCCATGATCTTTTCCCCAAAATGTTCGATTTTTCATTCAAACTCTTTCAAGATCCTGGAAATTCAATTTTGAAATTCAAACACTTTCTAAGACCTGTGTGAACACTGATAGTAATTATGTGAAGATCTAATAGAGTTGAGTCATTTCACTCAGGCCTGAAAATAAGCTGTCTGACATTTACGGAATGAGGTCCCAAGAGGGCGAATTTGATGATGCTATCCCATACAGAGGGCAAATTTATCCTCTGGGTACCTCTTTCTGTTTAGATTTGAAACCCTGATTCAGATTGAGGTTCACAGAGGGTACTATTGTAATGGTCTGACCACAAAACAATGAAAAACATAAGCATTAGGTACCTTCATCTGTTGTTGGTCCAGAATGGTGTAAAAACATAGAAAATATACTAATCATGTGGTTGATTAACTGGTGTGACTGATGTAGTGAATAAAGTGCTCTTTGATCCAAATGAAATCCAGACCAATCATACAAAGGTGCAGCTGAAACAAAACAAAAAGAAACAAATTACAATTATTGTTCTCACATAATTGTATAAATTACTTTCAATTACATTTTTGTGGTAACCAGCCACGCAAGAGGTAGACATCTACATATATCTTCACTTATTAAGGCCATTAAAAAAAAATACCTTGTTTCTCAGGCATTTTTACCTAAAAAATATGATGAGGGAGGCAGCATTTTTAATTTTTTTTTTTACCTTAAATCAATTTATGCTGGTGTGTATCAGTGCTGGAGGGAAAAACGAAGCTATCCATGGTTGAATTTGACATCAAAATATCAAAAGCATTTGGGCACTCGGAGGCTATGGATTTATCACTAACATTATCAGTGTCATAAGCTGTAGGGGATATTTCCTCTTTTAGTTCAAATTTTACGTATCTCCCATATGTTTGGCATAATTCAAGTACGTTAGCCCCAGGAAAAACACGTTGGAATGGTGCATCAGGTGACCTTGATACGAAACACTCGGGGTCAACATCTTTCAAGCTGGTTGGAGTATCAGGTATTTTCCCAAATTCAGGCGATTGGTTGGTCTTTATTTGTTTGTAAAAGTCAATTAATGACCAATCTGTGAAGGTAATGCCATAGATACTCCATCCCATTATCAATTTCAAGCCGCAAGTTATCGATACCGATGTAAACATTGTCAATATTTTAATTTGAGTTACCGGTGCTTCTAAAATGATCACATGTTAACGGTGCCACTAAAATGATCACTTGTTAACGGTGCCACTAAAATGATCACTTGTTAACGGTGCCACAAAAATTATCCTAAAATTTTGCCCGGGGAAAAGAATGTCCGAGTCGAAAAAAACGTGACACGCGGCACCAAAAAGGGGATGCGGGCGGGGCCTGAGAAACAAGGTATTTTTTTTAATGGCCTAAGTAACAGAAGCTTGAGGACACAACAACCAAACCTGTATTTCACAATTTACAACCAGATCTTACTCGAACTTTTTCTGAGGTCCATCAGTTGGCTCTGTGACATAAACATAAAAGAAAATAAGCTCTAACAGTGTTGAAGTAGGTCTGATTAATCCATTGTACGAGCATGCTGGCAGTACCGAATATTATTACAGAATGCAAGGCCTGATTTCATGGACCACTGGTTTGCATACCCTTAGGTCCATGATTTGCAGATATGTGTGATGTGATGGGGGCTCAAGTTTCCACAGATTTAGCATGTATAAGTACATGTCCGCACAAAAGAGTGGCGGCCAAGTGGATCCAGGATCGATCCCCGGTCGGGGAAAGTTCTCGAGGTGTCCGAACACTCTGTCAGCATAAATTGTGGGGTTGATGCTGTCACAGCATACCGTCCTATCGGGTGGGGACATAAAATGCTGTCCTCTGTGTGAAGAGAGACACACTCTGTGCAGGTTAAAGATCCCTTTGTAATAATCGAGTAGAGCAAGGCCATGAAGTTGGTGCTACAAAGGTCATCCCATAACACCTGCGCCATTGGGCCAAGGAGAGGCGTTAATATAAGTTGCATAACTTGTTCGTCAATCCTTGTAAAAACAAATAAGATTAAATAAATGTCCACACATCCGAATAGGTGGCAACTGACCCCATGTATACTTTACTTGTGGACAACAGAGGAAAGACAACTGAAGAAAAAAAGGTTTTGAACTTGGAAGTAGAAAAAAAAAAGTTCATTTAAAATGGTTTTGTTAGTGTATTTGGAAAGTGCATGTTTGGCACTGCAATAAATGGAAATTAAAAAGTAATATTTTTTAACAAATTCTTACCAAATTGATCCTCCCTTTGCTGGTGGCACAGTATCTTGGAGAAAAAAATACTCCTGTTACAGATCACATTTTAAAATTAATTTAACAATCAACAAAATTCCAAAGATCTCTTTGAAAAACAACACAAAAGCTTCCTTAACTGTACAGGTCCTCAAAAATAAAATTGTCGTTTTCCTCAACTTTTCAAGAGTTTCCATAATCCTATTTTAGTATGAAAGCAGATGTGAATATTGTGGATTCTTAATAATCATTTTGCAGAATTCATTAAGCTGAGAGTATAATGGTGTTTGATGCAATGTTCACTTCACCTTTTCCAGGCGTGGCCATTTAGAAATAGAAGTAAACCAACAATGGCTGTGACCAATTCATCCTGGGAGAGCCACTTTCAGGAGGCCGATCAGCAATGTATTCGCCCCAGATTTCCACTAAAATCCACCTGGGAGTTATGTTACAATGCCAAATAGAGTAAAAGTATGTCAATGACAACCCCACGTTTATGAGAATGTCATTGTCTATTATCCTAGACAAAACAGCTCAGTTAGTACGGTACCATCTGGGCTGTACCAGTTAATGGTTTTAGACAATAACTCCTTTGTAAAGGCTGGAATATCATTCACTCATCTTCTAACAATGAAGCTTATGAGATCTACATGAAAGGCATTCCATTATCAAATTATTGGTCATTATCAAAATAGTACTGTTTAAAAACATTGGGTACCTTCAGAAAGGTCTTATGGATTGTATGTCACAAAGGATCTGAGAGTCACAAACCGAGAGTCAGGCAATTAAAAAGTGAATTTGGGCCTTTTTTAAGAAAAAAAATTGGTCAGCATCAATAAATTTCCAATCGAAAATTACCCATGAATATATATAAAACAGAAAATGATGCCCATTTCCCAAAGGAGTCCAGATCTGAGACTGACTAAAGCATAAAAAATGTACTGTGAAGATTCCTTATTACTTTCATTCTCAACAGATTAACCTCGGTTACTACTGCTGAAATGATTGGACCATTTTTGTAACCAGCTATCCGTTAATTTCAACCGCTGGTATTATTGCACTGTCTACGATGCAAAATTAGTAAAGAATGGTGAGAAAACAGTTCAAAACACTTCCACCTGACTTCTGCAAAACATAAACAAACACCATCATGTGCCAACAGAAATTGCTGATGTTTAAACGATCGTTAACAATTTATATGGCTGCAATGGTCCCACATAATAGTCATGAGACATCATAACTGTGATCACCCTGTATTGTGTGGCCACAAAACCAGGCCTTGCCATTTGAAAACAGTTTGCATGTGCGATTTCTTCCCACAGGCCTGCATTTGAAGTGGGGGGATGATTGTCATTGATATTAGTTCAGAATTTTCCAACCAGTTTGTAAATTGTGGTTAGGCATAGTTAACTGTATTAGCAAAGTGCCTCTTACCGTCAGTGGTTTGAATTTGATGTGATCATAGAGTCAATATATACTCTTAATTTTTTATTTTTTAAGTATCTTTTTCTGTTCACTGCTAAGACAAATGTCACAAACAGTTCCTTGTTTACATTTACCTATTCCTTGCAAATCGCAATAAAATTTCTGGTGTGAACATGTTGCAAGTCACGATAGTGGTGTGGTAAGAAAATTATTATATGCCCCATTGACCAAGAGCCCCTTGTCAGACACTGTCCATTGAAAAACGAATTTTAAAATGCCAGATTTTAAAAGTTTTTTTATGACAAACATTCATACTTTTAAACAGTTCAATGAAATCAAAACAGGTTTTTTTCTGAAACACGTTGGTAAAGTACCAAACAGTCAATTTTGGAAGCAGCATCACATTGAGGGATTTTTTCAGCATTATAATCTGCAATTAACAACACCTCATCAAAGCGATGAATGTCAAATTTGTCTGCAGAAGATTACAGTACGTGGAGAGTGGATTGTTACTAAATCACCTGCAGAGTGGAGTTATCACCCAAGATATAACTTTCAAACTTTGTACATATCGACAAAAAACGCAAGCAATGTTACATCCAATGGACCTCTGGGTTTAACCCGGAGGTCCATTGCCTGAAACTTTGCTTGTGCTGGTTAGGCTTTGCAACAAATTTGCAATTATTACTTGGGTGGAATCTCCACTCTGCGGGTGATTTAGTGATAATACACTCTCCACGTACTGTATGTTACATTAACAAGCACTCACTGCTGCCCAAGCAGAAAACAACCTGCAGGGCACTCGACTGTTGGCAGTTTGATACAGAGTAAACAAACATTTATCCCAAGTGATCAAAATAACTGTTGAATCATTCAACATTCCAACACCTTAACCCTTTCATGTTACATCAAGTACACATCACTGAAATCGACAAATTTTTTGTAGCTTTGACAATGCTTGCGTCAGCAAAAGAATTCTTTCAACAAGTTATGTCGATAACCGGTCATCTGACTAACCGTTTCAGCACTATCAGTTACACTAATGCACGAATGTACCGGCTGAGAAAGAAGAAATCAGCCAGTTGTGCTGTAAACACTTCTGAACATGACAAATGGGACTTCTGAAATAAATAAAGTTTTTTTTATCAAAGTAAAATATGACATGTTAGATATTAAACTCACTGATCATATCAATTTTCTGTTTGGTCTGTTTGAGTTTTTTCCATGACCAATCAAGCAAAAACTTCAGTGTGCAATCTTTATGGACAAATTCTGCAAAAAATACCTTGATAAATATATGTTATACTAAAAATCAGCTATGTGAACAATTGTAAGGAAAGATAACAATCTTTGTTTTCTTCAAAGAGACAGAAAAGAACTTGATAGTATGGTATAAAGTAAAAATATCAGAGCATGATTATAGAAGAATAAGTCATAATTAAATAAGAAAAAGCATAATATTCCACAAATACTAAGCCCCACAAACAACTTCCTCTATCCAGTGAAAGGTTTTCAGAAATTATAATTTCAGAGACTATAATTGTATTCCATAAGTGATAAAAGTGGGGAATCCCATTTTTTCACCTGTGGAATACTATAATATTCTTTCTCCTAGTTAACAGCAAATCAATGAATAATTCATTGAGGTAACATTCATTGAGGTAACAATAGATTCTATTTCATCACTTGCAACTCCCAAGAATAATAATAATAAAATTCAAGGAGATTTGAGGAGGTTTAGATACTACCACCACAACATTCATGGAGTTTCAAAGAGCTGTGAATATACATTTTTCAAATTGAAGGGGTTTTCTGGAATTCCGAGAGGCATGAGAATGCTATTTTCGGCAAAGCAGTCTGTACAACTTGATAATCTCCCCAAAGGAGAACCAGTAATTCACAATGTCATTTTCCAGTACTTTCAAAGATCTTCGAGTTTTTGGAAGCCATTTGCAAGTACCTTCAAGGCCTTGAGCACTGATATCCGATTTCAAGACCTTTTAAGCTTTTTTTCTGTTTTTTTTGGACACACAACAGGCCAAAAAAGGTTGAAATTAGAAATTTAACTCCTTCACTATTACGTGGGAAAAGATAAAGTTTTCGGCAGTGAAAACTTCCAATACTGCAGTTGCAAATTTACCAAGCTATATCTTGTTTGACAGAGCTGTGAGCTCAGTCAAATATGATATTGCTGGTTAAATTTTTAGTACTGAAAGTTCAAAAGAGCTTCCTCGAAAGAGGTTTCAAGGTTAATCCTTTACACAATGCAAAAGCCATATATGGCCAGTGCTATTCACAAAAATCGGCATTCAAATTTTATTATCTTTTCATTTTTTGTCTCAAAAACATAATTTTTTACTCCTAATTGGAACAAGCTTATCGAGCTCATTGCAATGAGAGGTCAGGAGCTATGTTTTTCTGGAAAATTCAAAGCATCACCATTGACCAAACTTGACATGATACTTCAAAATACATTCACCACAACAGTCAAATAAATCTTGCTTACTGTTTTATTATTTTTACTTAGGTTTAATGACACATTCAACAGCTAGGGTCAACTCGTGTTGGACAGTTTTAAGACTGGAGGAAGCCGGAGTACCCAGAGAACCACAGCATAGCCGTGAACAACTGTCAGACTCACCAACACACTAACTCTGCACAATCAGGATTAGCTTTGGTTAAAGACATGCGCACCATCGACGTGCAGTATGGCTTAGCACACATCACCATCATGCCTCCATGTGGGCAATCAGGATTAAGTGCCTCGTCCAAGGACACAACACAGAAAACCCTGGTGGGGAATCTGGCTTAAAATTAGAAAGAGAATAAAAGTGAATATTGCTGACAACATAAAAACAGACAAAAAGAGCAGCAAACAGACAATGTTGGACCGTTATTTCAGCCACAGAAAGATAATTTGACTGACCTTATATCAATAAACCTGCAAAAATGTACAAACCTCCAGCTGCCCATTCGAGCACACATTGCTTGATAAAGTTAATCATGTTGTGTTCCAGTAACATTGACAACAGAGCTTCTCTTTGTACAATCTAAAAAAAAATTATTTTTTTTTAATTCATTAGCAATAATCATTAAATTAAATGGAGCATCTCAACTCCAAACTGATAAAATATACGTAAATCGATTGAGAAGCAAACAATGCTTCCTAAAAGGCAATCTCACTACGTTGTTTAAAAACAATGTTTGGTTGAACACATCTCCATTCCCAAACTGATAAAAGATGCATAAATAGATTGAGAAGCAAACAATGCTTCCTAAAAGGCAATCTCACCACGCTGTTTAAAAACAATGTTTGGTTGAGCATTTGCTAAAAAAAAAACCCCAGTAATATCCAATGATAGAAGATATTTTGGCAGTTCAAGTTAAAAAATGATTTTAAAATAGTAGTTCAAAACTCAAAAGCCATATTTTGTAGATACCTAGCACTCAAAATTGAAACGGACGACCTTGTTAAAAAGTTCCACGTCAGAACAGGGAAGAACAAATTGGATAACCTTGCATCAAGTTCATCGAAAATCTTCTAGGATAACCTTTTCTCACTCCCTAAAATCATCCAGTTCAAATTAGAATTTCAAACACATAATAAACTTCTTCCACCTGTTAAGTTTTCTTTCTATTTTTGATTTTTGGGGGTGTTTGGTTTTATGTTCAACATTTATTGCTTGTCAGAAGTTGGGGATTATTCTGACTTAAAGAATTATGCTATCACTTGCCTCAAGGGTGGTGTCTTTTGAAGACCCAAGTTATACATCACATCAGTTATAAACTTGGCTAATGAAGGCTGAAGGGGTAGGTGGCGGAAACATCGCAATGCACTTGGAAAGGATGATCAACTAACACTGCAAAAATAGACAATTTTTTTTGTGGGCATTGTCTGGTCGAGTGATGGGTGCACATATTTTGTCTCTATTCTGAAGTGCAGGTACTGCAACCTAAAAACTTCATATTCTGTGGATGCACTTCATATTATCTTTGAATAAATTATGTCTGTGGAGATTTGCCTTGTTTAACCCTTTACCCAACGCAGACGATTTCCAAATTTATTATTTTAGTTACCATTTTTTATAAGTTTTCAAAATATTTCAAGAAAACCATATCATGTGAACCCTCGCTGGAACGAGCTCGTTCCAATGAGGGGTCACATGATATAGTTTTCTTGAAATTTTTTGAAAAATAATATTTTTTCAACTGCTGAATTTGAATATTACGTGGGCGGATGTGGACGATTCGTTGGGTAAAGGGTTAATCTATTTACTGATTGAATTCTGCACTTAACTCAAATAATTACTGCGAGTCCTTAGGATTAACAACTTGTAGTACATGAAGCGTAAATAATGACAGGAAATACAAAATGAGGTGCATGTAATTTCCATAAATTAAATAAAAAAAAATCATTGTAATTAAAAGCAAAGGCATGTGATGGGTGGCCAGAAATCAAAAGAGCCTTGTCATTTTTAGTTGCTTCCAACATAACCAGTTCCAAAAAAAAGTACTGTTCTGCATATCCACATGTACAAGGGTTAATGGCAATAACAGCCTTCTAGTTTCCTGCAAACTCGACCAGTGACTTGCAGCCATCTTTGCATGGTACAATTAATCATTTTAAATTATAGTCATAAACTCATTACCTGAGTGTTGAGATGAAGCAAATCAATGAATGAATGCTTAGAAATATGGACTCACTCGAAAATGCTGTTAAACATATGGCAGAACGCAGGGCTTATATTTTGATGAGAATCGGTTCACGTAACAAAACCGGCAAGAATCCATGTAGATTTTGAATGCACCTCTGGTAGGATCCACGTGAAAAAAACTGAGTCAATTTAACCCTTTACCTAATAGAACGGAAGCAAATAGCCAATACAAGGCTAACATGACCTGAAATATCCTGAAACTTTGTCGAAAATTGTACAAATATGGCTGTCATTGGAACTGGCTCAATGAGCCGGTTCCCAAGACATCCATATTTGTAAGGTTTTATCGGTAGATATTGTTTATTATTTTTTTTTAAATGATCAAATTCAGTTTATGTTTTAAAAATTATGAAGCTGTGTTGGGTAAAAGGTCAACATGTGTTATCAGTATACAAGGGTTCATCCATGGTGGCCTCATGGGATCATGGGACACTCATAGCAGGTATGGATTCTCGCAACCATTTTTTGCAAAAATCCAAATGGATTCTTCCAAATTTAGATGAAATATAAGCCCTGGAACGGCAGTCAAGATTAACTGAATTCTTTAACAAGAAATGTGTGAATATTTGATGTTTGTCATATATGTAAAATAGCATGTTTTAATTTATAACTGAAGCTTGTTTTTTCTCTGTAATTTTGATATTGCGAATTTACTTCGTACAGCTGTAGGTTTTTAAATTTCTTGTCCGGTTTCGGTTTTGTTTTTTCAGGTGGAATAAAACCTCGGTTCGGTTCGGCTTTCGGTTTGTTCATGAAGCCAAATAAAATTCAATGAAACTCATGCTTATGTCTGGAGTCATACCTAAATGGCAGTGAGATTGAGTGAAACTCATTGAATACCCGAAATAAGCTATAATACATGAAGAATCAGGAAGGCCAATATAAAATTACCTGAATATACAGAACTTTTATTGTGTTTGGCCATTTTTCGAGGTCTGACACCTGCACGCAACTTGAGGAACGCTGCAAACACAACTAAACTGAAATGTCAGAAATTCACAGAATGTAGCCTTCCCAGAGTAGTGAGAGTACCCAGACACTGCCATTGGCAGTGTCTGGGTACCCTCACTACTCTGGAATGGCTACATTCTGTGAATTTCTGCAGCAAGAGAGTATTTAATAAAAAACGAAAAACCTTAGATTACGGGATGTCAATGGTTTCTGTTTTAAAAAAAAACTAAAAACCTCGGTTCGGTTTCGGTTAACCTACAGCTCTATTACTTTGTTATACAAATGTAATGAATATTGGTTACAGCAAACTCATTTTCAGGACCTCCTTTGACTTTATTATAATGGAGTTTTACTGTATTTATATTATATAGAGCTACAATCAAGAATTCAAAGTGAAATCAGCATGTAATTATGTATTACAAACTACAAACAGAAATTGTTAATTAAAAAAAACTCTACTTACTGGTAAAGTCTTCCCTACAGGATCTAGTGATTTTGGTAATAATCCAACTTGTGTACATAGTATGAAAAAATCTTGTGGATTTAAGAGTGCAGATGGACCAGCCTTCTGTAAATTTGCCAGAACCTTAAAAGAATGAATGAAAATGTCATTTGTTATTTCTGTGAGGAAAATATCTTGGAATAGGACCTGATGAAAGAAGTGTTTAAAACCATTAACCCCCTGCACACTGATGTAGAAATTTCTAAAGTTCAGGGTGCAAATTTTTCCCATAATGCAACTGGAAATTTAACCATTTCAATCTTGTTTGACAGAGCTCATTGAGCTCTGTCAGACAAGATTGAATTGGTTAAATTCCCAGTTGCTTTATGGGAAAATGGCTCCTGGAAATCTGGATGTTTTGACATCAGTGTGTAGGGGGTTAAAGGCCTAATTCCGACTTTGATCACATTTTTTGCGACAGAATAGGTGCCCTACATGCAGTCTTTGACTAACAAGTTACATTCTAAGCACCTTGGTAGATGTTTTTAGGCAAAAAAGATAACTTGCCAAAAAAATAGCAGCACAGTCACAGGATGGAGACTGTCAAAGTGTAGCAAGCATATGTGAAAATCTCTAGGACCTTAAGGGTTAAGGAAGTCCGCTTCCAAAATTACTTTAATTCCATTCTGGAACATTCCACTTAATTATGTACTTACCCCAAGAGATGACTCGCTGCTGGATATAAAACTTGTGTGGAGACTAGCAATATTCACGGCTGTTAGAAGGTGCAATATTTACCATTTGAAAAGCTGTGACATTCAATCAAGATTCGATCTGATTGGACATCCTCTAACCCTGGGACCAGCCTAGGAGGGAATTTTAGGGAGACTTCAAGTCTCCCTCCAGAAAAATAGGGAGACTGCAGAGTCATGTAGGGAGACTTCATAGGCAAGTGGGGAAAATTAAGAATATTCATGTACCACCCCCGCT
Source organism: Pictodentalium vernedei (assembly GCA_031216915.1). Classification (NCBI taxonomy): domain Eukaryota; kingdom Metazoa; phylum Mollusca; class Scaphopoda; order Dentaliida; family Dentaliidae; genus Pictodentalium; species Pictodentalium vernedei. The sequence goes on along the minus strand of CM062290.1, from coordinate 388,744,178 downwards.
GCCCCTTCATATTTTCAATTTATGGTCCTCCATTAACCTACAAATAATCCAGGTCCAGTTGTCTATGATGCATCTGTGCCAGGTTAAAAAATCACAATGTAATTATTGACTGAAAATCCCCCACTGCTACCTTCTCCTTCATGACCCCTCACCTCTTCTTCATGCCAATCCCCCATCACCCTCCTGTGGTTGCCTTTCAACAAAGTCTACTAAGCTAATAATTTCCTAAGTCTGAAAGAGTGAACAGGACCAGATGTAAGAAGGTTGCTTGGGAGGTACTTTGTTAGTTAATAAACAAAATACATTCTGGGGTCGAGTATTTTGTAAAAGAAATGTCATTCCGCATCATTTTTATGGCATTCCGGTGTCATTCCGTGTCATTTCATGTCATTCCGATGTTTAGGAGGACCCTCTTTCAAGATCGTCCACATGCACACTTGTGTCCTGTACAAAGCTTTTCTTGACATCACAAAAGCTTTTTTTCATGTGTTTCAATTCCATTCGTGTTTTTCTGGGAATAGACAGCCCAACAGTTAACAGTCGTCAGCAAATTGAAATGAAAATAATGTGTTATAAAATACGTCCGTTGTGTATACATTTTCGGCATCCTAAGCGACGTAACCTACTTTCAAACTGGGTTGTTTTGTTGAGTCGCGTAAGTCACCTATTTTCGTTTTGACACTTGAAGCTCCGACTGGAACGCAACAAAATAGAAATAAAAAAATCTGCCAAAAGCGACAATGGACAATTGCTTGTCGTGTGATTTCAAATAAATGAACGTTTATTTGACGAATTAAAATGCCCATTTATCACACTCGAGCACATTCGATTTTTGAAAATACTCGTTTTCATGTAAACCTCGCATCACTCAGTTCAGCCTTTTCTCATTTTGGCCAATTTTTAGAGGGCGACTTGTAATCGCCCCGACTATTTTTCTAGGCGACTTTGGGCTTAGAAGGGCGACTTAATCGCCCTAGTCGCCCTAACGGCTGGTCCCTGCTCTAACCAATTCAATTTGACCCCACATTTGTGATTCGCAGGGTTTGAATCTTAACACTGCAAATTCTGTTCCGATGATGTATCTAAAATTTATTGTTGGGGGAAGTAACATTTCCCACCAAGAAGATGTGAGCATCAACATCTCTTTACCAGCACAACCATGTTCACAAATGAATGTAAATGGATTTTTTTTTCAGGCACATTAAAATGCACAGTTGACCAGAAGATGAATGGTGATTAATATAAATCTAAGAAGTCATCAGTACAACAGTTAAAAAAAAAACTGGAAGAAGAAATGAAACGGGATATGAAAGCTGGAATACAAAACCCAGAACCGGATAGTTCAAGCCAAGTAATCAAGCATAAATTGGAGAATCAATATCCCTGTACATTAGGAATACACTCCTTTCTTTCTGTTTTTATCTTTTGAAGAGATGTTCTCATCCATATGAACAACAAGAGGCCCCAGGGGGCCGGAGGGGGCCCACCTGACATGGTAGCCTAAATATCAACCTAGGGAATTGATTTCAACAAGTTGCATTTGCCCCTCCTAAGAAAAGCTTACACCAAATATCCGAAGTTTCTGACCAGTGGATCTAAAAAAAAGAAGATTTTTAAAGAATATTCCTCATATTGAACTAAGTAATCATTCAGGCTCCCACAGGGAGCCCAAATATGAACCCAGGGACTTGGCTTGAACAAACTTGAATCTCACCCCCCTAAGGATGCTGCATACCAAATATCAAAGCATTCTGACTGTTGGATCTGAAGAAGAAGATTTTTAAAGAAAATTCCTCATTTTGAACTAAGTCATAATTCGGGCTCCCACAGTGAGCCCAAATACGAACCCAGGGACTTGGCTTCAACAAATTGAATCTCACTCCCCTAAGAATGCTGCATGCCAAATATCAAAACATTCCGACTGCTGGATCTGAAGAGGATTTTTAAAGAAAAATTCCTCGTATGGAACTAAGTTATAATTCGGGGTCCCACAGTGAGCCCAAATATGAACCCAGGGACTTGGCTTGAACAACTTGACTCTCACCCCCTAAGAACGCAGCATACCAAATATCAAAACATTTCAACTGCTGGATCTGAAGAAGATTTTTAAAGAAAATTCCTCATTTTGAACTAAGTTATAATTCGGGCTCCCACAGTGAGCCCAAATATGAACCCAGGGACTTGACTTGAACAAACTTGAATCTCACCCACCTGCCACCCCCCTCCCCCACCCCCAAGCATGCTGCATATCAAATATCAAAAGATTCTGATTGGTAGCTGTTTTTAGGCAAAAAAAAAAAAAATTTTTAAAGAAAATTCCTCATACTGCACTAATCTGAACATTTGGGCTACCATAGAGAGCCCAAATATGGACCCAGGAATTTGCTTTCAATAAACATGTGACACAATCTTCCAAAGATGTTATATGTGAAATTTGAAAGCTTTTGGAGCAGTGGTTTGGGAGAAAAGTAGTGTTAAATGTTTTTCTCATTACCCACAGTGTTAAAAAATGCTGACTTGGCACTTTTTCAAAGTCCCCAAAAAGTACCGCATGATAAAACCGATAGCAATTTTTTGGGGACCATTCCATTCTGTTGGTCCTAAGGAAGCTTCACACCATATAAGAATTCTCAGTGCCGTGTAGTCTTGGAGATATAGGCATTTTAATTTTTTTTCTATTTTTAGCTTGTGCGGTTCCCATGGGGCAACGGGAACATTTTTTTTTGCATAAATTAAGTACTTATGACCCAATAAGCCCTCATATCAAATTTGGTTCAAATCTGCCTCTCGGTTTAGAAAATAGAAATTTGGGGCGGGGCGAAAAATTTTGCCCCTCCCATAACAAAGGGAAATATAACTCCTCAAACTTCTCTTGAACAAATCTCGAAGTCTACACCTCAAAAGGAAGCTGCACACCAAATATCAAGGTACTGCTACCGCTGGTTCATGAGTAGATTTTTTAATATTTAAGCACACTTTTTGGGCGTGGCCCTACCGAGGCAACTTGATTTCAACAAAATCAAAATGCGATGTCATAAACTATTATCTCAAATCGTGTCTGTCCACTATAGAAATGAATATGGGGCCACCGTGAGTGTCCAAAATGGGTCTACTAGGAGTTCTTTTTTATGGTGGAGGTCATCGTCAGGTTTAAAAAAGTGTGTGGGGTAGGGGTGAGGGTGTAGGGAGGCACCAAAAGTTATGACCAAATTTTTTTTACTGATATATGTCTTCAAGGGGTCTACTAGGGGTATGTTTTTATCAGGAATCTAATGGTGAGGTTTAAAAAAGTATCGGGGTGGGGTGGGGTGGGGTGGGGTGTAGAGGGGCACAAAAAGCTATGACCAAACTTTTTCTCACCGATATAGTCTTCAAAGGGGTCTACTAGGGGTAATTTTTTACCAGGAATCTAATGGTGGTTTTAAAAAATGCCGGGGTGGGGTGGGGGTGGGGGTGGGGTGGGGTGTAGAGGGGCACTAACAGTTATAATACTCTCCTCGGTCCGAGCAACGCCGGGTAACCCTGCTAGTATCAATTAAATTGGTTCAGCAGTTTGGGAGAAGACACAAACACTATGTTCACAGACGACGTATGGCGGACGGTGAGTGATCACTATACCTCCCCTGACTGAAAGTCAGGCAAGCTAAAAAGAAACTAGCAGGTTTTTAACTGGTTGAGTGTTAGAAGCCACTAGCAGGGCTTTAAAAAAAAAATTGAGGTATCAGAGTAAAAGCCTATGTTATCCTTGCTTATGTTTCATATTCTGTCAAGCACAAAAAATATTTTGTTTATATAAATTTGTTCTATTACAAATTATTGGAGAGTGCCAATGGGCATTCTCCAATAATTAGAAATAAAACAAATATTGAATACCAGATGCAGACCACCAAAAATAATCTAGCCCTCCAGTTAAAGACACTTAACATATAAGTTGCCTACATAGCCATCTCAAAAGATATGAGATTTTACTGCTTTCTGATATTACATTATTTTTGATAGCACTTCAACATCTTTACTATAAAAGTCAAAATTTTACCTGTCGTTGAGTTCCGAGAAATTCAGCTCTTATAATGCCAGTTTCTAAAAGACAAACAGTAGCTGAAAAATAAAACAATGTCTAATGTAAGAACCTGGAATTTGTTTTAAACCCTCACCTAATACACAGAATATCAAAATTTATTATTTTTATTGTTTTTTCTCACATTTTTCAACAAAATCGTATCATGTGACCCTTCATTGGAATGAGCTCAATCCAATGAAGGGTCATATGAAGTGCTTTGCTGAAAAAAAATGAAAAATAAAAACTTTTTTCAACTGCTCAATTATAAATTAGGCAGGTGTATGTGGCTGATTTGTTAGGTAAAAGGGTTAACCCTTTACCCAACGCAGACGATTTCAAAATTTATTATTTTAAATATCATTTTTTAAATTTTTTCATGAAATTTCAACAAAACCATATTATGTGACCCCTCTTTGAAACGAGCTCAATGAGCTCGTTCCAAAGAGGGGGTCACATGATATGGTTTTGTTGAAATTTTTCGAAAAATAATATTTTTTTAGCTGCTGAATTTGTATATTACGCGGGCGGATGCGGGCGATTCGTTGGGTAAAGGGTTAAAGGCAAACAGTATGGGATGGCTAAATCCCCACCACCCAAGATAACCAAAATATATTTTGAAATCTTCCGGTAATTAAAATTAGAGGCCCCAATGGGTCAGAAGCTCCCACTTGACAAATGCACACTGATTTTTCACCAAGAAATTTCAAGGTTTTTTTAAACCAGCCACTCATTATTTATCAGATACAGAGGATATGGAATGAGTGTTTAATATTTTAATGAGTGTATAATATTTATGAAACGAGTCTAAGTATTTTCCGTTTTGGCGAGAACAAATGGAAAATTCGGACGAGTTTCATAAATATTATATGAGAAAAACACTCATTTCACATTCTATTTATCATATGACACACACACGCACAAATTAGCCACTTAGTATGACTTTTTAACCCATCACCTAACTTGAGTTGCAGACGGCACTTGGAAAAAACATCCTCGTATAACTAAAAATTTTCATTTTTTGCTCCAAAATATAGGTTATGACCCCTCATTGGAACGAGCTCATTCCAATGAGGGGTCATAACCTATGTTTTGGAAGCAAAAAGCGAAAATATAAAAAAATGAATGGCGTTTTTCTTTTAGGTAAAAGATTAATACAATATAACCCACCCTAAAAAGGACAGATAACGTTTATTCTCCCTACTGAAATTATGCAAATGTGACCCAGTTGTATTTTGTTTAGCCAATCAAATTGTCCAGTTTTGAAATTGACCAATGAAAGCTCCCATCTCTAATTATGCAAATTATGAAAATGTGGCCCAGTTGTATTTTGTTCAGCCAATCAAATTGTCTAGTTTTCAAATTGACCAATGAAATCGATGGAAGGCTTTATTTATCACTGATTAACATGAAAGCAAAATATCAAATGTTTTAAAGTGAACAAAACGGAGGAGTCATATGATAATTAAGATATCAAACTGCTCGGATTTGGAAGAATATTTTCTTTATGTTTGCCCCATAACCAACCATGTTAGAATGTGTGTGTGTTGGGTGCATCAAGAGGGTCTTCACTTTTTCATAAAGTTAATGGTGGCTTCAACTAGGCAGTGCTTTCTGAGTTGCCCTATACGCTGACTGGACTGAGGAGTAAGGGCCCTGGGTTATTGATGAAAATTTGGGGAGTAGCTTCCACTGGGTCCTGCCTATGCTTTGAACAATGTGATACCACTCTACTGTTATATATTTTACCTGCAAACTAATAATAATATTGGTTTATTTCTGTTATACCACATGTGGAGTTACAGATACATGATATATACAAAGACACTGTTTAACCCTTACATACTCAGATTAATTTTATGACAATAACTGGGTATCTACACACAGAGAGATACAGATGACTTGAAAGTGTTTTCACATTATTGTCTGCCTGCACAGGCAGCCAACAATGATGTAAAAACATTGTCAAGATAAATGAACCTTACCAGTAGAGTTCTCAAGGAAGAATACACTTGGGGCAACTTTTTCAATGCAATATAAAAGTCAGTTTGTGGCTGTATGGGGACTTAAGAGTTAAGGGCCTGGATATTTTCATACATTTTTGCTGCACCTTAACAGTCTATCGGTTGTGGTTTTGCAATTGTTTCAAGGCAAGTTTTGGCTGCCTACGAAGGCAGCTAGGACATACCTAGAAATAATGGCAAAGCTACCTTGAATAAAAGTCTTGAGTTTATCCAAAGACTGCACCTGTTCCTTAGCAGTTAAAAGAGATCAAAGTTGTTATTGGACCTTTCAGGGGTTAAAGAAATTAGAAAGTCTCAAGTGGAAATAACGTTGGTGCGAAAATCAGCAGTGAGGTGGAAAAAGATGTACTGATGGGTTATTTACTGAACACTATCCTTAGAATGAGGTGGAAGAGGAAATTAATAGATATGGATAGCATGGGTAGATAAGGATGTGGTGTCAAAGGGTTAACAAACGTGCATATCAGCCTGATTTATTATTTATTTATTTATTGGTGTTTAAGGTCACATATTTCTGCGTAATGGCTAATCATGACCATGACAGTTTTACGGGTGGAGGAAGCCGGAGTACCTGGAGAGAACCAGCGAGCAACTGTCAGCTTCCCAATATACTAACTCCACACAAGCAGGGTTAGCATTGGTTGAAGACAAGTGCACCATCGACGTGCAGTACGTCTTAGTACACAGTGCCCCCATGTGGGCAATGGGGGTGAAGTGTCTTGCCTAAGGACACAACGCGGTTGACGCAGGTGGGGTTTGAACTGGCTCTCGGCTTGCGTCTGCGCCTCTACCTACTGAGCCACCGCGCCCCCATCAGCCTGATAAAGAGTGGAGAAAGTTCTTCACAAAAATGGAAAACTTTGCCATATTATGTTCATAAATATTTATCTTTCCTTCATGTAATCAGTTGTTACAGTGAACATGATGCAAGAAGCTTTCACATGATAAGATCAACATAACAAACTTACTGAATGCAAGTGCTGATGGATAAAAATGCTGCTCTGGAGGTAGGGGAGCATTGTTTACAAACTTCTTCACAGAATCTGTAGGTATGTGCAAGCCCTGAAATTGTTTTCAAAAATAATAATATAGAGAAGATACTGAACTCTTGGACTGATCAAACATGTTTGCTTAACCCTTTACCTAACTTAACGACCATAACCGGCCAATGCTATTCACAAAAATCGCAATTTTACTTTCAGTATATTTTCATTTTTTGTCTTAAAACTATAGGTTATGACCCCTCTTTGGAACGAGCTCATTGAGCTCGTCCCAATGAGGGGTCATAACCTATGTTTTTGAGACAATAAATGACAAAAATTTGTTATTCAAGAATTTTGCTTGCAAGTGTCGTCTGCTTTTCATGTTAGGTAAAGGGTTAACAAATCAAATAATCCAAATAAATCACACTATTATTTCCGATATTTAAAATCTTAGTGCTCACACAATGCCAAAAGCATTCAATGACCAAGATTTTATTCTACTAAAACAGAATAAAATATGATTCATTGCATTTAATTACACTAGTCTGACTTGTATGCATCATTTGACACTGAATACTGCACTTCACAGGAAATGAGTGAAAATGTCGATTTTTTCTCCACATTTCAGGAATGCTGCAGAAACAAGAAAGGATGCCAATTGCAATGCAGGGATTTGTCCACTTTCTGGTAATCTGAAGATAAACTGAGCATTTATTCTATTATATCTCAGCCGACAGAGCTCATACCTGTGTCAAACAAGATATAATAGATTAAATGCCTGTATTGGGTGTTTATAGTAGGTCTATAAACAAAGGGAATTCAGTGACTGTCTGGGTAATTTCCTGACCTATTCACAAATTTTATTTCAATAAAAGGAGTTTACATGTCTGCAATTAAGACATGTCATTCTCTCACAATTACAAATACCACATGACTTATTATTACTTGAAAATAAAATATATTCAGTTCCTCAGGAAGTGCCCATATATTTTTAACACAAAATTTTCAACCATCTTTTGCCATGTAACCACCACCTTAACCCTTTACCCAATGAAGACGATATAAAAATTTATTTCAATATGTTTTAAAAAATTTGCGATTTTTTTTTTTATGAAACCATATCATGTGACTCCTCACTGGAACGAGCTCAACGGTCACATGATATGGTTTCATTGAAATTTTTTGAAATATATATTTTATTTTAACTATTTGGTAAATTACATGGGCGGATGTGGCCGATTCGTTAGGTAAAGGGTTAACAGGTCAAATGTATATGGACGGTCAGGTAATTGTTTTTTGTAAGGAAGTTATATTCAATTAACAGGGTTATTTAATAAAGAGATATTCAATTATGTGAGCTCCACTGTATTTTCCTAAAAGTAAATTCTGCCTGTTTTTATGATCACAGCACAATATTTCATTAACCTTGAACAAAATGTGAGGTTATTACTTTTTTCTCGCATTTATAAACTGCTTTCTATTTCAGCAAAACTGAACCATGTTTAAATATAAATGCCTGCAGCAATAATCGAGCATGACAAATTAATTCTGGCAGCACAATTTACTGCACAACCCCATTTTTCAAATTTGTAGGCTTGCTGAAAAGCGGTGACACACAGGATCATGACGGATCTGAAAATTACTGATATTGTATTTTTGGTTTCTTACCAATAAATTATCTGGAAATGCAACATCAATTATCGAGTCCAACTTGCAGGAAGTGAAATATGTACAAGTATTCACAGGGTCTCCAAGACACCTGAAAAAAGTGTATAGAAAAATATAATTGAAAGCAGAAGAAAATATATTATGAATACAGAAGCACACAAACCAGAAAATAAGCAGACTGTCATCTGCAAAATGAGGTCCCCAGAGGATGAATTTGGTGATGCTACCCTGCACAGCAGGGTAGCATCACTAAATTTATCCTCTGTGAACCTCAATCTGAATCAAGGTATCAAACCTAAACAGAAATATGTACCCCAAGGATAAATTGGCCCACTGTATGGGATAGCCTCAGCAAATTCCCCCTCTGGTTACCGCATTTGCAAATGACAGATGGCTTATTTTCAGGCTTGGAAGCACAGTGTGGTCGATTTCAACAGCTGAATAAAGCTACACATAAGACATCTGTTTCTCAAACCATATTTTTCAAAGAGCATACGAGCTGATGGGTAACATTTTTCTTTATTATTTATTCATTATATACCCATTTTAGAGGACTTCCATCCCAGGCATTGGAGACTGGGTCCTATTTCACCAGTAAAATAAAGCTTGTTCACCATGGTAAACAAGCACTGCTTCATGGGGAGGTGTCTATGCTAAGTTACACTTAAGTTATCCTGTGATCATCATATGCCATAAGTTCCAGCATAAGTGGCCTTGTGCTATGAAGCTACTGATTTAGATAAAGTTCTCTGCTAATCTTAAGTGACCAAATTCAGACTTCAATGGGATTTTGAAATGGCCAGGATGCCTTGTGTTGTTGTTTTTTAAAATCCAATGTCAAGAGAACATAATTCTGTTAAATATAAACAATAAATATCGTGGCATGTACATCCTCTATACTAGCAGATGGACAAAGATGTATGAACATCCAAATAAATTTGACAAGGAGATCTTGGAACAGTCACATTTTTTTTATGAGATAAAACAAATGCAAATGAATATTCTTGGTACACAAGAAACCTGTTAATTGTATAGTCACTTTGCCAGTGGGAATTATTCAATTAATATGAGCCTGCAATTAACAGGGATATCATCCCTTTCCTGTATTTTAGAGAGAAACTGAGCATTTATTCTATTATGTCTTGTCTGACAGGGCCTGTACAAGCTTGGACACAGTTGTGTCCATGGATGACAAATTCTAAGTCAAAAAGGGCAAAACTCTGCAACATGTCCAAACAATCTTAATATCACAGGCAAACGATCTTAAAATCATAGGAGCACAGGTTCCTATGGAGTTTAACAGATGTGCCCAGTTATAAAAACAAGAGGCCCCATGGGGCCTGAAGCGCTCATCTTGTACAGAACACAATTTAAACAGAGTCCAAGAATGAGTCTACATTAAGCAAGCCATCTCCATAGGCTCCACTGTCAATCCTTGAGTCCCTCAGGAGTGACAAAAATAATCTGGGCATCATGCCTTTTCTTCAGTTGATCCTAAGTAAAATAAAATGTAGAGCTCCCCAATGAAGCTCCTTGATACAACCTATGTGGATTAATCTTAGTACCTCTAGAGGGTACTGAATACAAAATTTTTAATTAATCAGCAAAATGGCCAATTCCGGTTCCCATAGAGAGCCCAAATATTAACCCAGGCTCTTGATTTGAACACAGTTAAATCTGACTTCCCTAGAGATGTTGTGTACCGAATATGAAAGCATTCTGACTGTTGGATCTGAAAAAGAGAAATTGTAAAGAAATTTCTTCGAATTGCACTAAGTTCAAATTTGGGCTACCATAGTGAGCCCAAATATTAACCTATAGATCCGATTTGAACAAACTTGAATCTGACCCCCCTAGAGATGTTGTATACCAAATGTGAAAGCATTCTGACAAGTAAATCTGAAGAAGATTTTTGAAGAAATTCCCTCATATTGTACTAAGTTAAATTTCATGTTCCCATATGGAGCCCAAATATTAACCTAGGCACTCGAATTGAACAACCTGGAATCTGACCCCCCTAGAGATGTTGTATACCAAATATAAAAGCATTCCGACTGGTGGATCTGAAGAAGATTTTTAAAGAAATTTCCTCATATTGCACTAAGAAAAAATTTATTTGGGCTACCATAGTGAGCCCAAATATATACCTAGGGATCTTATTTGAACAAACTTGAATCTGACCCCCCATAGAGATGTTGCATACCAAATATCAAAGCATTCTGACTGATGGATCTGAAGAAGATGTTTTTAAATTACCCTCCATATTGAACAAAGATAAAATTTGGGTTTCCGTAGGAAGCCCAAATATTAACCTAGGGACTTGGTTTGAACAATCTAGAATCTGACCCTCATAACAATGATGTATACCAAATATTAAAAGATTCTGACTGTGGTTCTGAAGAAGAAGATTTTTAAAGAATATTCCCCATATTACCCTATGTTAAAACTTCGGGCTCCTGTAGAGAGCCCAAATATGAACCAATGAGCTTTATTTCAACAAACTTTTATCTGACCCCTTCTATGAATGCTGTATACCAAATATCAAAAGATTCTGGTGATTGGTTCTGGAGAAAAGATTTTTTTAAATTTTTGCAAATATGCTGACTCAGCATTTTTTCGATGCCCATTACAGAACACCCTAACATGACCGATAGCAATTTTTTTTTACCATTCACTTCTACTGGTCATAAGGATACTTCATACCAAATAAAAGCTCTCTGTTCTGTGGGGTTTGGGAAATATTGGCGTTTGAAAATATTTCTATTTTTAGCTCCCAGGGTTCCCATGGGGATGCGGGAATTTTTTTTTTTGCATGGATCAAGTACTTATGACCCAATACTACCACAAACCAAATTTGGTTCATACCGGACCATCGGTTCAGAAAATAGAAATTTTGGGCGGGGCCAAAAATCTTACCCCTCCTATTACAAAGCCAAATATTACTTCACAAACTTCGTTTGAACAAACTTGATTCTACACTTCATATGGAAGCTCCATAGCAAATATCAAGTGTTTGTACACACTGGTTCTTGAGAAGAAGATTTTTAAAATATTTTGGAGCATTTTCCCCCACTCCCTCCCTATGGGGCTGGGCATGCTGAGTTGAACAAAAATGAAATGCCCCTTTGGGACCATCACTCACACAAACTTTCACTTGAATTGGCCCAGTGGCTTTGGAGGAGAAGACCAAAACATGGTGTTGACGGATGACGGACAGAGAGCGATGAGATTAGCTCAGCTTGACTTTGTCAAGATGAGCTAAAAAAAGTGATTCATAAATGACTGAAAAAGCTCAGGACAAAACAGTGACTTCAGACTGGCAGATGGACAGACAAGTAGATGGAGGGATCGACGGACAAGCTGATTCCAGTATACACCCATATAACTTTGTTGCGGAGGGAATAAAAATGTACTGAAACCTTGTGCTTATAAAATAAAATGTATATATTATATAAAATGTTCTGACTGATACCTTAATGTTGTAGGCATCTGTGCATGATACCATCGATTCATGTCAAATATGCCAAGTCTGTAAGATATATTATTTCTTCCTTCTCCCTCTCTACTATCCCAAACAAACACACATAAACTTGAATCAACTCCATGGGCACCTACAAGTAAAATCAAACAATCTACATTTTTGTCTGTCAAACTTGTACAAAATAATTTCACATCAGTTTTAACCCTTCACCTAAAGAATTGTTCGCATCCACCGTGCAATTTTCAAATTTAGCAGCTGAAAGAAATAACTGTTCTAATAAGTTCAACAAAACCATATCAGTGTAACCCCTCATTGGAACGAGCTTGTGTCCATTCCAATACAGGATCACATGATATGGTTTCGTTGATTGTTTTTGAAAAAATGAAAAAGAAAAAAAATAATGAAAATAACAAGAGGCCCCATGGGGGCCTTAATCGCTCACCTGACAAATTGGTTCAAAGAAGTATTTGGGGTCACATTCAGTTAGACATGGTTCATCAACACTACAAAGGAATGAAGCCATGAAAGGCAATTTTTTTGGAAAAACACTAAGGAATGGATTTGAACAAACTTGAACCTAACCTGCTCCCCTCCTCCCAACAGAGAGCCCAAATATTAAGCCGGGGACTCAAACTGAACAAACTTGAATCTGATCCCCCTTGAGATGTTGTATACCAAAAATGAAAGAATTCTGACTGGTGGATCTGAAGAAGGTTTTTAAAAAAATGTCCTCTCACTGCACTAAGTTGAAGTTTGAGCTCCAATAGAGAGCCAAAATATTAACCCAGGGACATGATTTGAACAAACTTGAATCTGACCCACCTAGAGATGTTGTATACCAAATATGAAAGGATTCTATCTGGTGGATCTGAAGAAGATTTTTTTAAAAATTCCCTCATATTGCACTAAGTTAAAATTCAGGCTCCTATAGGTGGCCCAAATTAATAACCCAGGGGCTCGATTTGAACAATCTGAATCTGACTACCCTACAGATGTTGTATACCAAATATGAAAGGTTTAGGACTGGTGGATCTAAAGAAGATTTTTAAAAAAAATTCCCTCATATTGCACTAAGTTAAAATTCAGGCTCCTATAGGTAGCCCAAATTAATAACCCAGGGGCTTGATTTGAACAATTTGAATCTTACTCCCCTATAGATGTTGTATACCAAATATGAAAGGTTTCGGACTGGTGGATCTGAAGAAGATTTTTAAAACAATTTCCTCAGATTGCACTAAGTTAAAATTCAGGCTCACATAACGAGCCCAAATATCAACCCAGGGATCAGATTTGAACAAACTTGAATCTGACCCCTCCAGAGATGTTGTATACCAAATATCAGAAGATTCTAATTGATGGTTCTGGAGAAGATTTTTAAAGAAATTCCTTCATAATGCACTAAGTTATAATTCAGGCTCCAATATTATTATTATTTATTGGTGTTTAAGGTCACATATTTCTGCACAATGGCTAACCATGACCGTGACAGTTTTACGGGTGGAGGAAGCCGGAGTACCCGGAGAGAACCACCGAGCAACGGCGAGCAACTGTCAGCTCCCCAACATACCAACTCCACACAAGCAGGGATAGCATTGGTTGAAGACAGGTGCACCACCGACGTGCAGTACGCCTTAGTACACAGCGTCACCGTGCTCCCACGTGGGCAATGGGGGTGAAGTGTCTTGGCCAAGGACACAACGCAGTTGCCGCAGGTGGGATTCGAACCGAGGACCTCTCGGCTTGCAGCCTGCGCCTCTACCAACTGAGCCACCGCACCCCCAGGCTCCAATAGAGCCCAAATATCAACCAAGGGACCACATTTGAATATTATGAATCCGACCCTTCTAGAGATGTTGTATATCAAATATGAAAGCATTCTGACTGCAGGGTCTAAAGAAGATTTTTTTAAAATTCCTCATATTGCACTAAGTTGATATTCGATCTCCAATAGTGAGCCCATATATTTACCCAGGTAACCAATTTGAACAAACCTGAAACTGACCCACCTAGAGATGTTGTATACCAAATATGAAAGGATTGTGACCTGTGGATCTGAAGGAGGAGATTTTTAAACAAATTCCCTCATATTGCACTAAGTTAAAATTCAGGCTCCCATAGGGAGCCCAAATATTAACCCAGGAACTTGATTTGAACAAACTTTGAACCACTAGGAACCATTACCATATAATTTGTTTCTTATCTGGAGGACTTCAAGACTGCATTTTGGGATACCTGTTTAAAGGTGATACAGTGAGCCATAGTGGGAATTAGGCATTTAACCCTTTCAACCCTGAATGGTATTGTCAAGCCAGTTGTTTTGAGAAAAGTGATTGTCCTCAGCCTCAATGGCCTAACAGATTTGAAAATAGGGAGCACAGCATACACCCTCCAAGAAACTTTTGAAAACCTAAAGATGTCCATGTTCGCACCAAAAATCTAATGGAAACATGGTCTTTTTTAACCCTTAGCAGACAGGGTACTTCTCCATACTTTCTACTATACCATGCCCCATAAGTCTGGCAGCATAGAAGTCATTTTTTGTGCAGTCTTGGCTGCCTCTAGGGCCAGCCAAGACTTGACTAGAGATCACTGACAATTATAGTCCACATGACCATTTCTTGACTGGACATTAAACCTTAAAGGCATATTTCCGACTTGTATAACCCCAGAACAGGTGTCCTTAACATGGCATCATAAGATTCTGCAGACAATAGACAAATTACCTAGGCAGTGGTTTCTTAACAGGCAGCCAAGACATGACTAGAAATCACTACTAAGCCACTGGACATGTCATGTGTTAACTCGTGATAATTTTCCAGGTCCTTAAGGGTTAAAGCAACTGTTCTCGTACCACAAGGTTTGTCCAAGTCACATAAAGACCTCATATTGCACTAAAGACCTCATATTGCACTAAGTTAAACTTTGGGCTCCAATAGCGAGCCCAAATATTAACCCAGGAACTCGATTTGAACAAACTTGAATCTGACCCTCCTAGAGATGTATACAAACTATCAAAAGATTCTGACAGATGGATCTGAGGAAGATTTTTAAAGATTATTCCCCATATTGCACCAAAGTAAAATTCGGGGTCCCTCAGGAAGCCCAAATATTAACTGAGGGACTTGATTCGAACAAACTTCAATCTGACCCTGGTAACAATAATGTATATCAAATATTAAAAGATTCTGATTAGTGGTTCTGAAGAAGAAAATTTTTAAAGCTTATTCCTCATACTGCCCCATGTTAAGATTAAGGCTCCCATATTGAGCCCAAATAATAGCCGAGGGACTTCATTTGAACACACTTATATCTGACCCCCTTATGGATGCTGTATACCAAATATCGAAAGATTCTGATCAGTAGTTCTGGAGAAGAAAATTATGGGATTTTTTTTTTTTTTTTGCATTCAATTAAAATCTGAAATTTTGGGTGAGGCCAAAAATTTAATATTTATTTATTGATGTTTAAGGTCACATATTTATGCACAATGGCTAATCATGACCGTGACAGGTTTACGGGTGGAGGAAGCTGGAGTACCCAGAGAGAACCACCGAGCAACGACAAGCAGATGCCAGCTCCCCAACATCGTAACTCCACACTGCACTGCAGCACAGGCAGGGTTAGATTGGTTGAAGACATGCGTACCATCGACGTGCAGTACGCCTTAGTACACGGCGTCATCGTGCCCCCACATGGGCAATGGAGATGAAGTGTCTTGCCCAAGGACACAACATGGTTGCCGCAGGTGGGATTCGAATAGGGAACCTCTCGGCTTGCAGCCTGCACCTCTACCTACTGAGCCACCGCGCTCCCCGAGGCCAAAAATCTTGCTCCCTCCATTTCAAAAGGCAAATATTGCTCCATGAACTTCATTTGAACAAACTTGATTCTACACCTCAAAAAGAAGCATCAAACCAAATATCAAGTCATTGTACCCACTGGTTCATGAGATGATTTTTTTTTAGAATTTTGGAGCATTTTCCCCCACCCCCTCCCTATGGAGCGTGGCAACTTTAAAACTTGATTGACATATGATGAGGACCATGCATATCAAATTTGGTTCAATTTGGCACAGGGGTTTAGGAGGAGAAGTCAATAATGTAAAGTTCAGTCCGGTCAGCTAAAAATATACAGAAATATTTCTTAGATCACCACAACCTCAAGAGACAAGAAAATATTTGATGGCAGGCCTGGCAATTTAGAAAATCAAGGAGTGTAAAACAATTGCCCTCCTCAGATTGCTTGGGAGTGCAATTGCACCTGAAATTTTCAATGCAAAAACTTGTATGCTATTTTGGTTATATTCACTTCAAGGTATTAATATTGCGACTGAAAAATTGCACTTCATTCAGCTACATAGTGGAATGAAAGTGTCAATGACACTGTAGCTTAACTTGTGTGTTGTGTTTGATGAAAAGGATAATGTTCAATGTTTATGAAAGGATTATGAAATAAGACAAGAATAGTGATAATTGGGAATATGTTCATTTCTGTTCCCTGTATGCTATGTTTTTTATAAAAAATAATATGAGGTGTACACTGTACTAAAGAGCTGAGGTGTGGCTTAATATGACCTCACAGTTAATGTATGTGCCTATGTGGCCCTCACAGTTAACGTATATCAACGAAAGTTACCAAGTTACAGTGAAATTATTCCAAAACGAGTCATCCTATCAAGTTACATTGAAATCCCTTCATAAATGTGGCCTGTAGACTGTGCTAAAGGTTTTCGGGCTTTGGGCCTCTGGAGCCGTCAGTTTCCCAATTGCGTCCAAAGGGGACGTTCTCATCTAGACATTATATGAAGTCAACCTACCAAG
Organism: Pictodentalium vernedei; assembly: GCA_031216915.1. NCBI lineage: Eukaryota > Metazoa > Mollusca > Scaphopoda > Dentaliida > Dentaliidae > Pictodentalium > Pictodentalium vernedei. Next base: position 388,727,145 of record CM062290.1, on the reverse strand, counting down.
TTACAATGAAATCCCTTCACAAATATGACCTGTAGACTGTGCTGTAGGTGTTTGGGCTTTGGGCCGCCATCATGGTTGAATGATCGCAGCCAAAAGGGGACATTCTCATCTGGGCATCATCTGGAGTGATCATACAAAGTTACAATAAAATCCCTTCATAAATATGACCTGTAGACTGTGCTCAAGGTTTTCGGGCTTCGGGTCCCCTGAAGCCATCACAGTTGACCAATCATGACCAAACAGGGATGTCATCATCTAGGCATTATATGGAGTCAAACTAACAGGTTACAATGAAATCCTTCCATAAATATGACCTATAGACTATGCGAAAGGTTTTGGGCTCGGGCAGCCATCAAGGCTGAATGGTCGTGACCAAAAGGGGACGTGCTCATCTAGACATTATTTGGAGTCATCCTACCGAGGTACAATGAAATCCCTTCATAAATATCACCTGTAGACTGTGCTAAAGGTTTTCGGAGCTCAGGCCCCTGCAGCCGTCACAGTTGCCTAATGGTGTCCAAAATGGGCTGTTCTCATCTAGACATTATATGAAGTCAACCTACCAAGTTACAATGAAATCCTTTCATAAATATGAACTGAAGACTGTGCTAAAGGTTTTCGGAATTTGGGCTCGGGCAGCAATCATGGTTGAATGATCGCAACCAAAAGGGCACATTCTCATCTGGGCATCATCCGGAGTGATCCTACAAAGTTACAATGAAATCCCTTCATAAATATGACCTGTAGACTGTGCTCAAGATTTTCAGGCTTCGGGCACCTGTAGCCATCACAGTTGACCAATCATGACCAAAAGGAGACCAAAGGCATTATATGGAGTCAATCTAACAAGTTACAATAAAATCCTTCCACAAATACGACCTGTAAAATATGCTAAAGGTCTTTGGCCTCGGGCAGCCATAACGGCTGAATGATCGCGACCAAAAGGGGATGTTCTCATCTAGACATTATTTGGAGTCATCCTACCAAGTTACAATGAAATCCCTTCATAAGTATGACCTGTAGACTGTACTCAAGGTTTTCGGGCTTCGGGCTCGGGCAGCCATCATGGCTGAATGATCGCAACCAAAGGGGACAATCTCATCTGGGCATCATCAGGAGTGATCCTACGAAGTTACACTGAAATCCCTTTATAAATATGACCTGTACACTGTGCTCAAGGTTTTCGGGCTTCGGGCATCTGTAGCCATCACAGTTGCCCAATCGTACCCAAAAGGGGACGTTCTCATCTAGACATTATGTGAAGTCAACCTACCAAAATATGACCTGTAGACTGTGCTAAAGGTTTTTGGGCTTTGGGCTCAGGCAGCCATCATGGTTGATGATCCCAACCAAAGGGGACAATCTCATCTGGGCAACATCAGGACTGATCCTACGAAGTTACACTGAAATCCCTTTATAAATATGACCTGTACACTGTGCTAAGGTTTTTGGGCTTTGGGCACCTGCAGCCATCACAGTTGTCCAATCGTGCCCAAAAGGGGACGTTCTCATCTAGACATTATATGAAGTCAACCTACCAAGTTACAATGAAATCTCTTCACAAATATGACCTGTAGACTGTGCTAAAGGTTTTCGGGCTTTGGACTCGGGCAGCCATCATGGTTGAATGATTGCAACCAAAGGGGACAACCTCATCTGGGCATCATCCGGAGTGATCCTTCGAAGTTACACTGAAATCCCTTTATAAATATGACCTGCACACTGTGCTCAAGGTTTTTGGGCTTCGGGCACCTGTAGTCATCACAGTTGACCAATCACGACCAAAAGGGGATGTCATCATCTACGCATTATATGAAGTCAACACAACAGGTTGCAATGAAATCCTTCCATAAATATGACCTTTTGCCACATGATGAAGGTTTTTGGGCTCGGGCACCCATCAAGGCTGAATGATCGCGATCAAAATGGGACGTTCTCATCTAGACATTATCTGGAGTCATCCTACCAAGTTACAATCAAATCCCTTCATAAATATGACCTCTGGACTATGCTAAAGGTTTTCGGGCTTCGGACCCCTGTAGCCATCACAGTTGCCCAATCAGGACCAAAAGGTGACTTTCTCATCTAGACATTGTATGAAGTCAACCCACCAAGTTACAATGAAATTCCTCAATAAATATGACCTGTAGACTGTGCTAAAGGTTTTCGGGTTTTGGGCTCGAGCAGTCGTCATGGTTGGCAGATCACGCCCAAATGGGGAAATTCTCATCTAGAGATCATAAGGAGTCATCCTACCAAGTTACAATGAAATCCCTCCATATTAAACATGACCTGCAGACTGTGCTAGAAGTTTTTGGGTTTCGGGCTTGGGCAGCCATCACGGTTGATAGATCATGCCCAAAAGGGGACGTTCTCATCTAGGCATTATACAGAGGCATCCTACCAAGTTACAATGAAATCCCTTCATAAATACGACCTGTAGACTGTCCTAATGGTTTTCGGGTTTTGGGCTTGGGCAGCCATACCGGTTGGCCGATCGCGACCAAAAGGGGACGTTCTCATCTAGACATAACCCCAAACCTGCATATGAAATTTCGAGATGATCAGGCAGGAACTGCGGGGTGTAGCCCGTGCTAAAGGAAAATGTGAACAGACTCGCAGACTAACAGACTTCCGAACGCGTGATGGCAATAGCTTTGGCACACACATCTTCTCATTATTCAAAACGTTGCATTCAATTCTTATGTAACTGTCTTCTACACTCAAAATGTATCGAAATGTGACACAGAATGGGTCATGAATTATTGCGAATCAATGCAACATTGACAAATTGTCCCCTGAGTTCTAATGTGTTCTCTGTGCCAGTAGGCACAGATAACACACTGGAACTCAGGGGACGAAATGATGATAGATTTTAACCCTTTACCCAAAGCAGAGAAAATGAAATATTTTTATTTTAATTACTATTTTTATAAATTGTTCCAAAAACTTCAACACAACCATAACATGTGACACCTCATTGGAACGAGCTTGATGAGCTTGTTCCAATGAGGGGTCACATGATATGGTTTTGTTGAAATATTTTGAAAAATTTAATTTTTTCAACAGCTCAGTATTCAAATTACGTGGGCGGATGCGGGCAATTCGTTAGGTAAATGGTTAAAGGCAGTCCCAAACATGTCTGGCATTCCAGAAAATCAAGGGCTGCAAAAAATTGCCCTCCTCAGTTTTTTTCTAGGCGTGCAGCACTCCTAAAGAATGCCAGGCCTGATCTGATGGGCAACAGAAATCTCCCTAAAACATAAAACCTATCAGACATTGTTGTATGAAGACTCCATTGTTGTATTATGACTCCAAATACTGAGAGCAATGACAGATGGCAAACCCAGTATGAAAAGCTTTTTTTTTATCTAATGTCTGGTCTGTGGAAGTCTATTAACTTAGCACCACCTTTCTGAGAAAAAGAAATCACAAATCTTTAGGGATTTTTTATGAATGTTATAATACCTTCATCAAATGACTCATCCACAAGTCTTTTAGGTGGCTGATATAATGGGTCCTCTAATGTAAAACAGGTTATGAGCTGACTACTTGTAGATGAGGAGTTCTTCAGATTCCATGGGTCTGAGTTTAAAACAAAATCAAGCCTATGAAATACTGATGCCAGGTCCTGAAATAAAATTGAAAGCTAGATGAGAAAATTTTCTAAATATTATAATTACAAAATATTTTTTATCTGCCATGTCATTTTCTAAAACTGAAATCTCTAATCGGGGACAAAAAGAAACTTCAAATAAACAAATATTTTTTCCCTCCCTGGGTTGAAACATCACTATGCACATGTATGTTTTGTACAACATTTAAATCTATTTACTGTAGGAATTCACTTATCTTATTACAAACTTCAAGCTTTTACCCTCTATCCTGGAGATATTTCATACATTTTTGCAGTACTTTTGACATTTTATGGTCTGTGACATTGCAGCTATGTTCAGTGAAGTCTTGGCTGCCTGCGCAGTAATCAAAGAGTTGTCTAGATAAAACTGCCAATGTACTAGCATTGTACCTTGAAACTTTACCCAAAGACGGCATTTGCAGCACCCTGCTCTAAGGTTGGAAATATAGTGGCACTCACAAAGTTAGATAAATTTTTATTGAATAACCGTTAACTGAATATAACTTCTAAACACAAAACCATTTCCCAAACCTTCAGTACAAATCTGACCTGTTAATTGTATATATAATATATAATACTCCCGCTAATTGAATGACAAATCTTATGTGTCGAGAAATTACCCTAACAGTCCCTGAATTCCTCATGTTTACAGAACTATTTGGCCTCTGTAATCCAATGTAAGAATTTAGTCTATTATATCTTGTTTGCCAGAGCTCAATGAGCTCTGTCAAACAAGATATAAAATAAATGCTCAGTTTATCTCTACTCAGTTTATCTCTAGAATACAGGGAAGTGATCAAATCCCTGTTAACTGAATACTGTTAATTGACAATAATTATTTTCTTTGGGAAAGTGGCTATTCAATTAACCCTTTACCCAACGCAGACGATTTCAAAATTTATTATTTTAAATATCATTTTTTCGAATTTTTCAAAAAATTTCAACAAAATCATATCATCTGACCCTTCACTGGAACAAGCTTGTTGAGCTCGTTCCAACCAGGGGTCACATGATACGGTTTTGATGAAATTTTTTGAAAAATAGTATTTTTTCAACTGCTGAATTTGCATATTACGTGGGCGGATGCGGCCGATTCATTGGGTAAAGGGTTAACAGGATTTCACGGGTCGAGTGCTGGAAGCCCATATTAGGACTTGATTCTGAAGTGCAGGTCCCGCAACTTAAAAGCTTCCTATTCCATGGTTGCACTTGATATTACCTTTGAGGAGAAATTCTGTGGGGATTTGCTTTGTTACAATTTATGAGAGCGTGCATCTTGGCACTCTGCCATTAATTGTAACAAGGTAAAGACAAGTTAGCAAGTTTTGACAACCAAAAATTATTCTGCACTCTAACAGTTAAGGCTTAACCTTTTAGCTAACATGAAAAGCAGACGACACTTGCAAAAAAAAAAAATCTGGAATACCTAATTTTTTTCATTTTTTGTCTCAAAAACATAGGTTATGACCCCCTTATTGGATCATTTGACCTTTTCAAAGGAACAAGCCGAATATATATTGTTTTCTTGGTAATTAAAAAAAACATTTATATTTTTCCAACAGCTCAATTTGAATACTGCACAGATGGATGTGTCAGTCAATGGAAAAACAATTTAAATCATGCTTTAAGATATGACAACTGCAGAACATACAGGATTAACCCTTAAGGCCAATTTCCGACTTTGATTACTGTGTACTGCAGCAGAACAGGTGCCCCAACATGCACACTCTGGGTAAATTTTAAAGTTACATTCCAAACACGTTTGCAGTTGTTTCCAGGCAAGTCATGGCTGCCTGAATAGGCAGCAAAGACTTGCCTAGAAAAAACTGCAAAGACACAGGATGTGAAGACTGTTAAAGTGAGGAAGAAATATATATAAAATAAACTCTAGGCCTTTAAGAATTAAATCATTTGAATAAGACATTACCTCATAAAATACTCCATAATTACCATACCACGTTTTCTTGTTAAAGGCTAGCTGATATAATGTGAGTGTGGACAAAGTATTCTCTCTGAAAATAAACAAGATTTGTGTTACCAAAATGTGAGCTCTAACACATCCAAATGACACACACACCAATACATACCAACATGCACTTCATATTGCCATTAGATACACAACCCATCTGAAGTACTTTTCTCCGTAAGGATACTGATTATTTTTATGCCATAATGCCTAGAAGACCTGTAGAAATAAATGAAAGTGTCAGTGACACTGTGGCTTAACTTGACTGTGTGTAGTTATGAACCCCACATGCTATGTTTTCAACAAGAATAATTTGAGGTGTGGACTGTACTAAAGAAATGAGGCCTGGGTTGATGTGGCCCTCACAGTTAACGTATGTCAACCAAAGTTAACAAGTTACAGTAAAATCATTCCAAAACGAGTCATCCTACCAAATTACAATGAAATTCCTTCATAAATATGACTCGTAGACTTTGTTAAAGGAATCCAGGTCACGTGCCCAAAGAGCAGGAACAGCTGACCAATCTTGACCAAAATAGGACATTATCTAGACATTATACCAAATCATCCTACCAATTTACAATGGAATCCCTTCATAAATGCAACCTGTTGACTATGCTAATGGAATCCAGGTCACATGCCCCTGCAGTCGCCATGGTTGACCGAACCCAACCAAAATAGGATGTTCTCATCTAGACATTATATGTAGTCATCCTACCAAGTTACAATGAAATCCCTTCATAAATATGACCTGCAGACTGTGCTAATGATTTTCAGATTTCGAACCTGCGCAGCTGTCATGGTTGACTGATCGTGACCAAAATGGGACGTTCTCATCCGGATATGACCTGGAACCTGCACATGAAATTTAGTGATAATTGGACAAGAACTATGAAATTTAGTGATAATCGGACAAGAACTATTTTCTATGCTAAAGAAAATGTGAACACACAGACTCGCAGACTTCTGCATGCATGATGGCAATAGGTTATCTTGACTTTGTCAAGTTAAGCTAAAAATTAAAATCGCGGGATCACACCTAGGCTATGACAGATGGTAAAAATGGAATAAATTCCAAGTCCAAAAGTGACAGTAACTGACAAAAATACTCTGTATAACAGCTGCTCTGAGGATGGGGCTAGACATCAACAAGAGGCCTGTATTGCAAAGCGCTGCTAATGCCCTGACCACAAAAAAAATTTCTAAGTTGAAAGAGTGAAAAAGGGCAATAACTTTGAAAAAAATGCGGGGAAGAAACTCCCGCTACACAGGTATCGTTGCCAGGTGATGCTCTATCACAACACCAAATATCATTCAAATCAGTTCAGCAGTGGCTGAGAAACAAGGGAAAAAGTTATGGACAAATAGACAGATGAACGGACAGGTGGATGTTAAACCCTAACCCCACAAGGTAAAAAAATTAACCCCCAGTGCAAAAAGTTAAAAAATTTATAGTAATTTATATATTTTTTATACTTACCAATGACCCAGACTTAGCTGGTGCTAACTCTAACAAAACCAGGGCCAAACACAAATTTTGCCCCCCAATCCCCAAAATTTGCATCCAAAACCAAAAGAAATCATGTCCTATAGGACCTCCATACTTCGCCCCTACTGCGCATGCGCAGTGTCAAGGACGTTCCGAAATTGGCGCCAATTATCATTCTTACTGGCAGTGCCTGATCAGCGCTATGTACTCAGCGGGGAGGCAAGAGTTCCCAACTCCTGGGAGGGCCATCCCCGTCTGGGTCATTGGTAAGTATAAAAAATATATAAATTACTATAAATTTTTTAACATTTTTATACTGTACCAATGACCCAGACTTAGCTGAATAGTAAAAAGGCTGGAGGGCCTAGGACATAGAGGAAAATCCAATAAGCTCAACTATATAATATAGAGGTAACCCCTTAAGGAGAAAAGGAGTATTAGGCTTTACATGTATCTTTCTTATTTAATGTTAAATTAGAAAGATACAATACCCTTCATAATTGAGCACAATAACATTCATGTTCTCTATTAACATCCAGTATAACCCTTTATACTAATTATTTTTAAAGTAAGCCAATAAATAAAGTTAGTCCAGAGAATTGAGACTCTTTATAATCTTTTAAAAGTGTCCGAGTATTGTATATTAAAGCCCGTTTGACACTTGACATATACAAATGCTTCACACCGAGCTACACTTTAAAAATATGACATGAATGAATTTTAACATTAATATTACACTTTAAAACCATCCCGGAAGCGACTCAGAAATACTGACTTTGGAGGAGGCATTCCCTTGCTTTTCACTATAAAGCAGGTGACCTAAGGGAACACCCTCCCCCCCCCCCCCTTCCCCTTGCCCTGGGTCAAATAGCCCAGAGCAAAGAGGGCAGCCGGACGGAGTCACTGCCGGAACAGAAAGCCTGCATAACTATAGTTGCAACTGTTTAGTGGACGACATTCTGAGCAACAGATAACGGACCTAAACAATGCAGGTCTCCAGAAATGGAATCAATATTTCTGAGATAAAAATTCGTGAATGTGGATGGCTGAGACCAATAAGCAGCCTTCATTAAATCTGTAATAGCAATACTATTAGCATAAGCCCAAGAAGTAGCAAGAGCTCTTACTTCATGAGCGGAAATCTTAAGCACAGACTGCTGAGAAGAAGATAAACTCCTATAAGCAGTACGGATAGTTAATTGAATCCATCTAGCAATAGAATGGACCGAAATGTCCCTTCTATTAGGCATCAAAGACAGAAACGTTTCCGTCCCTTTCTGATAAACTGAGATCTCTGTTTATAGATACGTAACGCTCTAACAGGACAGAGTAAAGGCCTACGCCCGTCTGAAGACGGAAGAGCCTTAATAACAATAGGTTCCGGATATTTATTAGGAGCCTGATTCTTAGCTAAAAAACCCACATTAGTAGTGAAGGTGATAGTGTTCCCGACACTACGATAGTGAGAATCATCCACCGACAGTGCATGAAGCTCACTGACTCTTCTTGCAGAAGAGAAAGCTAAGAGAAAAGCTGTCTTATAAGATAAGAATTTGAAATCTACTGTCCCAAGAGGTTCAAATGGCTTTTCCTTCAATTTAAGAAGAACCCAAGCTAAATTCCATTTAGGAATTAACCTAAGAGTTCTGGGTCTATTTATCGAGAAGTTTCTAACCAACTTAGATAAAGAGACATTAGATCCAATTTGTAAACTATCATGATGTGCATAGGTATCAGATAACATAGACCTATAACCCTTAATAGTAACAGGCTGCAGTTTGATTTCGTCAAACAAGTATACTAGAAAGCTTGCAATGTCTGGTATAGAGGGATCGAAAATATCTACAGAATGATCCCTACACCAACGACGAAAAACCTTCCACTTAGCCGCATAGTTTAGCGAAGAGGAGGTCCTCCTACAGTTAGAAATCGCGTCCACTGCTCGTCCTGTAAAGTGCTTGCCATGCAAGAAGGACCGCACAACGGAAAAACGTGAAGGTTGAGACCTTGCGGGTTGTGATGGAGTTGACGCGATTTCCCCTGCGAAAGAAGATCCTCCCGTGGATGAAGCTTTCGCGGTAGGTCCCACAACAGACACCTGAGTAGATTTATCCACGGCCTCTGTGGAGACAGAGATGCTACCAACAGAATCTTGCATTGAGATTGTTTTATCTTTAGCAATACTTGCTGAATTAACGGCGCTGGAGGATACGCATATCCTATCATTCCGTCCCAAGGGATCGACAGAGCGTCTACTGCAAATGCTCTTGGATCCGGACACGGAGACACATACGTCTGCAACTGATTGTTGAGATGTGTCGCAAATAAGTCTATCATTGGCCGTTCCCATTGGTAGCAAATCTGATTGAATACTTGTTTGTTGAGAGTCCACTCCGACGGCAACAAGCGACCCTTTCGTGAAAGGGAGTCTGCTAGCACATTCAGACGACCCGGTATGTGACGGACCGAAAGAAGAACCTGATGTTCTAGCGCAAACAGAAGGATTCTTTCCGTTAGATTGAACAATGGAACTGAATGAGTGCCTCCCTGATTCCGTATATACGCCACTACTGTCGTATTGTCGGATAGGATTTGGACATGAGCATTGTGAATAATGTCCATCCAATGACGTAACGCAAGCCAAATTGACATCATTTCCTTGATGTTTATGTGCTTGCCCAGGAATTGCGGATCCCAAAGACCCTGGCATCTCGAATCCGTTGGGATCAATGATGCACCCCAACCTGTTTGACTGGCATCCGTCATAATGGTAAAACTCGGATCCGGCAACTGCAGCGGAACTCCCCGAGTTAACCACTGAATGTTTGCCCAAGTCTGAATCTCTTGTTTCACTTGATCTGACAAGAGAACGTCTATGTCGAGCGAATGAATTTTCACACTCCAATTCTGAGTCAAGAAAATTTGGAGAGGACGCGTGCGTAACCGCCCCATCAGAATGAGATCCGCAGCGGCTCCGCACAGACCTATCAGTCTCATAAATTCTCTTGCTGTGACTTTGTCTGCGTGCAGACAATAGCGAGCGTAACAACTGACTAATTTCGCTCTGGTTAACGGCAGACAAACGAGATTGTTGTGCGTCTCGAAGCTCATTCCCAGATGTGTGAATGACTTGGACGGCACCAGATCCGACTTCTCCTCGTTTACTATAAAACCGAGACGTCGGAGCAATAGAAGTAGATTCTGAACATCGTTCTGAAGCGTTAACTCGTTGCCGTACCTCTGAAGAATGTCGTCCAGGTAGGCCGACGTTACCGCAGACGAATGAGCTCGGAAATAGATCATTACCGAGTTCATTACCCGAGTGAAAGCCCAGGGTGCTAGATTCAATCCGAAGCACATCGCCCGGAATTGATACACCTCTCCTAGGACTGCGAAGCGTAGATACTTTCTGAATGACGGATGTACCATGACGTGAAAGTACGCATCTTTGAGATCTATGCTTGTTGCATAATCGTTCACCCGAATACTCGCTCTGACCAACCAAATCGTCTCCATATAAAACTTCGGAGCGACGATCAGCTTGTTTATCCAGCTCAAATCTATGACTGGACGGAACGAGCCGTCTGGTTTCGGAACCAGAAACAGATGGCTGTAGAATCCCGGAGTCTCCTGGTTTTCTACGACCTCTACCGCGCTCTTCATTAAAAGAGACTGCACCTCTGATAATAGAGCGTCTCTTTTCTGCGGATTTGACGGAAGTTGAGTCCACTTTGGACTTCGAGTTAATGGAGGCTTTCGTTTGAAGGATATCTTTAGACCTTCCGAAGTCACTCCTCTCACCCAAGGGTCGTCCGTAATCGACGCCCATTCTTGTGAAAAGCTCGACAACCTTCCGCCAACCGGTACGCGATAGAGGTTTAAGCCATCACCTCCTGAACCTGCGAGGCCTGCTGTAGGAGAAACCACGTCCTCCACGACCCGCACCTCGTCCCGTCGACCTCGGGGCGTCCGACCAGTTGTCCCGTCCCGAAGGACGTCCCGAACGTGAGTCGCTACCTTGACGGTCTCTCGAATAAGACCAAGAGGACGCACCGGAACCTCTATAGGAACCTCTCTTGGGCGCATTAGACCCAGAAGTGCCTGTCTTATTCTTGTCTGACGTATCCGACTTCTTAGAAGCAGATTTGAACAACAGAGAATCCGAAGCTTTCTTTTTAATTTTATCATAAATAGCAGAAAGCTTGCCGTCAAAGAGAAGTTCTCCGGAGACCGAAGCGACTCTGAGAGAGTTCTTCACCTTAGTATCCACTAGTGTGGATGTAGCTAGGGCTGCGTCACGTCTAACCAACTCCAGGTTTGCCACTGAAAGGGCGGAGTTACACGTGGAATAAGCTACTGCCCTTGAAAGAAGTCTTAAAGAGGATTGTATATCCTGAAATTCTTTCCCTTGAAGGCGCAGTGATAATGCCTTAGTAAGGTGATCTGCGTAAGATAAGGCATCTAAACTGGCTCTGTTAGACGAAATAGCTGTTTCCAACACCGCGGTTGGAATAGAAGCCGACGACGGTAATGATAGCTCTAAGTCTTCCGCCTCGTCGTCCATACGCAGAGGAACTCTCGGAATACCCTGTCCTGCCGTGTCGAATTATTCCTTGCATTAATGAAAGGCCGGTTGAGAGTATTGGCGGACAAGAAACCTGCTTTCCCCGTCTTGGAAGCAAGTTTAAATATAGCGTCGTTCAATAATTCAAATGTTCTTGCAACATTATTGGACTGCGACGGAAACTCGGGAGCAATGTCCCTGAACCGCTAAAAAAAATCCGAGTCCAATGACGCTATAATCCTCTTGTCCGGAACCGCAGCAGTCTGGCCCGACGGAACAACTTGAGGAAGAAAGTGCCGGATGAAGTCCACGGCAGCTTTATGTTGTTCCGAAAGGGATAGCTCCAAATCATCCGTATCCCTTTCACCATCCGGTCGGACCTCATGATGCTCCCGATCGTCCACCCCCGATGCTTCGGCTGAGCGTACCGACCCAGCGCCGTCGGATAATTCCCGATCCGACACCGTTTCTGTCGGCTGCTGGGATGCTGCGATAAGTTGTGCTATCTGCACAAGTACGTCCGGCATCGAGACCTGCGGAGGCGCAGTCTTTCGCTGCTTCGCCGAGGGCAGCTCCGCATCTGATGGCTCCCGCATACTTTTTCTATGCGAACGTCCGGAGTCCATCGGCCTCGTGTCCCTGGCTGCCGGATGGTGTGACCTGGTCGCCGAAGAATCCTTGATCGGCGAAGCTGGTAAGATATCGGCGGTCACGCAGCCAAGGTGCGGTCGTGTGTGCTGACGAGAAGAAGAAGCCTGAGCAGTCTCCGCGGACTGCCTATACAACGGAGCGTCCCGAGCGACGGACGTATGCTCCGCTTGCGACACATTCTGTACCACAACATCTGGTCCCAGATGTTGTTGTACGAGAGAGGGGCCTCTCACGCTCGCGGACCGGCTGGACCTGGACGAGCTAGGAACCGGACTCAAAGGCTTCCTCCGATCTCGCCTACTATCCGCCGTCACTGGGTGTGCACGTAGAATGTTTATAGTGCTCGCATCACCCATTATTTCCTCCTGGACCGCATCGGACGAACCCGGCTGCCGAACCATTCGGTGAATGGACGCTACACCGGGCAAGCTAGCGGACGACATTTGTTTAATCTCCATGAGCACTTTTGCCGCTAGCTCTGTATTCATTTGTGACGACGGAAGCGCACTTGCAGAAGATAACATGGAAACATCACCCTGTTCTTGTTCCTCTGAAATAGAAACTGAGAGAGTAGAGTGACCTTGAGGAGAAAGAGCCGGCATAGCCCTTTCTCCAGTAACAACATACCGTGACACACGTTTCCAATGTTTGTCATCCCAAAATTGACATATAGAACAGGGATTAGTGCGAGAACACTGACTACAATTAATACAATGATCATGAAAGTCAGAGGAAGATTTCTTCCTATTACAATTTGAACAATATCCTTTCATTGTGAAAAGTCAACAACAAGTCCTAGTTACTCGCACAAACCCCTGACACAAAGATACATAATAACATGATCCATTAATAATGAAAAAACAATTGCAAATCAAAATAATTTTTGAAAAATATTTTTTCAGCGAAGCCCAAGTTTCTGAAAAGTAACGTTGAGCCCCGATGGATCCGATGGCTAAGTGTGGTCAAAAATTTTAAATTTATATTAAATAATTAATGCGACACTTACGGATAATAGAAATGTATCTTATAGTGAGATAAACTACACCAAAGGCAAACAGCCCCCCTCAAAAAAGGCAGTTGCCAATGTAAACAGTGTAAAACACCAGAAAACATGACTCCAGGCACTGAAAAAACTGGCCCGAAATCAGTCATCAAAATTACACTCTATCTGATGCAAGACAGAGACTCCCAGGGGAGAATCTGCAGAACATCAGATGGAAGATGCAGAACACAACGTTTATACACCCATGGGTGAAAACGTAACTATGGGAAAAATAACAGAAAACATTCTGTAACCAAGCAACTCTCCCAAGAGAATTTTAGAAATGAACTTTCTCAAAAATATGCCAAAAGCATGGGAGAATTGCAAGGGGGGACTTAGAAGGCCAGGGGAGAGGAAACACTGAATAAGCAGTGCAACTTTTTAGCAAGAATGACAACTCCTTAGAATCACCATTTCTCCAATAATTACGTGTCTGGCATCCTTTAAACTGAGATTTACAAGCACAAAAATCAGTGAGATGTTGACTGATGAAGGGCCAAACAGAGAATGATAATTAGCGCCAATTTCGGAACGTCCTTGACACTGCGCATGCGCAGTAGGGGCGAAGTATGGAGGTCCTATAGGACATGATTTCTTTTGGTTTTGGATGCAAATTTTGGGGATTGGGGGGCAAAATTTGTGTTTGGCCCTGATTTTGTTAGAGTTAGCACCAGCTAAGTCTGGGTCATTGGTACAGTATAAAAATATAACTCCACAAGTGGTCACTGAACTAATCCAACCCCACAACTACCACAGACCCTAAATTGTAAACCCCACAATGTACCTCTGCTAAGCCTGGACAGACGGACTGACGGACAGAGGTCTCCACTGAATACAACCTTCGACTTTTCAAGTCGTGGGCATAAGACATGCTTGCATACCAAATATGTCCTTTCGCCATGTAATTTAAAAGTTATTGAGTTTAAAAACTTCATGGTCCTAGACCAACCGACAAACAGACCGACACTGATAAATATAGAGCTCCTTGTCACAGCTAAAAAAGACAAGAGGCCTGCATCGACAAGTGAAGCAATTTCCAGCATAAAATCATTCTAAATCAGGCATAACACATCTTGGAGCAAAAAAAAATGGAGCTCAACAGACTGGGGTGGGGCGTGAGTGGAGAGCAGAAAATCACTTGATATCCTTCAAAATGCATTTTGACACAATTTTTTTTAGCTCATCTGACCCTAGGGGTGGAAAGGACGGGTGGGCTGGATAGGGGGAAATTTTAAATATGTATTTGGGGGGGGGGGGGGGGGGGGTGGGGGGGCTTCTAGCAATACACATCTTGAAATGAAAAAAATAAACAAAGTTCGGACAGATGGTCGGACGCATGGATACACAAACATACAGATGGACGGGTCTTTGCTATATCCCTCCCTTGCAGGGGGAGGAAGGGGGGGGGGGGGGGAGGAGGGGGGTCGATATACCAAAAAAATTTAATATTCGGTTACTAATATATAAGTTATTCCATAAACATTACACAATATTTTTTAAACAAAGGGCAATAACTCAAATAATTTATATCAGATATTGGTGGTCAACGAACTTGATGTAGACATTGTTGCTACAGAGACATTTGCCAAAAGAATTGAAATCTGTTAACTATTGTTCAAGTTATGCCATAAGCAAGTTTTACAGAATATTTTTATAACAACGGGCCGTAACTCATATAATTTTCAAGAGATATCGGTGGTCATCGAACTTGATGTAGACAGCTACTTAGAATGTCACTTGTGAGTTAACCAAGAGACTGCATGTTGGGGCACCTGTTCTATTGCAGTAAAAAGTGATCAAAAAGGTGGAATTGGGCTTTAACGGTTTTATGGGCTTCATGGAAATGGAAGCTTTACTTCAATGACTCTCAGAATTTTTTCTGGCAGTTGGTCTATTAGTGAACTTACACCCCCTGTCCTTCCCCGTGGGAACCCCGGGAAATAAGCAGCACTTGTTTACTGTGGTAAACCAGTTCCGCTTTACTAGTAAAATAGGACCCAGTCACCAATGCTTGGGGTGAAAGTCCTCTAAAATGGGCAACATGTAGATCAACGATTGACTAAACTTGACTTCATCTCCATGTTGTGTCACGATTAGCCATGGTGTATAAATATGTGACGTTAACCACCACCAAACAAACAAACAAACACCACCTGTCCTGGATGATCAAAGAAGCAAACTGCCGATAAATGAAAGAACACCCCTGCTTGAGGGTGCATTGCTAAGCTATGCACTAAAACATATCACAAGTCGTTGATATATTTGCTCTCAACCAACACAAAGGAAGTTCAAGCTCAGCTTGGGATCTTTCAACAGTACACTGAAAAGGTAAACAGTTACTTGATAGTGCACAGAAGTTCTCTTCAAGTGCAGTGGATCCCACTCGGATATTTTGTAACTGAATCATTGTGTTAATTCCATATAACTTTCAAGTCATCAAGGTTTGAATACACTAACACACACCTGGTGCAAACATATTGCAAACATTCAGTTCTCTATCATAAAGAGTATAGGAAGAGATAGTGGAGGGGAAATCATACTGCCTTAAACCCAGCTCCAAGGGTCAGTCAGTGGTTACTCCTTTATCTATATACAGACATGAAACATATATCAATATTTAGAAATTTAAAAATTCTATCTCAAAGGATGCAGTAGATAGAGGGAAAATCTTTATTATCCCACTCCCCTATCTCAGGACAAGTCCAAGTTCTAATATGCCTCTCTGTACAAAAAAAAGTGTTTCAACTTACTACCCCAAATGAGATCATAAAAACTATTATTTCCAAATGAAACAAAATACTGCATTTATATTAGCTGAGAGGTACGGTGTAACTTGCAATCCACAGTGGCTTTTTTTTACACCGAGATTAACCATGGTGTAAAAACAAGAATATACAATAGCAGGCTAAATGGCTAAAAAAAACAGTACCCATTTTTAATTGCTAATTCATACCTTCTGCTCGGTTATGTTAGAATAAAAATACAGGAGATTTAATATTTATGTGCAATAAAATATTACGATATGGATGTCATTTGACATCCATATTTGTCTGATTTTATTTATTAAGAAACTTATATTATAAAGTACAAAATTTCTGTCAGTTTTTGCCTACAATGTAGGTTCAAGTATTAAGTACACCAAAATTCTTGGAAATAAATCCGTTATCCTTGTGTTCTCCGGGTGTATGGGAATTTACACCGGTTTGGGAACTCATACACCCTTCAGCTTCGCCTCAGGGTGTACGAGTTCCCAAACCGGTGTAAATTCTCATACATCCTGGAAAACACAAGGATAACTAATATTATATCTGATGCACAGAAAAGGAGAACTCTGGCATTCTGAAAAAGGGTGGAGTTAATTATCTTATAATGTGTCTGATTTGGCCTAAATTAAAATAGACCAAAAAGATTCAGGAGTAGATGATATGCCAACTGGAGAAAGCATCTAATGACTGTACGTTATGCAGTAGGCAAAGTTAAGCTGTTCTTAAGTAACTTACAATGGATATATGTAACAAGGTCCTCTAGAAATCCACAAATAAGAGAAATTTTTGGGATCATTTTCTGGTTCTTGATATGTGACAAATGTTACAGGACATTCCTCTTCATCAACACGACTGGTGTATCTACAACAAAAGAAATACAATGTTCAACTGATAAACTTCCTCTCAAACATTTATTTATTGGTGTTTAATCCTTAAAGGCATAATTCTGATGTTGATAACTTTTCACTGCAACAAAACAGGTGCACCAACATGCAATCTTCACATAAACCGAGTTTCATTCCAAGGACATTGGATGTTGTTTCTAAGCAAGTCTTGGACACCTATTAAGGCAGCCAACACATGCCTAAATACAACTGTAAAGCCACAGGATGTACAGTGTCAAAGCAAAACAAAAATGAATTACAATGTTCAGCCCTTTAACCCTTTTGCCCAACGTAATAGTCAAAACCAGCAAGCGCTATTCACAAATTTTGCAAATTAATTTTCATTATTTTTTCATTTTTTGTCTCAAAAACATAGGTTATGACCCCTCTTTGGAACAAGCTCGTCAAGCTTATTCCAATGAGGGGTCATAACCTATGTTTTTGAGACAAAAAATGAGTTATTCAAGAATTTTTTTTGCAAGTGGTGTCTGCTTTTCAAGTTAGGGAAAGGTTTTAGGGTTGAGGTGACATTTAGCATCTATGGTTCTTTTTTTCTTTTTTCTTAACAGCAGGACAAGCATAAAATCAATTGTTTCTACCAAAACTGCCAACTTTTGAGAACTCACACCTCAGGCTTTGGATATCAAGTCTTAAGAAACCAATGAAGCAGAACGTGTTTGACTCAGTAAGCATGGCTCCACTTTAAGAGGTTTCCACATGGATCCTATCAGACTATCGGTTTTACTCTTCACAAAATATATTTAAAGTTTATGTTACTCCTTCAAGTGATACATTGTTGAATTCAAACTTCATTTGGTGACTGACATAACTAGGGGACATTGCCTGCATTAAAATGTCCTTGAACAACTCATTTTCTTCTTTTAGGCTCAAAATCATATCTTCTAACCCCTCACTGGAATGTGTTCATTCAAATGATGGGTCATAGGCTATTTTTTTTTATGCAAAAACTGAAGAATCAAAAAAAGATTTGATGCCAATTTTTGCAAATGGTACTGGGCAGATCTGGCCCTTACGTTTTGTAAAGTTAAAGAAAGTTCTTACAATTTAATGGAGTGCTTAACCCTAAACCTAAAATGAAAGGCAGACAACACTTGCTAATGAAATTCTTGAATAACTATTTTTTTTTCATTTTTTTGCATCAAAATATAGCTTATGACCCCTCATTGGGATGAGTTCAACGAGCTCATTCCAATGAGGGGTCATATGCTATATCTTGAGAAAAATGAAAGTGTCAATGACACTGTAGCTTAACCTGACTGTTTGTTGTGTTTGATGAAAAGGATAATGTTCAATGTTTATGAAAGGATTATGAAACAGAATGAAAGAGTCAATGACTCTGTAGCTCAACTTGGATATGACAGGAATTAGTACTTGCTGTGACCAAGACAACTGAATAATGAATATGACAGGAATTAGTATTTGTTTTGGCCCAGTCAACAATAATAAAAGAATTACAAGGTGACTGTAATGGACTACAGATTAAGACCAATCATTGTAGATTATTATTTTTGTGTGGACATTTTCAGTCCCAAACAAAATATTTTCAGACTAAAATTTTTTCTTCTTCTTCTTAAAATTGACCAAAATGCATCAAAACACAAAAAACTAATTTCCGGATTTTGGTCCAAAATTTTCTAAGTCCCACCCGGACCACTAATTAGCATAATTTATTCACGAGAAAAACTCTGTATTATATGTAATGTATCCCATGGTACTAAACATTCATACAAAAATTTATTCAAATCAGATCTTTCATTTGGAAGTTCTGCGCAAAAATCTGATTGCACTTAATTTTGAACAAAATGGCTGCTAGCGGCCATCTTGAATTTCAAACTGGACCCAAAAACACTCCTTCTCGTCCCACAGTGATAACAAAGGTACCCAAGAAGTTTCGTGAAGATCGGTTCATAAATACGGCCTCTAGCCCGAGCCGTATTGGGATTTGCACTCACAGTGCTGAAAGTAACACTGAATAAATCAAAGTTACCCTATTTTGCATAATTTACGCACAAGAAAAAAACCTGTAATATATGTAATGTATTCCATGGTACTAAACATTCATACAAAAAATTATTCAAATCAGAGCTTTCATATGGAAGTTCTGTACAAAAAACAGATTTCGGCATCGTCGGTACAAAATGGCTGCTGGCAGCCATCTGGAATTTGGGACTGCACCCAAAAACACTCGTTCTCGTCCCACGGTCATAACAAAGGTACCCAAGAAGTTTCGTAAAGATTGGTTCATAAATACGGCCTCTAGCCCGAGCCATAGCAGCTTGGCACTTACAGCTCTGAAAGTAACACTAAATAATTCAAAGTTAGTCTAATTTGCATAATTTACGCACGAGAAAAAAACCCGTATTATATGTGATGTATCCCATTGTACTATACATTTATACAAAACTTTATTCAAATTAGAACTTTCATACAGAAGTTCTGTACAAAAAACTGATTTTTGCATCATCGGTACAAAATGGCCACTGGCAGCCATCTTGAATTTCGGACCACACCCAAAAACACTCGTTCCCGTCCCAGGGTCATAACAAAGGTACCCAAGAAGTTTCGTAAAGATTGGTTCATAAATACGGCCTCTAGCCCGAGCCATAGCAGCTTGGCACTTACAGCTCTGAAAGTAACACTAAATAAATCAAAGTCAGTCTAATTTGCATAATTTACGCACGAGAAAAAAACCCGTATTATATGTGATGTATCCCATGGTACTAAACATTTATACAAAACTTTATTCAAATCAGAACTTTCATACAGAAGTTCTGTACAAAAAACTGATTTTTGCATCATCGGTACAAAATGGCCGCTGGCAGCCATCTTGAATTTCGGACCACACCTAAAAACACTCGTTCCCGTCCCAGGGTCATAACAAAGGTACACAAGAAGTTTCGTAAAGATCGCTTCATAAATACGACCTCTAGCCCGAGCCATTGCCAATTGTTGATGTACGGACAGACGGCCAGACGGACAGACGGACGGACGGACAGACGGACGACGGGCCATGACAATAGCTCAAATTTGACTTCGTCAAAGTTGAGCTAAAAATTATGAGCATTGCTCACTAAATGATACCACCCACTCCCACCAAGAAACATTTTACAACATTTTAATGTAGAGAGCACAAACACTGACACCAATGTTTGAAGGTTTCATTGAAATCCATTTGCTAGTTTAAAAGAGGTCATGGATAGCAAATGTCAACAACCACCCCACCCAGCACCCCGCAAGCTTGAATTGACAAAGCCCATTTTTAAATATGGGGAAACCCTAAAAATGGAAATATCTGAAATCAAAACAGGAGGTGCACATCTTCAATATATGTAAAAGAATGTCTGGAAGTTTCAATGAAATCTGTTCAATGGTTTAAGAGGAGTTGCGGATAGCAGATCTGTACAGAATGTCAATTGAAATTGCCAAAGTTCCATTTTTCAATATGGGAAACTGTAAAAAAGAAAATATCTGAAAACAAAATAAGAGGTGCACATCTTCAATGTATGTAAAAGAACGTCTGAGAGTTTCAATGAAATCCAACAGTAAAAGTGTGTTTAATGTAGAGAGCACAAACACTGACACCAATGTTTGAAGGTTTCACTGAAATCCATTTGCTAGTTTAAAAGAGGTCGTGGATAGCAAATGTCAACAACCACCCAACCCAGCACCAAGCAAGCTTGAATTGACAAAGCCCATTTTTAAATATGGGAAACCCTAAAAATGGAAATATCTGAAAACAAAACAGGAGGTGCACATCTTCAATATATGTAAAAGAATGTCTGAAAGTTTCAATGAAATCTGTTCAATGGTTTAAGAGGAGTTGCGGATAGCAAATCTGTACAGAATGTGAAAATGAATTCGACAAAGTTCCATTTTTCAATATGGGAAACTGTAAAAAAGAAAATATCTGAAAACAAAATAAGAGGTGCACATCTTCAATGTATGTAGAAGAACGTCTGAGAGTTTCAATGAAATCCGTTCACTGGTTTAAGAGGAGTTGCGGATAGCAGATGTGTACCCCCCCCCCCTCCCAAAGCGTAACACCATTATAGCATAACAGACGGACAAAATGGCTGTATGTCAGAATATGAAAATATCTGAAAGAAAAATAGGAGGTGCACATCTTCAGTGTATGTAAAAGAATGTCTGAGAGTTCCAATGGTGTTTGTTCAATGGTTTAAGAGGAGTAGTGGATAGCAGATCTATACCCCTCCCTACTAAAACCTGAATTGACAAAGACCATTTTTGAATGTGGGGAACTGTAAATATGAACTGGGGAACTGTAAAAAATAGGAGGTGCACATCTTCAATGTATGTAAAAGAATGTCTGAGAGTTTCAATGGAATCCGTTCACTGGTTTAAGAGGAGTTGCGGATAGCAGATGTGTACATCCCTAAAGCGTAACGGATGGACGGATGGACGAACATCGAAATATGAAAACATCTGAAAGAAAAATAGGAGGTGCACATCTTCAATGTATTTAAAAGAAGGTCTGCAAGGTCCAATGGAGTTTGTTCAATGGTTTAAGAGGAGTAGCAGATAGCAGATCTATACCCCTCCCAACTAAAACCTGAATTGACACAGACTATTTTTGAATATGGGGAACTGTAAATATGAAAATATCTGAAAAGAAAATAGGAGGTGCACATCTGCAATGTATGTAAAAGAATGTCTGAAAGTTTCAATGAAATCTCTTCAATGGTTTAAGAGGAGTTGTGGATAGCAGATTTGTACAGAATGTCAATTGAATTTGACAAAGTTCATTTGTCAATAAGGGAAACTGTAAAAATGAAAATATCTGAAAAGAAAATAGGAGGTGCACATCTTCAATGTATGTAAAAGAATGTCTGAGAGTTTCAATGAAATCCGTTCACTGGTTTAGGAAGAGTTGCGGATAGAGGATGTGTACCCCCCAAAGCGTAACGGACAGATGGAAGGACGGACCAAGTGATCACTATATACCTCCCACTTTTCAAGTAGGTGGTATAATAAGACAAGAATTGTGATAATTGGGAATATGTTAATTTCTGTTCCCTGTATGCTATGTTTTCAATAAAAATAATTTGAGGTGTAGACTACTAAAGAATTGAGGGGTGGGTTAATGTGGACGTCACAATTAATGTATGTGGAACTCACAGTTAATGTATGTCAACCAAAGTTACCAAGTTACAGTGAAATTATTCCAAAATGAGTCATCCTATCAAGTTACAATGAAATCCCTTCATAAATATGGCCTGTAGACTGTGCTAAAGGTTTTCGGGCTTCCGGCCTGTGTAGTGATTGCGGTTGACCGATCGCAAACAAAAGGGGACATCCTCATTTGGACATCATACAGAGTCATCTTACCAAGTTACAATGAAATCCCTCCATATTAAATATGACCTGAAGATTGTGCTAAAAGTTTTTGGGTTTCGGGCTTGAGCAGCCATCACGGTGGACAGATCATGACCAAAAGGGGACATTCTCATCTAGATATTATACAGAGTCATCCTACCAAGTTACAATGAAATCCCTCCATATTAAATATGACCTGTAGACTGTACTAAACGTTTTATGGGTTTTGGGCTTGTGCAGCCATCATGGTTGACAGATCACGACCAAAAGGGGACATTCTCATCTAGATATTATACAGAGTCATCTTACCAAGTTACAATGAAATCCCTTCATAAATGCAACCTGTAGTCTGTGCTAAAGTTTTTTGGGTTTTGGGGTCGGGCAGCCATCGAGGCTGAATGATCGCGACCAAAAGGGGACGTTCTCATCTAGACATTATCTGGAGTCATCCTACCAAGTTACGATGAAATCCCTTCATAAATATGACCTGTAGACTGTGCTACAGGTTTTTGGGCTTCGGACTCCTGTATGTTTGTTTGTTTGTTTGTTGGTGGTTAACGTCACATATTTATGCACTATGGCTAATCGTGACACAACATGGAGATGAAGTCAAGTTTAGGCAATCGTTGATCAACATGTTGCCCATTTTAGAGGACTTTCACCCCAAGCATTGGTGACTGGGTCCTATTTTACTAGTCAAGCGGAACTGGTTTACCACAGTAAACAAGTGCTGCTTACTTCCCGGGGTTCCCACGGGAATCGGACTCCTGTAGCCATCACAGTTGATCAATTGCAACCAAAACGGGGCATTCTCATCTAAACATTATATGGAGTCATCCTACCAAGTTACAATGAAATCCCTCCATAAATACGACCTGTAGACTGTGCTAAAGGTTTTCGGGTTTTGAGCTCGGGCAGTCATCATGGTTGACAGATCGTGACCAGATGGGGAAGTTCTCATCTGGACATCATACAGTCATCCGACCCAGTTACAATGAAATCCTTCCATACTAAATATGATCTGTAGACTGTGCTAAATGTTTCTGGGTTTCGGGTTGCACCGTCACGCATGACTGATCATGACCAAAAGGGGACATTCTCATCTAGATATTATACAAAATCATCCTACCAAGTTACCATGAAATCCCTTCATAAATACGAACAGTAGACTGTGCTACAGGTTTTCGCCTCGGGCAGCCACCACGGTTGACCGATCGCGACCAAAAGGGGACATTCTCATCTAGACATGACCTCAAACCTGCATATGAAATTTTGTGACGATCGGACAAGAACTACGGGGTGTAGCCTGTGCTAAAGGAAAATGTGAACAGACTCACAGACTAACACACTGCCGCACACGTGATGGCAATAGCTTATCTTGACTTTGTCAAGTTAAGCTAAAAATGAAAGTGTCAATGACACTGTAGCTCAACTTGTCAAGACATGTACATGTATAGTATGTGACACAGCAATGACAAACATCTAGGTAATGACCTGATAACAAAGGTACATACAAAGTATTGTAACGGTCTGTACATAAATACTGACCGTAGCCTGTAACAAATGTATAAGTAAAGTATTGTAAAGGTGGGTGACAGTCAGATGCTAAACTAGAAAAGAAATCTTGGAGTCCCAGAGTGGGTCTGACTGAACCCCCAAAATATTTGTTCTCATAGCACAGTGATAACAAAGGCACCCCAAAACACACTCATTCCTGTCCCAAGGTGAAAACAAAGGTACCCAAGAAGTTTCATGAAGATCAGTTGATAAATACAGCCTCTAGTCCGAGATGTATTGACGTGCACTTACAGTGTATAAGTAGCACTAAATAAATAAAAATTCATCTAATTTGCATAATTTCTGCACGAGAAAAAAAAAACATACTATATGTAATGTATTCCATTTTAATAAACATTCATACAAAAATTTATTCAAATCAGATCTTTCATACAGAAGTTCTGTACGAAAGACAGATTGCACTAATTTTGGTACAAAATGGCTGCTGGTGGCCATCTTGAATTTTGGACAACAGCCAAAAACACTCGTTCTCATCCCACGGTGATAACAAAGGTACCCAAGAAGTTTCGTAAAGATCGGTTCATTAATACGGCCTCTAGCCTGAGCGGTATAGAAGTTGTGTACAAAAAACTGATTAGACCTAATTTCGGTACAAAATGGCCACTGGCAGCCATCTTGAATTTTGGACTGCACTCAGAAACACTCATTCTCTCGTCCCAAGGTGACAACAGAGGTACCCAAGAAGTTTTGAGAAGATCAGTTGATAAATACAGCCTCTAGCCCGAGCTGTATTGACATGTGTACTTACTGTGTGTAAGTAGCACTGAAAAAATCAAAGTTCTTCTAATTTGCATAATTTCTGCACGAGAAAAAAATCTGTATTATATGTGATGTATCCCATGGTACTAAACATTCATACAAAAAATTATTCAAATCAGCAATGACACACATCTAGGTAATGACCTGATAACAAAGGTACATATAAAGTATTGTAATGGTCTGTACATAAATACTGACCGTAGCTTGTGACAAATGTATAGGTAAAGTATTGTAAAGGTGGGCGTTCCTGTCCCAAGGTAATAACAAAGGTACCCAAGAAGTTTCGTGAAGATCGGTTCATAAATACAGCATCTAACCCGAGCCGTACTGACTTGTGCACTAACTGTGTATAAGTAGCACTGAACAAATCAAAGTTCTTCTAAGTTGCATAATTTCTGCACGAGAAAAAAACCTGTATTATATGTGATGTATTCCATGTTACTAAACATTCAGTTAAAAATTTATTCCAATTAGAACCTTCATATAGAAGTTCTGTACAAAAAACTGATTGTACCTAATTTTGGTACAAAATGGCTGCCGGCAGTCATCTTGAATTTCGGACCGCACCCAAAAAACACTTGTTCTCGTCCCAAGGTGAAAACAAAGGTACCCAAAAAGTTTTGTGAAGATCGGTTCATAAATACAGACTCTAGCCCGGGCCGTATTGACATGTGTACTTACTGTCTATAAAGTAGCACTGAATAAATCAAAGCTCATCTAATTTGCATAATTTCTGCACGAGAAAAAAACCTGTATTATATGTGATGTATTCCATGTTACTAAAAATTCATACAAAAATTTATCAAATCAGAACTTTCATACAGAAGTTCTGTACACAAAAAACTGATTGCACTAATTTTGGTACAAAATGACTGCTGGTGGTCATCTTGAATTGTCCCATGGTGATAACAAAGGTCCCAAAGAAGTTTCGTAAAGATCGGTTCATAAATACAGCCTCTAGCCCGAGCTGTATAGAAGTTGTGTACAAAAAACTGATTGTACCTAATTTCAGTACAAAATGGCTGCTGGCAGCCAGCTTGAATCTTGGACTGCACCCAGAAACACTCGTTCTCGTCCCAAGGTGATAACAAAGGTACCCAAGAAGTTTCGTGAAGATCAGTTCATAAATACAGCCCCTAACCCAAGCCGTATTGACATGTGTACTGTGTGTCAGTAGCACTGAATAAATCAAAGTTCATCTAATTTGCATAATTTCTGCACAAGAAAAAAACCTGTATTTTATGTGATGTATTCCATGTTACTAAACATTCAGACAAAAATTTATTCAAATCAGAACTTTCATACAGAAGTTCTGTACAAAAAAATAATTGCACTAACTTGGGTACAAAATGTCTGCTGGTGGCCATCTTGAATTTCGGACCGTAACCACAAACACTCGTTCTCGTCCCACGGTGATAACAAAGGTACCCATGAAGTTTCGTAAAGATCGGTTCATAAATAAGGCCTCTAGCTCGAGCCGTATTGAATTGTTGACGGATGGACAGACAGACAATGGGCCATGGCATAACCTCAAATTTGACTATGTCAAAGTTGAGCTAAAAATGATAAAAATAAATTTTTAAATTACTTACTCCAGAGTTGGAGAGCTAAGTTTCCATAACTGATAACCTCCAAAACTGAAGCCAATCACCAGTGTACCACTCTGTACTATATACTTTAAACAAGTTATTGCTATCATTTCTGAAACATAAAAAATATATTTGTAAGTGATCAGTTATAACATACTTGCTAGAAACAGCTGTAAGGCCTCAAAAAGTAGATCTTTTATTTTTGTAATTATTTCTTCACCATCAAAAGTTCATATTCTTGGTTTGTTTCATGTTTTAGGCCTCATTATAAACAAAATAGCAAGGGTGGTTGTGTATTTCATCCCTCAAGTAAAAGGCTTTGAAATGCTTAAGCACTGCAAAGTCTTGTTGCACTAAGGGACAAATTTATCAATTCCATTAACTTGGGTAAAATATCAGACATAAACCATTTTTTATTTTTTAAAGTTTTCATTGGTTATAAAAAGAGTGCCCAAAGAATCATGCGGTAGGGCCTGAGAAATAGTTTAACTTTTTAAGGCCTAAATATGATTAAAAAACTATAGAGTTTGCCACTGAAAAATAATGTATCGACAGTTTTGCATATGACACTATCGATGCAGCTGCTTCCAACTCAAAAGCTGCTTCCAACTCAACTTGTCTGATGGCCTAGCCTTGTACTTGGATATCCGAAAACAACTTTGGCCATAGATAGTTTTTATTTAACATTCCTCAATTTACAGCTGTCAACAAAATGCAGTAGCAGTCTTTCAGGAATCAGTAGAACCCTATTCTACCAGTTTAGTTGCAGATATATGAATTTATTTATTTATTTTGGTTTAATGACACTTTCAAAAGCAAGGATCACCCTGTGTGGGGCAGATTTACAGGTGGAGGAAGCCAGAGAATCCAGCAAGAACCACCAAGCAACTGTCAGATGCCCCAACATACTAACTCTGCAAATGTAGGGTCAGCACTGGCTGAAGACAAGTGCACTATTGACATGCAGTATGCCTTAGTAGAGCACCACCATGCCTCCATGTGGGCAATCAGGATTAACCCTTTACCTAACGTAACGGCCAAAACCGGCCAGCGCTGTTCTCAAAAATCGCCAAATAATTTTCATTATTTTTTTCATTTTTTGTCTCAAAAACATAGGTTATGACTCCTCGTTGGAACGAGCTCGTCGAGCTCGTTCCAACGAGGGGTCATAACCTATGTTTTTGAGACAAAAAATGAAAAAAATTAGTTATTCAAGAATTATTTTTGCAAGTGTCGTCTGCTTTTCATGTTAGGTAAAGGGTTAAGTGCCTTACCAATGAACACAAAACAGTTATCCCTGGTCAGGATCGAACCATGGAACTCGCAGTTTGAAGTCTAATTTATTTATTTATTGGTGTTTAAGGACACATATTTATGCACAATGGCTAATCATGACCATGACAGTTTTACATGTGGAGGAAGCCGGAGTACCCAGAGAGAACCACCGAGCAATGATGAGCAGCTGCCAGCTTCCCAACATCGTAACTCCCCACTGCAGCACAAGCAGGGTTGGATTGGTTGAAGACATGCGCACCATTGACGTGCAGTACGCCTTAGTACACGGCGGCATCGTGCCCCCATGTGGACAATTGGGTTTAAGTGCCTTGCCCAAGAACACAACGCGGGAGTCCGAATCAATCGGTCAGACGGTCACCCATCCAAGGACTAACCGGGCTCGACGTTGCTTAACTTTGGTGATCTGACGAGAACCTTGAAGTCTAATACTCTAACCACTGCACTACCAGATATATGTATTAATTTCAATGCTATACAACACAACCTTCATTTACATGGGTAATATGCCTGAATTATTCAGAAATATGTCAAAGTTCACAATCAAATAGTCAGGGAGTGTGGTGGTTCAGTATGTAGAGATGCAGGCTGCAAGCTGAGAGGTTCTTGGTTCAAATACCACCTACAGTTAAAACTAAAGTCCTGTCATGAATAGTGTGCTTATCTAGGCTTAATTGCGTGTTGGAATTGCGCGCAATTGCCTATCGAATGGCATCCAAAGCAGGGCAGGTTCTCCTGGTTACTCATAGCAAACACATGCAATGTTTCTGCCAATAGACCTCCGGGTTACCCGGAGGTCCATTGGCTGAAACATTGCTTGTGCACAGGCCATATGTACAGAATTTGATAGCTTTACTATGGCCATAACACATACATTAACGCGCAGATCAACATGCTATTTGTGCGCTTTTCATGACAGGACTTCTAATTTTAACTGTAAGCAACCGTGTTGTGTCCTTGGGCAAGACACTTAAATCTCTTGATTGCCCATGTGGGGGCACAGTGGCGTTGTGAACTAAGGCATATCTTACATGGATACAGCCTAAAGTCATATTTAAACATTCCACATGCCCCAGAACATTGAACAAAACTCTTTTTAGCAATTTGATCCTCTGCACACTGATGACAAAATATGAAAATGTGAAGTTGAGAATTTTTCCCCATAATGCAACTGGGAATTTAACCAATTCCTTGTTTGAAAAAGCTCACAAAGCTCTGTCAAACAAAACTGAATTAGTTGAATTTTTAACTGGTTGAGTGCTAAATAATTTTTCAGATGTGATTTGAAACAGGTAATTTTTCAGAGACCAACTTACCAGCAAGACTAGATTTAAGATTTTGTTCATAAATAATTGTTTTTTTTATAATTTATTGGAGTGCCAACGGGCACTCTTCAATAAATTATAACCAGACAATTTTAACCCTTTACCCAATGAAACACCCGCATCCGCCCGCGTAATATGCAAATTCAGCAGCTGAAAAAATATTATTTTTCGAACAATTTCAACAAAACCATATCATGTGACCCCTCTTTGGAACGAGCTTGTTGAGCCCATTCCAAAAAGGGGTCACATGATATGGTTTTGTCGAAATTTTTTGAAAAATTAAAAAAATGATATTTAAAATAATAAATTTTGATATTGTCTGTGTTGGGTAAAGGGCTAAATAAAAACAAATTTCTTCTGCCGGTGAGCAAACAACAAGCTAATGCATCCAGTGTAAAGCCACTAAAGTGGCTTCTATCACTTTCCAATATATAGTGGCTTCCTGCACTCAACCAGTTAATTACATTATGGAAAGAATTAAATTTTTTCAAAGTTTTCCTTTTATGCCTATAAGATTGACACAAATGCTCTTGCCTCCATCTACAACTATAGATTGGAAAAAGTGATACATTGGAGCCCACTTAATTGGATATCTCTTAATTGTATATCCCTGTTAACTGAATATAATTTTCAAACACAAAACCATTTACCATATCTTCAGTATAAATTTGATCTGTTAATTGCATATGGGTTGTAGAGTAAACTCCTGTTAATTGTATATAATTTTTGTAATATGTCGAAAAAATTACTGTGACACGCACCAAATTCCCCTTATCAACCTTTTTGGCCCCACCACATCCAATACAGGCATTTATTCTATTATATCTTGTTTGACAGAGCTCTATGAGCTCTGTCAAACAAGATATAACAGAATAAATGCTCAGTTTACCTCCAGAACACAGGAAACTGACCAAATCCCTGTTAATTGTATACTCCTGTTAATTGAATAATTTTCACTGGCAAAATGGATATTCAATTAAGAGGATTCTACTGTATATCATAAGTCCCTCTGGACCAGAGCCCTGAAAAGACTAAAAATGTAAAGACAAACTCCAGTCGAACTGGATTGATCAAGAGACCAAAAATCAATGGAGGATTCACCTGGTGTCCATCAGAGTAATCTTCACAAAATGACACATTCAGCAAGAAGGAAGCAATCATTTCTCCACTTTCTATTAATTTGAACTCAAGTATTCTTGATATGTCTCTGAAATTATGGTGGATTAATGCTGCAATGGAACTTGTGGATGGAAATGTGCCACTTGAAAATTTAGTATTTTGGCATCAGTGTGAAGAGGGTTAATCAATACAAACCTATTTTAAATGAACAAATAACAGATTCATCAGGTCTTCTGTACTTATACCCACTTCTACCATGACTGTCCTCTGAAAAGGAAGGAGAAAATTAGATAGCATATTCGAAGCAAAATAATTCTTCTATGATGAGATAAGGTCAAGAAAAAAAAGATTCGTCTACATTACAATTTATAAGAGAAATAAATGTTACAAATGAACAAAAAATCACATAGTTTAAGTACATTTTTATAGAAGATTACCTTATTTCTAATTAGTTCAAAGGTCATTCTATAATCATACAATATATTTGACTCTATCATGTTTCATACAATCAGCTTTTCAAAGAGCTCAAAAAATGAGATAAGAAGATAAATACTCCACTCATCCAATGCATTGGGTTGATGACATTTTTATGCAAAACATTTTATTTAAGCATGATATTCTTCCTAAACACAGTCAGAAGCAGTCTGAAGACTTTGATGTCTGTGTAAGGAGCCATCAATTTCAATTCATAAATGGGGAAAAAAATTATATGGTATTACCAGTGCAGGGTTCATCCACTTGAATGAGTAGACAGTCAAGAAATTTACATGACCATCCTGGTATATTTTCCAAGAACCATCAAGGAGCCGGAGATGAGAAATTCAAAGATTAAAAAAAAATTTCTGGGTAAAAAACAAGGGAGCTCCTCTCCAAGAGCTTCCCATGGCATGAAAATTCTCATAAAGCAACAAGAAATTTCAATAATTCAGTTTTGTTTGACTGATCTGATTTCCCCAGTAACTTTGAATAAACAAACATCAATGTTCTCAGAAAGCTCCAAAAAACAATTTGGGATACTGAGAAGATTTTATGACAGCATTAGTACACCTCCAGGAAGAAAAGTTCAAGACATTCAAGGAATTTTCTAGAAAATTTTAAACCTTTCAAAAAATTTAAACAAAACCATATCATGTTACCCCTCAGTGGAACAAGTCGACGAGCTTGCTCCAAAGAAGGGAAACACGATATGGTTTCATTGAAATTTTTTTGAAAAATAATATTTATTCAACTGCTCAATTTGTATAATATGTGGGCGCATCCCGCCGATTCATTATAAAAAGGGTTAAGTGTAAGTATTATTTTGATGGATAAAAATTGCAATTCACCCAAGAAATGCAGACATATACCAAAGCTTGTAAGCAGACCTTGTGATCAAAATGAGCAATGCAGTTGCCTAAATTTATTTTACAAGAACTTTCCATGACTAATTCCAAGAAAGTCTGATTTTGAAGCACTTTCAGGGGTCTGGAATTTCAGTTTTAAAATGCAGCACTTTCAAGGACATGCACACGCTCTGTATGAGAAATTATTTCGATTTAGATCAATGTACTACCCTTAGGGGAACATCTGAACATATGACATCTAAATAATAGTCATGCAAGGATCTATATTATATTGTTTGTGTAAATCTGGCTAAATCCAAATTACCATCAAGAGTCATGCATAGTTGTTGACCTCGTGATTCAGCTTGATGCCTGGCAAGATGTATATCTCTTGTTCGAGGACTTACAAATTTTAACTTGGTTGGCATAAGTTCATCAGATTGGCTGTCTTCATCTAAACATAGATCTGGAATGAAATTAAAGATATTACTGCAAACACTTTGCGCAGGGTTCTATACAGTTGTGCTACCTGTAAAAAGTACATATTTTATTTTATATCATTCCAGAAAATTTTCAACAGTTTCTCAATAGTACAATCTCGGGGGTCGAAATGTTCAAAAAAATTTACTTGTCACCTGTGACAGGTAAATTTGTTTTTTACTTGTCACCCATTGAAACCAACTTGAACAAATTGACTTTCAACACAATCGGCTCCCTTTGTGCATTGCGCAGATTTTTCCGAGTCAATTCAGGGGTTTTTCGTTACAAATTTACCCAGGACTAAACTCTTTGCAGATGACGCTGAACACGTTGTCTTTCAACTGTTGTGTAGTTACCCCGGCATCGCATGACGTGCACGCATTAATTTTCAATCAATGCCAATGAGGTATAAATTTAGTTAAAAATGGAAACAAGTTTTCCCCAGAAAGCACTAGATGATGACGAGTACACACAGAATCTCCCTCAATATCTATGACGAGTTTGGTTCAAAATATAAAAGAGTTTCCCCCACAAACAAAATGGAAGTGGAATGTAATTATTGTTAACTGTGCCGATTGTTTCGGATTTTTTTCTGCAATCAGAATTGGTATGTTTGGGAATGATTTCAACAACATAAAAAGTCATGGCAAAAATACACTTGTCGCCCAGGACAAGTGAATTTATTTTTTGGTTGTCGCTGGTAGAAATTACCTGTCGGCGACAACTAGACAAGCATTATTTCGACCCCTGAATCTCCATTAGTTTCTACGAAAGAGGGTTCTGGCAGACAAAGACTGATAAAATTCAAAGCTACTCAAGGTCATTTATCAACATTTAGAGCATTTTCCAAGGTCCCACAATAGCCAAATTCAAGGATTTTCAAAGTCCCACCATCACATGTCCTAACTATGATCTTCTGTTCATTATCCCCTCCTCCCACTTCCCTCTGAGGGAAGTGGGAGGAGGGATTAACGACCAGAGGATCCTGGTTAGGACTACACCTATATTCCAGTTATTCTGCAAAAATAGCAACCGTTTGTTTTAATATATTTTATGTACTGGTGATTTATTCATTTATTATTATTAATTTCTGGATGTTTAAGTTACATATTTCTGAACAATGGTTTAATTAATTGACATACTGTAATCAGGGATAATCTGAGCCACTATCAGGGGCCAAAAAAAGGGCCTCTTTTCCAATGCTAAATCGGTCTTATTTTTCCCCAATTCCAGCTTGAAAATTCCCAGTCCTCTCTGCCTTAAACAATTGAAACTTTTTACTCATAGTTCATGCCTGATAATTATGTATTTTGTCTGATCAAAACAACGAACTGTTCTGAAATTTCTATCTATTCATATCAACATGACATCTGATACATCAAGAGAACAAATATCAATCAAAATCATCATTTGTATGTACTTTGAATAAAAAAAACCTTTCGAAATTTATTTCCCCATTTTGGACCTTCCCAACTAAATTTTTTCCAAATTCCAGAGACCCTGGCCCCTTTCCCCAAATACCCAGGAATATCCCTGGTAATATTTGACTTTAATATTAGATATTATTCAGCAATCTAAATATACGGCAGGAGATTATAGTCTTTTGAAATAAACTGAAGTGGCGTTTGCATGGAGGAAAATTTACCAAAATAAGGATCTACATTCCCAGATAAATGACAATCTGTGCAAATAAATATGTGGTTGACATTTTACATTTGAAAATAATTTTAAAAAAAGATGTGTATTTGAATAGTTATTTATGTTCTTTAATCTATTTTAATGGGTGTGTGGGGGGGTGGGGGGGTTAGGTTGAGGTGCAGGCTGCAAGACGAGAAGTCTTCGGTTCGAATCCCACCTGTGGCAACCATGCTGTGTTCTTGGGCAAGACACTTCACCGCCATCGCCCACGTGGGGGCACAGTGGCCTTGTGTACTAAGGCATACTGCACATCAATGGTGCACTTGTCTTCAACCAATGCTAACCCTGCTTGTATGCAGTTAGTATGTTGGGGAGCCTGACAGTTGCTCACTGTTGCTCGTTAGTTTTCTTCGGCTTCCTCCACCCATAATACTGCCCGACATGAGGTGACACTGGATGTCAAAAGTTCGTTAAACCCCAGTAAATAAATAAATAAATCTATTTTATATATTGTTGAAAAAATAAATCTATCAATATATCTTCATTCTTTGCTTTTTATCATTCAGCGGATACAGAACCCCATACTTGTGTCAGTGGTGTATTAAAGTATTACATGAGAAACATTTGATAAATTTAACAAATCAATAAATGCTGGTAGGTTACATCATTGCCAGCTTTCATTCTTGGGATGTCCCCCCCCCCCCCCCCCCCCCCAAAAAAAAATGTTACAAAAACTAAAAGAGTACTTCCCGCCATCCTTCTCTCCCAAATCCACCCTATGCATTTATTCATTGACGTTTAAGGTCACGTATTAAAGTGACCTTAAATGCCAATAAAGTATACAAAACTTCCCTTGTATACAAAGGCTATTCATGACTGCAACATGAATATAAAGTCAAGTTTTAGTCAATCATTTATGCCCATATTGCCCATTTTAGAGGACTTCAACCCCAAGCATTGTTTACTGGGTCCTATTTTACCAGTAAAACATAGTCTGTTTACCACAGTAAACAAGCACTCCCTGGGTTGCCGCAAGGAAATCCACTTCTTGTCTGGCAGGCTCAACATATTTTATAAAACCCATTCTGGTAAGATATACCGTTGCCAACATCAACATTATATTTTGGGGAATGTTCTACTGAAATGAAAGTGTCAATGACACTGTAGCTCAACTTGTCAAGACAAAGACATGTACATGTATAGTATGTGACACAGCAATGACAAACATCTAGGTAATGACCTGATAAGAAAGGTGCATATAAAGTATTGTAACGGTCTGTACATAAATACTGACAGTTGCCTGTAACAAATGTATAGGTAAAATATGTAAAGGTGGGTGACAGTCAGATGCTAAACAAGAAAAAAATCTTTGAGTCCCAGAGTGGGTCTGAGTGAACCCCAAAATATTTGTTCTCATAGTACAGTGATAACAAAGGCACCCCAAAACACACTCATTCCTGTCCCAAGGTGAAAACAAAGGTACCCAAGAAGTTTCGTGAAGATCAGTTCACAAATATGAGCTGTGTAGAAGTTGTGACAAAAAACTGATTGGACCTAATTTCGGTACAAAATGGCCATAGGCAGCCATCTTGAATTCTGGACTGCACCCAGAAACACTCGTTCTCGTCCCAAGGAGATAACAAAGGTACCCAAGAAGTTTTGTGAAGATCGGTTCATAAATACAGCCTCTAGCCCGAGCCGTATTGACATGTGCACTTACAGTGTATAAGTAGCACTGAATAAATCAAAGTTCATCTAATTTGCATAATTTCTGCACGAGAAAAAAACTCGTACTATATGTGATGCATTCCATGTTACTAAACATTCATACAAAAATATATTCAAATCAGAACTTTCATACAGAAGTTCTGTACAAAAGACTGATTGCATTAATTTTGGTACAAAATGGCTGCTGGTGGCCATCTTGAATTTTGGACCACACCCAAAAACACTCGTTCTCATCCCACAGTGATAACAAAGGTACCCAAGAAGTTTCGTAAAGATCGGTTCATAAATACGGCCTCTAGCCTGAGCCGTATATAGAAGTTGTGTACAAAAAAATTATTAGACCTAATTTCGGTACAAAATGGCCACTGGCAGCCATCTTGAATTTTGGACCGCACCCAGAAACACTCGTTCTTGTCCCAAGGTGATAACAAAGGCACCCAAGACGTTTCGTGAAGATCGGTTCATAAATACAGACTCTAGCCTGAGCCGTATTGACATGTGTACTTACTGTGTGCAAGTAGCACTGAAAAAATCAAAGTTCATCTAATTTGCATAATTTCTGCACGAGAAAAAACCCTGTATAATATGTGATGTATCCCATGGTACTAAACATTCACCCAAAAAATTATTCAAATAAGCGCTTTCATATGGAAGTTTTGTGCAAAAATCTGACTGCACCAAATTTTGTACAAAATGGCTGCCATCGGCCATCTTGAATTTCGGACCGGACCCCAAAACACTCGTTCTCATCCCACGGTGATAACAAAGGTACCCAAGGAATTTCGTAAAGATCGGTTCATAAATACGGCCTCTAGCCCGAGCCGTATTGGCATTTGCACTTACAGTGCTGAAAGTAACACCAAAAAACATCAAAGTTAGTCCAATTTGCAAAATTTACGCACGAGAAAAAAACCTGTATTATATGTGATGTATCCCATGGTACTAAACATTCATACAAAAAATTATTCAAATCATAGCTTTCATATGGAAGTTCTGTACAAAAAACAGATTACTGCATCGTCGGTACAAAATGGTGGCTGGAAGCCATCTTGAATTTCGGACCAAACCCAAACACACTCGTTCTCGTCCCACGGTCATAACAAAGGTACCCAAGAAGTTTCGTAAAGATCGGTTCATAAATACTGCCTCTAGCCCGAGCCGTATCCAATTGTTGACGGACAGACGGATGTTGGGCCATGGCATAAGCTCAAATTTGGCTTCGCCAAAGTTGAGCTAAAAAATTAATGTTGGGATGCCCCAGCCCCTTCCACCATAATTTTTCTGACTTAATAACTGTCTCCCATTCCAATCTCAACATATTTGTTCAAACTCCATATCTGTGATTTTGTGTAATTGAGCCTGATTTTATGTGATTTTGGGTGATTGCATGTCATTTTGTTTGATTGCAGTTTTTAGGCATAGCTGCATCGAAAAGTAACATCATTGCGTTCCTTATTTATTGAAACTTTCTCTCTGAAAAGATTCCAAAAAGTAGGCTTTCATATCTGATTAAAATACAACATATTGCTGATAAGTTGTTTTCAACCTCAGTTTATATTTATTGAATAACTTTTATACTGTGTGCTTGTGTTGCATTTGTGAGAAATGTTGGACAAGTCGACACATGGACGATTCAAACAATGATTTGGACACTCAAATGACTATTCCTTTTCAACAATATTGAATGCAAAATGGTTGCAATGAATACTTGTAGGATTCCTCTTTTCATTTCTACTTCAAGGCAGTCAACCTGTGTTACAAGACGACTGACGGGTTACCATTCAAATGCCAAAAACAATGTCAAAGTGAGCTAATATTTTGCCCAGCCTTTAACAAGCCTGTGACCTCACTGAGATGTCACTGAATGACTGATCGATTTTTAATACCTTCATTTTCCATTTTGTGTGAATAATTTGTGTTTTCTCAGTGAAGGTTAACTTATATATCAGGACTACGTAGCATGACTGCTCCATATTATGAAAGTGTTAGCTTATCACATGTAAAAATTGTTACTCCAGTCTCCTTAAAGTCTTGACATTAACAGGTGGATGCATTGGACCAGTCAATAAAATTGCTCAATGCACATTTTTTTTTCTATGCGCAGGGGCCTTGTGAAGCAAAGTCCATCTTTTTTTTTTCTTTTTTTTTTTTGGGGGGGGGGGGGGGGGGGGGGGGGTGAGGTGGGGGGATGCATCCATGTTTGTCTTGTTGGTGCTGTCGATAACTTCAGCTAAAAAAAATAGTAGACCTGAAACAAAGAAACCCGGAAAAGAATTACATACATATTTGCTTGTCTTCTCTAAGATACATTGATGAACACTAGATTATTTACAAATGCAACCAACAGACAGAACAAGTCTGTAAAAAATCAAAACAATTTTCCTTGCTCACAACACTGTTTTCACTGAAAGCACAGAAATTTATTTTCAGGTTGTCCTTTCACAAGTGGTCAGTCCACAGCTTGCATTGTTTATATTTCTCTGCTGATTAAAAAAAAATAACTTTTTTTACACTTTATTGTACTTTTTTTTACAGTTTATTGAGAATCAATTAATTCATTTTGTGTGGCAATAACACCATCCCTTAGGAGGCTTTAGCCTTAAAAACCAACAATATGGTCTCAGAACATGTTCTTTAAAGGCCCAATTCCATTTCCGGACAAGTTTCACTATAACAGAACAGGTGCCACAACATGCAACTCTGAGTAAACACAAAACTTCCCTTGTATTTGGAGTACCTTGGCAGTTGTTCCCAGGAAAAACTAGGCTGCTTATATAGGCACCAAAGACTTGCCAAGAAACAGCCACAAAGAATGTAGACGGTCAAAGTGCTTCAAAAATGTATAATAAAGGTTGTCATACAATCAAGAAGAAATCCTGCAAACAACAGTCAAATCAGCTGAGCACTGATTTCTAGTTAAGTCTTGGTTGCCTCTAGACTGGACTAAAAATCACTAAGCCACAAGGCTTACAAACTGTAGGGTAGTAGAAACCTGGAAAATTATCAAATTGGGCAGGCAATAGCATGTGTGTGCGACGCCCACTTCAAAATCATGTTTGAAGTAGTCCAGAACAAACAAGAGCTGGACTGTCGTCCGGTGAATACCCCCACGTGGTGTACTGCCTAGTGTGGGCATACCTCTGACCAAATATTATAGAAAACAAGTTCCATAATAATTTACTTAAGTTATGAAAGTTAGGAATATTCTCAGATGCACTCACACACGGACGGCCAGATGCACAGACGCACAGATGCATGTAATCCAGTATACCCCCATTTTCTTCGAAAGTGGGGGTATAATAAAACCATTCATTGAAGCAAGGATATAAATATGATTAACCCTTTACGAAATGCACACAACATCAAATCTGGTTATTTTAATGTTTTTATTGATTCAATTTTTACACAAAATTTCAACAAAAACCACATCATGTTATCCCCTAACTGGAACAAGCTTGTTGAGCTTGTTCCAATGAGGGGGTGCATGATAGGGTATTGTAGAAATTTCCTGTAAAATAATTTTTTTCACTGCTCAATTTATAAATAATTTGGGCAAATGCGACAGATTCATTAAGTACACAGATAAAAACAGAACAAAAAAACAACCATTATTACCAAACATCATGAGTGAGCGTGAAAAAATATTGTTTTCAACAGATTTTCTTACAACAAATGGACATACCGAGTAGATATACATAACCACATTCGGTGCCAATTGCAGCTACTCCAGAAAAATTCCTTAGCACTTCACTCAGTGCCCATCTTGGTGATGAATCCCCATATTCTGTAGTGATCAGCTCAATACTTGTAACCTTAAAATAATAAATAAATGATGTATTAGTAATTAGTAACTTTATTTGCAACTGAGAAAGTTTTTCTCATGCTCCAGAAATATTTGCTGCAGAAGGCTTGAAAATAACCTCAGAATGACTGTTAACCCTTTACCTAACATAAAAGGCAGACGACACTTGCAAATAATATTCTTGACTAATTTTTTTCATTTTATGCATCAAATTCATAGCTTATGATCCCTCACTGCAACAACCTTGTTGAGCCCATTCCAATGAGGGGCCATAAGCTATGTTTTTGATGCAAAAAGTGAAAAAAATAATGAAAATTGGATGGTGATTTTTGTGAATAGCGCTGGCCGGTTTTGAACGTTACACTGGGTAAAGGGTTAAGGTTAGGTAGGGTTTGCGTAAATTGTAAAATACATGAACGTGCTACTGGTTATAATAACATCTAGCCCGCAACCAGTTTACAAAATTTCCACCAAATAAACTCTATAAAAAAAAACATTTCTACCCCCCCCCCCCCCCTCCCCACAAACCAAACTATCGGACACAATCTAGGAGCCTTTGCAGGGTTGTCATTTTGAGACGGCCGATCGCCCAGGGCCGTAGTCACCCACCTGAGTTCAAAATTTTGCGGACGGTAAATGTCCGCCTAACCCCAATTTGTGCAGCCCATTAATTCAGTCAACGGCACCTCAAAATCGGCCGTCTCAAGCGGCAATTTTCGCGGGTTGAATGAGGTAACAAAGCACAATTTCAGAAGTTTTTATTGTGTGGCGTCAACGCAGTCACCCAGAGACAGTAACTTTCCAAATACGACAGAGAGGTCTGCCAATTCCAAAGTTGTAATTAGTTATTACATTGTACATCAAACTGTGACAACTCTTGTGTCACGCGCGATTACGGGACCTATAATCCCCACGCCAGTTTTCAGGGCTCGCAAATAGGTTCGCCCGACGTCCCGGGACAACCAGTAATTTTCTCGGGCAACCAAAAAATGCTATTCCCTCTACCCGATGGGCAACCAGATTTTTTCTGTCTGATTTTAAAAGATAATTCTTTGAGAAAATTAAAATATAAAAACAAGCAGGAATTAATGATTAAACAACTGTTAAAATGGTTGAATACGCATTCCGCTGGTTAGGAGAAGTACTTTTCAGACAGTGTCGGCGGCTCATAAACTTCAACAGGTACATAATTCCTTTTCTGATCTATGATATTATCGATGACATGTGCTGGGATTGGTTGTCAATAACGCACTGCTTTAAGTATTCAACAAACCTAAACAAATGGTCACCATGTCGGTACTGTTTAGCCCTGTCCCACTGATACTGTTAGCAATGAGCTGACAGCCCCCCACGCACACACACCTCCCACAGAGATATTCAGGGCAAATTTTTATATTGTTCAGTAATGCTCACAAGTGTAGTCTGGTGTATTTGAATCAATGTTCCCAGATATCTGGAGAGCACCAGTACAATAAGCAACCGAGAATGGCGTGACGTCATATCCCTGTAGAGACTATACTGTACGCTCATAATGTCCTGAACGATTCAAACACAACCAGTACCTTCCCAAAAATCATTTTTCGAAAGTGAAAGTGGATGTTGCACTCATTCAGCATTGCAACGGTCTCTGTTGCTGATCTTCCTCCCGGTCAGGTACTTATTTATTTTTTTGTTACTGTATTGAACAAATGATATAATATGTTTGAGATTAGTTCTCAGTTCAGATAGTAAGTTAATGTAGCGCAGTGAACCAGGACACTTCC
The DNA here is from genome assembly GCA_031216915.1 of Pictodentalium vernedei. Lineage (NCBI taxonomy): Eukaryota > Metazoa > Mollusca > Scaphopoda > Dentaliida > Dentaliidae > Pictodentalium > Pictodentalium vernedei. The sequence continues at coordinate 388,686,396 of CM062290.1, read as the reverse complement.
AGGCCGTAATAGGGAGAGGAGGGGTGGGGGAGGGGGGTACTATGGTTGCCGTATCCAAAGTGTCAGTTGTCATGACGCATGGCTTTTTTTTTGCACAACTGAATCTTGATCTGTCCCCATCTTTCAACACCTGTTGTTATACATTGTTTGTTGTCATATCTGATCAACTCAGATTGAAATGTGTATAAATTGAGCAATCAAATATCAGTCCTAATGCCGGGCCACCATTTTCTGGGGTGGGCAACCAGATCTCAAAAGAAGCCTGCCCGACGGGCAATCACGTTTTTTCACTATTTGCGAGCCCTGGTTTGACCCCTGACAATTTGTCTGAGACGTTTCATCCCCAAATCAAAGCCGGGACGATTCGTCCTCCAAATCTGATTGATTAGCCCCAAATTATCTACATCTGGCAGTCAATTTTGATTGAAATCAGACACTTATCACTCAAGTTACCACTCTGAAACCAACATCAATGTCTTCTAAGTCGGAAAAAAGCCATAACTCTGTCAAAAAATATTGGACAAATCCCACTATAAATTCCAACCTGTATTATGTGCTTATAAACCTATGTATAAAATTTTGTTACATTTCATTCACTCAAACTAAAGTTATCGTCCGGAAACCAATATCAACATGTTTTCCAAGTTGGAAAAGAGCCATAAAAATACCGGACCACGCCCGCTATCAATCCCAACTTGCATTATGTGGTTATAAACCTATGTATAAAATTTTATTTCATTTCATTCAGTCAAACTAAAGTTAACGTCCCGAAAATCAGACAGGGCGGGTTTTTGGAACTCATCCAAGACATTTCTCGAGCTGAACTCCCAGACCAAATTTTGTAAAATCAGATGTGTGTTCAAGTTATCGTGCCATTACGACACTGATGGACAGACAGATGGATGGCTGCCCACCAATCTTCATCAAAACAAAGGTTGACACAACTCGACCAAAAATACAGGTGTTTTAACTGACCGTTTGATCATTTGATATTAAAACGGCACTGAACCGGTGACTGAAATAATATCACAGAAGAATAATAGATTGTGAGTCCACATTTAGAATGTAAGGCAAAACCCTTCACCTAACACAATAAATACCCAACACTTGCAAAAATATTTAACTGAAAAATTTCCCTCAGGGTGCATTCTCCAATAAACTGTCAGACAATTATTGATAATTAATTTTGTCCCTATATCCTGATAAATTCTATCTTTTGATTGGTCAGAATGCCTTGAACAAATAGCCATGGCAAAGGGTGCATCTAACATCCAAGGTATATGAGATTGTGCAACATTCAGGGTATAAGCGAACGCAAAACATCGGGGGTATATGGTTTAAATGAAAGCTTTTCGCTTCCGCTCGTCTCGTTATAAAAATCGAACCCAAAAACCTGAAAATAGTCACAAATATATCAGATTTCTGACAGTTCTCTCATATTTTGTCATTATAAATTAAATAGTCGAATAATTAAATGAAACAGCTTGAGAAAAATAAAATAAGAGCAAATATCGTCCCATAGGCACATAGAACACATTGGAACTCGGGGGACGATATGTAAACAAAATACTGTTTACTCGTTTCCTTGATGACCAAAGGGGTGTAACTCTATCTGTTGTCTTCTGCGTTTGTAAAAACAAAACATTTATTCACGAATTTCGTCTAACTTTTTACGGAGAGTGAGAAACGCGTGAACAAATTTTTCTCCACTATGTTTCTATTGTGTTTCAAACGGTCAAACGGGACAAAAACGTTATCTCCGTCAACATGTATGGTATATGGAGATTTAATACCTGGATGTCTCATTTAAACACCTCGCCTGCGGCTCAGTGTTTAAAAACCGACATCCAGGTATTAAATCTCCATAAACCATACATGATGGCGGAGATAACTTATAGTGACCTCAAAAATATAATTTATAATTCTACGAGTTAGAAAGTAAAACATTAGACAAAATATACCTTGTGTGGAATTTCAATAGCTTTAACCACACTTCCACAGGATGTGTCCAAGATGCACAGCATGCCAACATTTGTGTTATTGTAGATACCAATCAAAAATTTATAAACACCATCAACTTTAATAGGTTTGACACATGTAATCTGGGTGTGCTGATCTTTCATAACGGTTCCAAACTGCCATGCTGCTAGTCTATTTCTTGTCACGGTGCTGATAATTTCTATCACAGACCCTTGTACCAACCAAGACACACAACCATCTGCAAAACAAATTAAAGTAAGCAGAAAGATTATTTTTCTTCAAGAGGCTGAAAAAAGGGATTTTCTTTTTGGGCAAACTCTCACTGAAACCCCTTCCAGACTTTAGATTTTGAAAAATGCAGGTGCACAATAACATATGCACCTGCTTTAGTGTTTATCCGCTGTTTGGCAATCGCATCTGACATCAGTCGATTTTGAGCCATCGGTTGAACATTGGTATAAGTGTTCATGCCGATGATTACATGGACCACCACATGGTCAAAATTGTTTATATTTACATTTGTTTCACAATCTCATATGAGCAGTAATAAGCTTAATATATTGCCACAATGATTGGCAGGAATCATGATTGGTCCGATTTCATTGATTGGTTTGATCTTCCCCTTGATAGCTACTCACAACACACATACCACACGTCATGTGATGACTATGAAATTTGACATTGGCAGAAACAAGTTAACAGTGTGACATCTTTGATCACTGATCAATTACTTTGTTAACCAGGGTTCTCACAGTCAAGGACCAAAAAAATTCAAGGACTTTTCAAGGACATATCAGCATTTTCCAAGGATGTTTTTTTTTAAATGTACATTTGGAATATCACCTTTTTTAGAAATCTCACCTACTTTAACCCTTTACCTAACATGTTTGTTTGTTTGTTTGTTTGTTGGTGGTTAACGTCACATATTTATGCACCATGGCTAATCGTGACACAACATGGAGATGAAGTCAAGTTTAGTCAATCGTTGATCAACATGTTGCCCATTTTAGAGGACTTTCACCCCAAGCATTGGTGACTGGGTCCAATTTTACTAGTAAAGCGGAACTGGTTTACCACAGTAAACAAGTGCTGCTTACTTCCCGGGGTTCCCACGGGGAATTACCTAACATGAAAAGCAGACGACTCTTGCCAAAAAAATTCTTGAATAACTAATTTTTTGTCTCAAAAACATAGGTTATGACCCCTCATTGGAACGAGCTCAATGAGCTTATTCCAATGAGGGGTCATGACCTATGTTTTTGAGACAAAAATAAAGAAAAATTGAAATTAAAAGGCCATTTTTTAGAATAGCGCTGGCCGGTTTGGACCGTTATGTTGGTAGGGTAAATGGTTAAAAATGTCTTCCACCTCATCCTTCTAAATTCCAGAAAACAAGCGCTTCTAAAATGCACTGTAACAAATTATGGTGCTTACAGAATGACACCCAGTTAAATAATGTTTGAATTTTAATTCCCCATTTTTGGTAAACATCGATTATCCATTATTTACGTTTGTTTTTTTTTGTTATTTTTCAACAAAAAAAAGTGCATAAGAGATGTTTCAATTGCCCACTATTACACAGGTAAAAATAATATAGGGCAAAATTCAAGGACTTTCAAGGAGTCCGATGGATTTTCAAGAATTTTCAAGTGCATTTTTTTAATTTTCAAAATTCAAGGAGTAAGATTGAAATTCAAGGACTTTTCAAGGATGTACACATCCTGTTAACTTGTTTCCAATGACGTCGTATTTTATTTTGATACACACAGTGACACGATCTTCAGGTCAATGAGCCAATCAACCTGACTGTACTGTAAAACTAACTAGAGCTGGGAAGTTAACCGCAACCATGGGGTCGGGATCGGTAGTACTAGTGAGACTACCGAAAATTGCAACTGTGCTTCAAGAAACACAAGCACAAATTCAGTTTCAAACTTGAAAGCGCCATGTGGTTTCTGACCGAAATAAAACAAATATTGAATTACCAGACTGAAGTAGAGCTTGCTATTTGCTCTTTATTTGTACTGTCCGACATTTATTTCTATACGCAAGTTTTTAAGCTTAAACTCCAAAATCAGTTTCAAATTCATAGTTGAAGATGGATGGAAATTTCGGGTTACAATGATCTCAATGAGGAACTTTTAACAGATAAATTTTTTAGGGTTGGCATAATTTTTTAGGGTAGGTCAGTCGGGTTACCCTAAACACAGGGTTTTTTGGCCTGACATTTTACATTACACCCTCGACAAAATTTTTTCCTGACGATGTACATTGCTACCACAGCATTTTTCTCAGCACCCCAGGAAAGTGGAAATTAGTGATGGTAAATGTCCATGATCAAACTCTAATATTCAGTTATGGCCAGGGACAAGTCAGGGGGAATTTTAGGGAGACTTCATGTCTCCCTCCAGAAAAAATAGGGAGACTGCAGAGTCAAGTAGGGAGACTTCATGCATAGGCAAGTGGGGAAAATTGAAATATTTATGTACCATCCCCTGTTGCCTCTTCATATTTTCAGCTTGTGGTCCTCCATTAACGCCCAATTAATCCAGGTCCAGTTGTCTATGATGCATCTATGCCAGGTTAAAAAATCACAAAGTAATTACTGATTGAAAATCCCCTACTGCTACCCTCTCCTTCATGACCCCTCCACTCTTCTTCGTGCCAAGAAGCCAGGCCTTTAAATTCTTCCCAACTAACGACGGTAAACGCTGTGCCTAAATAAGATAATTGCACCCAAATTATGTAGGCAGAGTTTGAAACTTTTTCCAAAGTTTTGCAGTGTTTCGGCAATATATAGTTTGGCCAGGTTTCCCTGATGCTTGCAACACAGCTTAGAGCTTACCTTCGAATCAAACAATGCAACAGATAAATATTTTTTTTAAACCCCACAGAGTTCGCCAAAGAAAAGCAATCGGTGTCGACAGTGTCGTATACGACACTGTCGACAGTGATTGCTTTTCTGTGGCGAATTGCACTTGATCATGTACTTAAAGCTTGAGATCTATTATATTCATGTTTGTGGCATTTCTCAGTAAAACACCATGCTTAATTTACATTCAAATAGACCTTTGGCATGACACTGGGAAACTAAGAAGCCTTCTCGAGTGAGTCTAATAAACTTACGTTAAAGGGTGGTGGGAGGGAACCAGTTATAATGGTGAAGACCTATAACAAGGGGTTGAAAACTAGCATTTTAAAACGGGGGACCCAAAACCTACGACAAGAAAAAGAAAATACCAGGGCTTTTTCTCCAACCATGCAGGCCACATCCATATTTATTGTTGTGCCCAAATTAGATTGATCTAAAGGTCTGAAGAATTATATTAATTAATTCGCATATGCGGACCTGTATGGTTATAGTTAGCTCCCCTGATATGTTTTTAGTATATCAGGATGAAATAGAAGTGGATGCGTGCAATAGTTTTTATCATGAAGCCAGGTGTTTTGATTACTTTCAAACAAGAATTACAATAATCTTTTTGCAGTGATTTGGATGCTTTGATTTCAGAATTAAATCATCCATTGACTACTGACAGATCCGTCTCATGCAACAGGTTTGTTTATTCTGACCTGTGGCTGGTAAATTTCTGACTGTCGTCAACAGGTGGACAGGCAAACATTTTGTCCTCTGGACTGTCATCATTCACCAAAAATCATAGGAATCAAAACATGAAATTCCCCGACTGTCAAATGTTACTCAACACAGTTATATTTTTACAGTGTTGGATCTAACTGCCTATTTAATGCATTTTGGTGTGAGAATAGCACACCTGGGCATGTTTGGGTTTTTTTGCATTCTTCATTAACTGTGTTTCAACTCACAGGATAATGATAATGTCATACAATATATCAACAGCGTTCAACTGATGATTGGAACCGGCTACCACAATCGGCTGATTGTGGGCAATCGGATAACAATGGCAACGGCTCCTGGAAGATCGATTCAACCGATTGTTGCCAAGCATTTTGTGATGATTCATAAACTGCATTTTATTATCTTCAGCAATTGTTCAATTGTTAATGTAAAATAATGTGAATGATATCATTCAATAAAGTTGAAAAACCACCACAATATGTATTCTTAATCTCTCTGGATGCCCCTTTACAGGATAGACAAGTTAATCCACATGTAAGGCTTACAATTCAGCTTACTTGCGGCAATCGCCAGTTCATACCAAAAAAGAATAGGGTGCACTCCGCTGACTCAGGTTGCAGTAAAAATAACCAGTGCGCGACTGGTAATTTTACAGGACCTGAGTCAAGGGAGTTTAACACTGTGAAATATGTTCAGTTTAATGTAGTTCTTTGCGAGCCTCAGACTTGTCTAGTAGTGTACGGAATTACAATCGGAATCGGCATCGATTGTGAGCTCAAATAACCAGTAAAAGATCAGAGGCCATTTTTGGTAATCGGTTGAACACTATATAACAACGGCTCCACAAATAAATGTGTCAATGACACTGCAGCTCAACTTGACCAAGAAGGGACTGAACTAAATAGAAAGTTCCAGTAATGACAAGTCATTCAATCAAGTTTCTATGGAAAGGACATCACACCACCAAAGCTGCATTTTGAAATCAGAAAAAGATAGGGTGAGGGATGCAGAATGTAGAGTGTGCTAATGGAATTGTTGACAACCTGTATGCAAAATCCAAGATGGCCACTGGCAGCCATGTTTTTCAAAGAAATTCAGAGAAATTTGATAGCTCCCATCAAGACATCACACCAAAGCTACATATAAAATTTGAAAGCACCAGGTGTGATGTGTGGCCTGTTGTGTGTGCAAATGGAATTGTTTACAATTTATATGTAAAACCCAAGATGGCTGCTGGCAGCCATGTTTTTCAACAAAATTCAGAAAAATTTGACAGCTCCCATTTAGACATCACACCAAAGCTACAAATAAAAATTGAAAAAGATTGTGTGAGAGGTGCGGCCATACAGGGAGTTAATAGAATTGTTGACAATTTATATGCCAAATCTAAGATGGCCACCGGTGGCCATGTGTGGTGTGCCAAAGGAATTGTGGCTGGACAGGGGGACATACAGATGGATGATGGATTGCAACCTATCCCAATATCTGATACGTGACGTCAAGTTGAGCTGAAAAATAAATACATTTTATTCAAAGTGGCCAGAAATCTGTCACCTCTCTTAAGAACTGAATCCATGTAACTTCATTTGTGTACATATACATGTGAATACCACCAATTTAGTAGTTATACAGTAAAGTGACACAATTAATAATCGTCACTTGTTTCTTTGAAGACATCGTAAGTAGTAAACATTTTCCTTCAAAGATGTGGGTGAATGGGTTTTATTTTGTTCGACTGTCATGTTGTGGCACCAGACTATTGGAAAATTTGTTTAAAACTTTTAAAACTCATTACAATAATGAGTGTGGTTCAATCCACTTGTCACAAACTCAGGCCTGGAAATAAAAGAGCTTTACATCATAACCCAGTAGCAGGTTACACTATATAACCCGGTGGAAACCTATAGAAAAGGGGTGTTGTAATACTTTTCCACTTTCTCTGTTTTCGGTTTTTACTTCCAAGTCATGATGTTCATGTCTTGACAGAATTTCTGCTCAAACAAATAGCAACAACGTGTGACCACACTTTAGCGCGATCGTACGTTAGTTGCCAATATTTATTTCGACAGAAATTCTCTTAATTTGTAAACAGCATGCCATTCCAGTCCTAGATGGATGCAATGCGAAACCTTTGTTTGTTCTGAAAGATTGTCATATCTGACTGGCAAAACAAGCGGTACATGTATTAGGAAATTAATTTTATATGCTGTGTTGTTTTATTGAAACCTGTACTGTGTTTGCATATTTTACAACTGACGTAACCCCATGTAATTAAAGTTTGAGTGTTATTTCCAGGCCTTCTAACTGTATAGATGGGCGGAAAATTGTAATTTTGAGTTTGGTATTGGTTTCAGTATTTTTAGAGGGTATACCACGGTATTCGGTATCTGACTTGACTGAGATTTTCTGATGCTACCAAAGAGGAATTCACATCGGGAAAAACAGAATAAGTTGTTGCAATATCATTCTACCACAATGCTATAAATAACCCTGCCAAAGAGCTTAACAGTGGTATTCTTTCAGGGGTTCTTCTGGATGTCCACAGGGACGAATATGTGCCCCTTTCCCAATGGCATTTTGGCATGATTTTTCCCATTTCAAACCAAAAATTTCCTAATCTCAGTCCTCATCCAAATAAAAATTTAATTCTTATTTAATTCTTGAAGGTCCAAAAGGCAGTTTTTAGATACGTTTGCAAGTTACATCCAAGGAACCTTGTCAGTTGTTTCTAGGCAAGTCTTGGCTGCCTAAATAGGCAGCCAAGACCTGTCTAAACACAACTGCAAATCCACAAAAAGTAGACTACTGCGTAAATATCGTGTAAGAACAATTTATTTAATAGAGATTAGAGAGACTGATCATTATTTCATGCGACTGGTTGTTATAAAATTTACTACATGCACTATACATGTAGTATCTTCTGTATTAAATGTTCTCAGTTCAATATGAAGGTAACATTTCTTATTCTTTGTGTGTTTTCTCTCCCAAACAAATTCCCAATTGGAGCCTTCAGGATGTGAATCTTACCAATTGCATGGGCCCTGGACAGAAGGATCCCTGTCTTTTACAACAAATCATATCTACAGTTATTTTTTGACTTGTCCTAAACACACCTTAATGTTTAAAGACCTATTTCGGGCTTTTGAGAACTCAGAGCATGTGCCTTGGCCATGCCATCTTTAGGAGGTCCTGCTCACAATAGACAAAACACCTGATCAGTGATTTCTAGTCAGGTCTTGGTTGCTTTAACAGGAAGCTAAGACTTGACTAGAAATCACTGTTAAGCAATTGGACATGTACAGGTTGTAGTCTAGTGGGGATTCAGGAGTTGCCCAGTCCATCAGGGGTTAAAAAAAAAAATGAAAAGAAAATCAGTCACTTCTTTCATGAAAATGAATCTTTCAACTGTTATGAAGCCTCAACAGGGACTTATAAATAGTGAATGTTGGAAAATTTGAAAATTCAGACGATTTCGGTATTCAATGTTTTGTTAGGTTCAGTTTTTTGGTATCCCAATATCAATATCGGTTCATTTTTTTGATATATTGCCCATCACTAGCAAACTGTGCATATACATCAATAACACAACAGAAGTATAAAGTCAGATTTAACAATTTATACTTTTGCTGCTCACTTTGGAGGATCCGGAAGGCAGATGTTGGTAATCAGGTGCTGATATATCAATTTATTATACGTTAAAACTATAGATTATCGAAGAAATTGGGGAAAGATAGAAATCGTATTCCCCACTGTGAAGATACACATATTTTCACTTTCACGGTACCGATCAAAATGGCGACTTTCAAAGCATCACTTCAAGGTGAATACGTGCCAAATTATCACTGGAAATGATCAATTTGTTCTCGAAACGAATAATGAAAAGAAAATCTAGTGTTTTTGAGTGGATACTGATCATTTCCAGCAATAATTCGACACATATTCACCTTGAATTGATGCATGAAACCTGCTAGTCCAAACATGGCCTGAAAGTCTGTAATATAAGTTGTTGGTTTGGTACATCCTTTCAAAGGACGTACCAAACCAAAAACTTATATTACAGACTTTCAGGCCATGTTTGGACTAGAAACCTGCCAGCTAAATCAAATTGCTTCCATGTATCAATGCAAGAATGAAACGAGCGGAATTATCAAATTCTTATAAAAAGGGTATAACAAAAAGAAAATCTAGTGTTTTTGAGTGGATACCGAAAATGATCTCACTTGTGGCTGAGATAATTTTCCGTATCCACTCAAAACACCAGATATCCTCTATATAATACAACTTGTATATCACAGTGATTAAGCACTACTTTACTTCCCAAGGTTCCCTCAAAGTAGTGGAAAATCTATAACTAACAAATCTAAAACTGTCTTACCTGACGTTATCCCTCCCAATGATTCTTCTGGCCCATCTTCCTCTGTGACTGCTTCTAGATTTTGTAAGGTTGAATTCTGATACTGTAAGAATGGATATATTCTATTTGGGGTGACGCCGGGTCTTATTGAGGCCATTTCACAACCGATATGATAATAGGATGACAACTGCTGCAACGGAAAAGTATCATTTATTATACTTTATTTATATTTTCACTTTATTTATTATACATTTTTCTTCCCCAGAATTGCCCATTATCAAGCTTGGCTAATATGCTGCCAATCTTAGCTGATATGAACCAAGCCAGAGTTTTTCACTTGATGCATTGTTACTAGGTGCAACCTGACAATTTGTTTACTTTAAAACCATTACTCATCGAATGCAATCAGGAAAACTGGTGTTAGTTCAAGTTATATAATGAAATGTTTACTAGTAATGTGTTTTTAAATGATGGGGAATTACAGTACAACCTATAACAAAGTATACCGTTAGGCGATATTCATTTGTTAATGATGCCATATTAGTGCCTTATTTTGGCTTATAAAAACACGTCTTTGTGTACTTTTTGTTTTGTAATTCAGGCCTCAACAATTCAGGTGAGCAATTATTCCGTTCCCCTAGAGTTTACGCAAACAAAAACTGAGGCAAACGGACTATCGGTTAACCAATCAGATCCATCGGTTAACCAACATTTATACGATTGGCATATTAGAAGCCTGAAAAGAAATTAGTACACATACAAATATTAAATTTGTGCTTATTATTGAGCTGTAAGCATAGTCCAAACATGGCTTGAAAGTCTGTCTGTAATTGTCTGTATATACAAAACCAAAAAATTATATTACAGACTTTCAGCCCATGTTTGGACTACTGTAAGCATAACTGGAAACATGTTATTACAGTTTATGGAAATTGAAATGCGCTGCAGCCTCATGTATGATAGGGCCACAGCCAAATCAATTCTGGACCTATTCACTGCTATTTGCAATGCTGCCAATAGAAGATGCACAACTCTTGTATGCAATTCTGCCAACAGAAGAGGCACAACTCTATATTTCTAGTGATTGCGTATTTCTGTGTCATTGATATTTTTTATCGTCTGAAGTCATCATATGTTGCCAACAGAAGGGGCATAACTCAACATTTCCCTCCCAAACATTCCCACCAGCGCAGATCTTCGGTTTTTAGGATATGCCTGTGGCATATCGTGTTTGGATTTTTGGTTAACCAACAGGTTAATGAAACAAATTTACTTAACCTTCAGAATAGGTTAATGAACAACTAAACGGGTAACCTGTTAATGGGTTAATCAAAATATGGAATTGTCAAGGCCTGGTAATCGCATTGAAATGAACGTTGTTAACAATTATTTGAGTACCGTATTTATGTTTGATTACTGTTTAGCATTGATATGACTTCACTAATTCTTTGTGCTTTCTTTAACTGAAATGATTACTGTTAACAATTAATCATGTTTTGTTTTTAAATATGTACCATTGTTCTGTTTATAACTTGTTCTTTGAGGCTTCGTCATCTTAGCGTGTTCGACCGGCTAAATAACGACCAAATAATGCATTATTCCTATAAAAATATCGCGATATTCAGATACGAATGTGATGCAAATATCGCCCAAACAGCAGGGCTTGACAATTCAGATGGACCCATTTGAAGGTTGCCCCATCACATGTTCATTAACCTTTTGATCTTTTGCCCCAATTTTGGGGGTTAACCCTTTAAATACAATAGCTTTCCCCCAAATTTTCAATAGAAGCATACAAATATGGATATCATTGTAACCAGCTGATTCAGCTGGTTCCAATGATATCCATATTGGTATGGATTTATTGAGAAATTGCCATGATGTGTGAGGTTGTGTAAGCCACACTTACATGTAGGCTAATTTTCTGGGCATTTTTATCATTTTGTTAGGTAAAGGCTCAGAGACCAGCCGATCAGGCAACTGGGGCGAAAAAGTCGCCTGGGATTGCGTAACTTCGCTCTGACATTACTAAAAAGCGACATCATGTCGCTCTGTAATTTGTAAATTCCCAGTTGACCTACCTTGAAATTAGGTGAATTCACGAAGAATTTACAAAGTAATTTCCATCTGAAAAGAGTATTATAGCTAGGGTTAATTGTTATTGTGATTAATTTTCATAGTAACTAATGAAAGTGTCAATGACACTGTAGCTCAACTTGTCAAGACAAAGACATGTACATGTATAGTATGTGACACAGCAATGACAAACATCTAGGTAATGACCTGATAACAAAGGTACATATAAAGTATTGTAACAGTCTGTATATAAATGCTGACCGTTGCCTGTAACAAATGTGTAGGTAAAGTATTGTAAAGGTGGGTGACAGTCAGATGCTAAACAAGAAAAGAAATCTTTGAGTCCCAGAGTGGGTCTGACTGAACCCCAAAATATTTGTTCTCATAGCACAGTGATAACAAAGGCACCCCAAAACACACTCATTCCTGTCCCAAGGTGAAAACAAAGGTATCCAAGAAGTTTCGAGAAGATCAGTTCACAAATATGAGCTGTGTAGAAGTTGTGACAAAAAACTGATTGGACCTAATTTCGGTACAAAATGGCCACTGGCAACCATCTTGAATTTTAGACCGCACCCAGAAACACTCATTCTCGTCCCAAGGTGATAACAAAGGTACCCAAGAAGTTTTGTGAAGATCGGTTGATAAATACAGCCTCTAGCCCGAGCCGTATTGAGATGTGCACTTACACTGTATAAGTGGCACTGAATAAATCAAAGTTCATCTAATTTGCATAATTTCTGCACGAGAAAAAAACCCGTACTATATGTGATGTATTCCATGTTACTAAACATTCATACAAAAATTTATTCAAATCAGAACTTTCATACAGAAGTTCTGTACAAAAGACTGATTGCACTAATTTTGGTACAAAAATGGATGCTGGTGGCCATCTTGAATTTCGGACCACACCCAAAAACACTCGTTCTCATCCCACGATAACAAAGGTACCCAAGAAGTTTCGTAAAGATCGGTTCATAAATGCGGCCTCTAGCCTGAGCCGTATAGAAGTTTTTGTACAAAAAACTGATTAGACCTAATTTCGGTACGAAATGGCCACTGGCAGCCATCTTGAATTTTGGACCGCACCCAGAAACACTCGTTCTCGCCCCAAGGTGATAACAAAGGTACCCAAGACGTTTCGTGAAGATCGGTTCATAAATACAGACTCTAGCCCGAGCCGTATTGACATGTGTACTTACTGTGTGTAAGTAGCACTGAAAAAATCAAAGTTCATCTAATTTGCATAATTTCTGCACGAGAAAAAACCCTGTATTATATGTGATGTATCCCATGGTACTAAACATTCACACAAAAAATTATTCAAATCAGCGCTTTCATATGGAAGTTCTGTGCAAAAATCTGATTGCACCAAATTTTGTACAAAATGGCTGCCATCGGCCATCTTGAATTTCGGACCGCACCCCAAAACACTCGTTCTCGTCCCACGGTGATAACAAAGGTACCCAAGGAGTTTCGTAAAGATCGGTTCATAAATGCGGCCTCTAGCCTGAGCCGTATAGAAGTTTTTGTACAAAAAACTGATTAGACCTAATTTCGGTACGAAATGGCCACTGGCAGCCATCTTGAATTTTGGACCGCACCCAGAAACACTCGTTCTCGCCCCAAGGTGATAACAAAGGTACCCAAGACGTTTCGTGAAGATCGGTTCATAAATACAGACTCTAGCCCGAGCCGTATTGACATGTGTACTTACTGTGTGTAAGTAGCACTGAAAAAATCAAAGTTCATCTAATTTGCATAATTTCTGCACGAGAAAAAAACCCGTATTATATGTGATGTATCCCATGGTACTAAACATTCACACAAAAAATTATTCAAATCAGCGCTTTCATATGGAAGTTCTGTGCAAAAATCTGATTGCACCAAATTTTGTACAAAATGGCTGCCATCGGCCATCTTGAATTTCGGACCGCACCCCAAAACACTCGTTCTCGTCCCACGGTGATAACAAAGGTACCCAAGGAGTTTCGTAAAGATCGGTTCATAAATACGGCCTCTAGCCCGAGCCGTATTGGCATTTGCACTTACAGTGCTGAAAGTAACACCAAAAAACATCAAAGTTAGTCTAATTTGCATAATTTATGCACGAGAAAAAAACCTGTATTATATGTGATTTATCCCATGGTACTAAACATTCACACAAAAAATTATTCAAATCAGAGCTTTCATATGGAAGTTCTGTACAAAAAACCGATTTCTGCATCGTCGGTACAAAATGGCGGCTGGCAGCCATCTTAAATTTCGGACCGCACCCAAAAACACTCGTTTTCGTCCCACGGTCATAACAAAGGTACCCAAGAAGTTTCGTAAAGATCGGTTCATAAATACGGCCTCTAGCCCGAGCCGTATCCAATTGTTGACGGACAGACGGACGACGGGCCATGGCATACGCTCAAATTTGGCTTCGCCAAAGTTGAGCTAAAAATAAAATCAGCATCTAAAAACAATGCCCGATTAATAATGTAATCGCGAACCGTCTTGGCTGCATTGAAATTAGGTGACAAGTTGTCAAGTTAAGCCAAGATTTTGTATTTAAGTTATCTTTAAAATAAGTATTTTTCACACTCAGAATTTTTTTTTCTGGGGAGCAGTTTTTCATAAAACAACACTTTTGTGTGAAAGATCAAGTTTTAATTCCAATCTGGATTTTATTTTTGAAAACCCAAATAGTATATTGACCTACTTTTTACTCACTTTGGACCAAGAAATGGACACACTTGAATTGTTTAATTCAAGGCTGATCTGACTCTTCTAAAAAGTAAATGCCCATTTGAATTTGAATTGTAAACTTTTCTTTTTATAAATAAATTAATACAGAAAGGCATGTTTTTTTTCTCATAAACAATTCTTTGTGCAAATAAATTTACACATAGAGATGTGTTATTGCCCAATTGTAGTGATTTATTTTTGTGAGAAATGAAAACATAATATACCGGTAGATCATGCGAATGCAGAATCATCGCTCTACATTTTCTTGTCACTTCTCCCTGTTTCTTCTGACTTCTCCTTAAAGTCAGTGGAGGGAGAAGTGACTTCTCCCTCAAATTACCCTCTAGGCTGGTCCCTATAAAGGCTTAACCTCTTGGTTAACCATTATAATTGGCAGATTTGGGGATGTGAATTTTGTTGAGAAATAAAAGTCATTATGATTTATAATAATTTATCTTTTATCATTGTTACATGCATTCTTATGTCACTACCTTCCAATCAAATCTCCAATTATGAAACTATTTTTTGGTTAACCAATAAAGAGGTCTCCCAAAAATCTTTTTGCATAACCTATAGGCAACCCGTCCTATAGGTTGCCCCAATTGTCAAGCCCTGAAACAGCACGTTATTAGTGAGACCAGGTTTCCACTTTATTGTAGGCTGTACTGTAATTATGGCAATGAATGAGAATTGTGTGGAGGAAGAGAGAAAAGGAGAGAGTTGTACAGAAAATTTAATGCAAACTTAAGATTCGGTGTCGTCAAAGTGAGAAGAGATCGTTCAGCCATCTGGGGAAGACGAGATGTTCGGATAGCTGAACTAGAAGGAAAGGAAGCTTTAGACTTTGGGAGAAGAATGAGAAACAATAAAACTGTCAGAAAACTGTAACAGAGAAAACATTTTGTGATTGTTTTCGTTTAACTCTTTGCACGCTGCTGGCGGATATTCCTGCCCAGCACAGGGTTTCTCTTGTTACTGAAATAACTTTTAGTTGGGCACATTTAATCGTATTTGCCCCATGTAAATTGAATGGATTTTTTCACCAATGATTTCTTGAGTTACATTTAGATTAATTTTTCACCAAATCTAGTCATGGCTGCTTTGCAGCAGCCATGACTAGATTTGGTGAAAAATATCTAGAAAATACTCAGCAGGTTAAGAGTTAATAAAGAAAGAGATTATTACTTGGTTAGTTTCATATCTGCCAAGATATCAGGTCTCAGTAACTTCACATAAGGCCAAATAAAAAAAACGAATTGGTTCTCAGGCAATTTTTTTTTAAATCAGTGAGGTAGGGAGGATTTTATTTTTAATTTTTTATTTTTTTTTCCCCTGTAAAAAGGTGTGCCAACTCAGTTAATCTTTTTGCCATCTTTCTACTATTGAAAGAAGGACAGTTATTTCATACTGTATTTATGGCATACCTTTTATATCCAACTGCAAGTACTACAGCCAAAAGGATTTCTATTCTATGGCTCTTCTTAGTAGTGTCTGTCAAACATGAGGCCCTGAACATGATGGTCCTGTGTATCAAAATTTGCCTTGTTACAGTTTATGGGAGAGTGCCTATTGGCACTCTCCCATAAACTGCAACAAGACAAACTCCCTGCATACACGGATAAATAATTACATGTTAAAAATGGAAGAAAACAAATTATCAAAGTTTTCACAAGTTCTCAGAATAACCGACGTAATAAAAATGTTCAACGAGGGGGTTCAAATCCAGTGAGCGAGGTGCATGAGAACCAAAACTTTTATTATTTATAGCCTAAGCCTTTGGTCTTTAGTCTCAGGTTGATCTCTGACTGATATCTCGGCTAATATGGCAGTTATTTATTTATTTATTGGTGTTTAAGGTGACATACTTATGCACAATGGCTAATGTGACCATGACAGTTTTACGAATTGAGGAAGCCGGAGTACCCGGTGAGAACCACTGAGCAACAACAAGCAACTGTCAGCTCCTCAACATTCCAACTCTGTTCAAGCTCCGCTCAAGCAGGGTTACAGCGGTTGAAGACATGTGCACCATTGACAAGCAGTACTTCTTAGTACACGGCATCATCGTACCCCCATATAGGCAACAAGGATAAAGTGCCTTGCTCAAGGACACAACGTGGGTAGTCCTGGAGGGGATCGAACTCGGGATCTCTAGCATAGAAGTCCACCACTGAGCCACCGCACTCCCACTGATATGGCAGTAACCAAGTGATAGCCTCTAAGAAATGAACACATACAGCAGTTTCGGCACTGGATGGTACCTGCTGATATTACGTCAGTTTCAATATCATCAGTTGTAAGGCAGGTGTGATTATTCGATTCATCAACAAACCATCGGCTCTTGTGGTCGCCGAAGGTTTTTATTTTTAGTCGGATCATTTTCAAACTGAATTTTTTTATCACTTCAAATGTGGTTTTAACAGATGTTATCCCAGAAATTAACTAGAAAGTGTTTTAGCACACTAAAACATATGTCTCCCCTTCCTTTTGAGGTCAGAGGTCAAGGTCACATGCAGTTCATCAAGGTAGCGGACATACAGTTTCATGGTGACACATCCACATGTCAAAAAAAAAAAAAAATTCTGGTCTGAACAATTTCTCCCTATTTAAAGTACATAAATTTGACCTTGAGGTCAAGGTCACATGAAGGTCATGATGACATGTGGTCTCATTGTGATACATCCACATGTCAATCATCTAAGTCCTAGGTCAAAAAACAAAAAGTTCTGATCTGGACAATTATTCCCTATTTGAAATACATAAATTTGACCTTGAGGTCAGAGGTCAAGGTCACATGCAGTTCATCAAGGTAGCAGACATGCGGTTTCATGGTGACACATCCACATGTCCAAAAAAAAAAAAATCTGGTCTGGACAATTACTCCCTATTTAAAGTACATAAATTTGACCTTGAGGTCAAGGTCACATGAAGGTCATGATTAGATGTGACATGCGGTCTAATTGCGATACATCCACATGTCAAATATCTAAGTCCTAGGTCAAAAAACAAAAAAGTTCTGGTCTGGATAATTATTCCCTATTTGAAGTACATAAATTTGACCTTAAGGTCAGAGGTCAAGGTCACATATGGGTCGTCGAGGTAGACAACATGCGATCTCATGCTGACACATCCACATGTCAAATAACCAAGTCCTAGGTCAAAAAACAAAACAAAAAATTCTGGTCTGGACAATTACTCCCTATTTGAAGTACATAAATTTGACCTTGAGGTCAAGGTCACATAAAGGTCACAACATGCGGTCTCATGGTGACACATCCACATGTCAAATAACCAGGTCCTAGGTCAAAAAACAAAACAAAAAATTCTGGTCTGGACAATTACTCCCTATTTGAAGTACATAAATTTGACCTTGAGGTCAAGGTCACATAAAGGTCACAACATGCGGTCTCATGGTGACACATCCACATGTCAAATAACCAGGTCCTAGGTCAAAAAACAAAAAAATTCTGGTCTGGACAATTACTCCCTATTTGAAGCACATAAATTTGACCTTGAGGTCAAGGTCACATGAAGGTCACAATGGTATGCGACACACCAGCTCATGGTGATACATCCATGTGCCAAATATCTAAGGCCTGGCTCAAAAGGCAAACAAGTTTTGGTCCGAACAAAATTTCCTTGAAAAAAGCACAAATCTGACCTTCAGATCAAAGGTCAAATGAAGGTCACAATGGTACGCTACACACCGGCTCATGGTGATACATTCACATGCCAAATATCTAAAGCCTGACTCAAAATACAAAAAAGTTCTGGTCCAGACAGTTTCCCTTAAAAAAGCGCATAAATCTGACCTTCAGGTCAAAGGTCAAGGTCACACAAAGGTCACTATGGTACAATGCACACCAGTTCATGGTGAAACATCCACATGCCAAATATCTAAGGTGTAGGTCAAAAGACAAAAAAGTAATGGCCCGGACAAAGTTTGTGTGATGTTTCCCTTAAAAAACACATAAATCTTACCTTCAGGTCAAAGGTCAAGGTCACATGAAGGTCACTATGGTACACTGCACACCGGCTCATGGTGATACATCCACATGCCAAGTATCTAAGGTGTAGGTCAAAAGACAAAAATGTTATGGCCCGGACAAAGTTTGTATGAGAAGAAGAAGAAGAAGAAGAAGAAGAAGAATATGCACTAAAACAATATGTCTCCCTTCAGGGAAGGGGAGACATAATAATAAATTCAAATACACATGAAATTTATATCTTAACCCTCTGAGAACTGTTATCCATGCTTAACATAAAGTGCAATTTAGGGGGTACAGAAAGAAAGGGAAAGGGAAGTCTATACAATAAAAATCCATTCAGACATTAATAATGGCAGCTAAAATGAGCATTAATAAATAACACAAACATACCACTGTGAGTATCTCTGTCAAGATG